>JAOXJM010000019.1:32856228-32872786 GCA_026413425.1 Tringa solitaria
AAACTTAGTCTCTGAGCAGTTTCTATTTCGCCTTTTGGGGCAAATTTGGCATCAAGCAGAAAAAAAAATCTCCACTAATTGCAACATCTTAAAATGTTACTCTTTTTATTTAACCTGTTCCTATTTTATTATTTCAGAACAGGTGTCTTCCAAAGGAAGTCAAAAGTTTTACTGTTCTAAAAAACAAGCAAAAAATCCCCACCAAATATGTAGTTTGAATATACTTTTTCACATGCATCTTAGCAGTTGTGACAAGACGACAGGAATGTGGAATTTTAGCAAACAGTAAGGATATTCTTATAAACCAGTTCAGAAGTACCTGGGAACCCCCATACTTTTTGATTTAAAATTCTTTTAAGGCTTCCTGGTTAAATTTCTAGGTTATGTAAAGCCTTTGAGCAAGGATTTGCTCATAAAGTGCATCAGTATAGGTGTGTTCCCAGAAGACACAGAAACTCAGACACATCTTTTAGTCACCTTTATTTCTCTCTTTCCTCTTCGTCCTCAGGAAGTAGAAATGAATTGCAGTAGCAGCTATGATCCATGCCAGCACTGAATTATTGTCTTTAAGCTGAGTATTAACACATGTTAAAAAGCAAGTCAGAAAGTGGAGAGTGGTAGCCAAACCTCTGCCCATTCCTTACCCATTCCCCCACACACACCTCAGAGGCTGATAGGTAGTTTGTTTTGGACTCAAAGTCTCATTCTTAATATTTTTCCAGTACTTCAACTCTTGTATTAAAATGAATGATTGTATTTTTTAAGTTCATTTTAAGTTGATTTTTAAGTTCATTAAGTTAATATGTGACTCACCTCATATGATAAAAAAATATTATGATAAAAGCTGTGTATTCTTAATAACTTACAAGGTTCAATAAAAGAAAAAAAAAAGAGGAGTTTTGATGTGTAGATAGTACATATTTCCTGTGAGTTGTGGCTTTATAGGAAGAGGTAAAAGTGAACAGGAGGTGTGAGAATGATTGGATCATTTCTATTAAATTAAATTCAATTAAGCAATACCAGGTGCTACATCAAAAATGGAGCCGAGCTGATGCTATTTCTTTCAGTTAACGAGTTTAGTTTTCATGGAGATTTTGAGGAAACCAGACCTGGCCATTCATCTGCTGGGCTTTGTTTGAAATTATTTAAATTTGCATTGTGGAAAGATCCAAAATAGAAGCAAATTGTGTATACAATTTGCCAAGGAGCAGATGCACGAAACCCATTATTAACATAATGAAAGGAATAGTTGTAGAATAAATTGTGGACACATCCTGCCACATCCTGCAAAAAGACACAGATGGGTTTTTTTTCTTCCCCATATGAAATGTGATGAAAAAAAGATATGAACTGTGTGAAACTATCCACTCTTACACATCATGTTGCAAGTCATCTGAGGCCTAGGTGTTCAGGCACTTTTGAATTGGAAAAAATATATGAGCTCTAGCATGCTGCTTATGTTACCAGTGAGCTTGAGTGAACAAGTCCCTCTAGGCTTCTATGTTGCAGATCAGAAGGTGTCATTTACTAGCAGATTTTTTTTCTTCAAATTGAAAATGAGAGGGAAAATGACAGATGCTATCAGTGAGGAAAATGAAAGTAAAAGATGTGGTGTGCACTTCATTGTTCTTCTTTCACCATTTTAGCACCCAAAGGCACTAATATGAACATGTTCCTGTTCTGCCTGCTTTGTGCAAACATATATTTTAGGAAGGTGAAAAATATGCTTCTTTATCGAGTCTTCTGTAAGGGAAGCTTCTTTGTGAGTCTTTGTGCCTTCTCTCATTCTTTAACTCTCTTTGTTTCTCTTTGATTCTTCCTTTATTAAACAAAGTTACTTAAAACATCTAATAAACGGCTTTCGTATCTTCTTTCCCAGAAGATTTTTTAGCAAAAGAGAGTAACAACACACCTGAAGTTCTACCAACAAAACCATCTTGAAGAAACATCCAAAGCTTGAATGACCTGCCTATTAAGACAACAATTAAGTAACACGCAATTTCATGCTTCAAGAAACCAAAAGAAGAAAATCAGAAGGAAGTTTCCATTTTGTGCCACTTGAAAACAAACTAGGGACATTTTGGGGATTAATATTAAAGGTTTTTTCCAAGATATTTTTAAAATTTGTGTCCTGGAATGAATACTGACTGAGTGTCATTTAAAATTCCTTGTTTTGAGCAATTTAAATTTTGAAATTTTTGAAGAAAGCTGTCATCTTGGCTCTCTTTAAAATCAACAGAAAGAAATGGGCTTTTCATGTGCTCTGTTTACTCTGAGGTTTCTACTTAGTGGTCTAAAGTCCATTTATTACCAATAAAGAGAAGCACTCTCTTCAGGATTGCAATACATTTAATCATGATGTACATATCTGACGAAGATAGATTGCTTCCTCAGATTGTGTTAGTCTATACTTAGAGTTTTATCACTCTGTACTGACTAGAAAGAGGTAGTGCTTTCAGATGTGGGTATCAAATTTGTAGATTTTGAATTCCAGGAGAGATCAACCCCTTTTAGTTTTTTAAATTACAGTAAAAGATTCTCCCTCTAACAGAGAGATTATAGTTTCTCTTGTTTCATAGAAAGTGTTTGCTTCTGGGATATTGTGTTTGCTAGAGAGAAAAATGAAAATGTTTATGAGTGTTTTCCAATACAAGGAGTTTTTAAAGACTATTCAAATCCTAAATATGTCTATTGCCAAGTCTCACATGTTGAGAAGAGTTCTCTACTGAAGTTTTTCCTTTGAGCATTATTCCACCATGTATGTTTCTCTGAAAGTATATTCAGCTTTTGTGGTTAATTGAGGTCTACTGAGGACAGAAGAAAAAACCCATGAACTTGCTGGTTGTGTCTTGGCAGAGGCATCCCAGATATAAAAATAAAACTGCATCCTATGATAGTATTCTTATATGAACATACTCTGATTTAGCCAGCTCTTTTATTTCTTGTCTGGTATCAATTTACCTATCATAGTCAAGACTTCTTAGTTGCCATTAAAGTACAAAACCTCATCCGTATTTCACAGAGATAGTGAAGCTAGCCTGGTGTTTTGATTTAAAAGACGACAGCAACCATTTTGTGTAATAATTTCAAACTACTCTAAAGATTTTTCTGTAAAAATTTCAATTTCTATAAAAAAATTCTTATTAGCTTCAAATAAGTATCCTTGGATGTGTAGATATTTTCCACATGCTTTTTAAGGTGAAAAAAAAAGAAAAGATGTTAAGGCAGAAGGGTAGCAGAGAAGAAAAGGAGATAGATTCATTATAGAACAACATAATACATTTTAGAATTCATCAGGACATTAAATTTATGAAACTAATTCTATTTCAATGATTAATTTTGAAATTTAAATTATTCTTTTTTACCATATTTTCTCGTTATATTTCAGAATTCAATGTTAGCTTATATAGTCTGCCTTCTAATTTCTTCAAGATGGGAGATCACTTTTCAAAGGGTAGTTTTTCTATCTAACAATACCTTTACTGTCTAACAATATCTTTCCATAAGTCACAGAGGTTTTAATATGACTCTTTTATTTCAACATTTTCTTCTCATTAGTATGCAAACTGCTCATTTCTTGAGAACAGTGTCCAGAAATAGCCTGCAGGCTATATATACGATGTCTGAGGTTTTCTGCTTTGCTTTTCAGCCTTTTTGTAAGAGTATTTTTTCAGAGATATAAAATCTGCTCTTTCAAATTTCAGCATCTCTTTCCCATACCCTTGAGTAGTCACAATCCATTGAGGTTTTTTATGTTTTCAAGCGAAGATGATCACAGTACCATAAAACAATGACATCTATTGAATGTTGTTGCAGAATACACCCAAAATGTTTCCAGCTCACAATTTGCAGCATGCGTATTTCTCTGCTCCCTCTCCTTATATATTTCTATTAAATTCCTGTATTTTGTTTCTCCACTGGAGCTCTCTATCAAATCTGCATAGGCCACTTGGGTAAAATGCTAAGTCTGTTAAAGCCATTTCGTTTTAGGGACCAAACATTTTAACAGCCTCTGATGAGCCAGTTCAGCTATTGTGTGAATTCTCCTTGTGCTGTTTCCATCCAAATGGGCTTCATTAGGAAAGATCTACTATTTCAAATTTTTGGATCAAGCCAGTTTGCTTTGACAGAATGGTGATATGTAAGTGATGTATAAGCACTACACATGGGCAGATTGGAAGACAAAGCAACTTCTGCCAGCAGGACAGTGACTAGACCCAGGCTGAGAACTGGGGCAGCAATTGTTTCAAATGTGGATGTTTCACTGTGGTCTCATGTTAGAAAACAACATCATCCAGTGCCAGAGAGAAATGACCATTTTTTTTCATCACTGCCATTTGTTTGTGACAACTCCTTTATCTTCCACATGTTTTCCACTGTATACCCATTAGAAATTCTTCCTTCTAAGTAGATTTTTCTAATTTTTCTTCAGCCAGGCTAAGGCTTTTCAGCCACAATTTTTTCTTTTAATATGGCATTGGAAATGGGAGCACAGCATCAGTCCACCTGCCTCAACATAGAGAGGCATGAGGACGTGCCTACCAAGGGCTGCCCCAGCACACAGCTGGCAGGGCCAGACCAGCCTACAGCCACCAGGCAGGTCCAAGGTCTGGCCAATGGGCTGGTGCATAGCTGGGCAATGGCTGGCTCCTAGCTGCAGCACAGCTTTGGCCAGGACACCATGCAAGGATCTGGGACATAAATGAGCTCTCAAGGCCCAGGGAAGGCTTCTCAGGCAGCTCTGTCTCAAACTTCACTGTTTTGACAGAAGTTTTGCCCAAAATTAATCAAGCTTCACTGTATCAGAGCTGACCTTAAGTTTAGGTGGTTACACCCTTGGGGTCTGGAGGCCATTTTTGGGGCTGTTGGTGTAAACAAGGCTCTGAAACCAATGATTTCAAATATCCCTGTACTCTTTTTAGGAGCTGCATGTGTTCTGGAGTACTCACCTCTGCACTCTGGGGTATGTACACTATTTATATCCATAGACTATGGCATATATAGAATAACTTCCCTGTTTTTCCAGCTCATAGATATATTTGAAGACTTAAAACACTGCTAAGAAATAAAAATGGAAAAAAATATTACTTTGATACATACAAACAGCAGGTTATTAGGGAAACGTATATCAGCAAGACATTTTATGAAAATAAAATATCTTAATGCATGTCTATTTTCTTCTTATTTTCCTATAGGTTAGTCAGTTTTTCTAAAAGATTCACTTTTTTTACACACTCAAAAAAAAAAAAGTATTGCATAGGTCCCCATGAACCATTCCTTGACAGTCACAATGGCATTTTCTACATCAAATACCAAAATGTCTGGCATAGCAATGACAGTAAGTTAGACAAGTTATAACTTGGGTCACTTTGGTAAGGAATGACAAGAAATTACAAGATACAGTGAACATCTACAGTCAGATGTAACAACTCCCTTTTCATAAATGCTTAATGGTCACACTGAGTATATTAAGCCTATACAAATTTAATAAACTGAGGCATCTTAATCAAAGTTAAAAAAAGAAAAAAGGTTTTTTATGTACATACATTCATAGATTATCAGCTGAAAATATACTTACACACAAGCAATACAAATGAGAGAAGGCATATGTAGGACAGAAACACGGAACTACTACTCATCAGGTGATTTCCATGGCCACAATAAAGCAGAAGCAATGGATATTGCCTTGTATTTTTCCGAAGGTGTTAAAACTTCAATTATAATAAAAAAAAAAACCTTAAACTAAAAGTGTGTCTTAATGAATGACCTTTGATAGGAAAGTGGCTTATAAATGTTTAATAAAAAAGTTATTAACACAGGATTTCAGTACAAATTCTTAACTATACCTGAGTGGCATTCATAACATTTACTGGGAATTCACACCAGTTTTTCACAGCATTTTGTGCATTGGCATAAGTGTGGATATACTGGTGAGAGCTTTGATGCACATCTAAAAATTTCTGGGTCAGATATGTTATTTTCCTGTCACGACTTTCCTCCATGCCAGGAATCAAGAACGGGTCTGTACCAGCCACAACCACTTTCAGCCACAGAATCAACTTCTCTATTTATATGCATGAGTGTATATATACACATATGAGTATACATGCAACCATTGTGAAGGCATTGTCTCAGAAACATAGGGTTGTAACACCTAATACTAGTTTAATCAATAAGAATGAATACACTGTCTCTTTTGCACACTGTGTTGAAGAAAACAAGACACGATTGGACTGAAAGCGTAGTTAAAATAAGCAGCTAAAATGGCTGCGTGCAAAACTGGTATTTCTGTCAAATCCATTGTATTTTCTAGCATTTAAATACAATAGGCTATATAAGAACAAGCTGAAGGTGTAATCATTTGTTCATTACTGCTGGTTTTATCAAATCTGTCTTCTTGTCGTGATGGATGCTTTAGCTTCCATCTAAACAGAACATGCACCATAAACTTCTTCTAAATTACCATAAATAAAAAAGACGGAAGAATACTTCTGAAATAATATATTAAAATTCCTGTCCATTTGATGCCTGGCTCAGTCCAGATTGATTATTTACAAGGACTAATTTTAACATTCATCTTTACAAATCTGTATTCCTCATCATGCAATTTGGAAGGACAAAAATGTATGTATTATGTATTACTTTTTACTGTGAAGTATAGTTACAGCCCCAAAAGTTAACTACGGAGAAATATTTCTGGAAGTAAACTACCTTCTTCTAGATCTTCCTGGGGTGTGCCAAACTATAAAATAAGCTGATCTATTGAGAATTTAGCTCAACAAGAATATTTTCTTCCAAGCCCTATTTGGCTTATGTAGCTGTTAACCATCCCATATGAAGAATGCCTATTGCCTCAGAATGTTTAAGTAAGTTATGTCAAATGTGCTTTAAATTCCTACAGTCATAAATCATGGCAAAGTGTTGACTTTTTCTGAGAAAAAAAATATTTATGTTAATAGGGTTTGATTCTGTTTACTTCAGTCAGGGAAATATACCGACACACATGAGACTAAAGCTGGTTTCTCAACAACTGAATTTTCATGTCTCACCCAGTCCTCCCCAGCACTGTGAGGCTGTTCCTTCAATAAGCGTTGGAGGAAAGTGAGAAGGCAGTGGGGAATGTACAAGTGCAAATGCATGCTGGGAGGAGGGGAAGAAACCATAACCCATGTATTAGCATAAATAAGCTTAGAAAAAATACATGACCCTGTTCTCTCACTCCTGCCAGCATAGGATTAGGAGCTGTCACTCAGGGGAACCAGGGGGAACCTTGAGCTGCTGACAGGGTGGAATAACTCACACCAACAACTGAGGTCTGGGTGTCTTCAAGGATCTGATGTGGGCTTCTGACTTTTGCAAAGCAGTCAGTAAATCTCAACCACCCACAAAGGAGTATTTGGAAGTAAAGCTCATTTGAATTAACTAAGTTTCACTTTAGTGTAATTTGCTGTTGCAGAAGAATACTGTAGTAACAAGTTTTAAAGTAGAAGGTCATAATTTTAGAGCAGAAAATTAACTGAGCTGTGGTGATTAATCTCAGATGAGGTCCTTTTGTATGTTGACTTCAATAGACCTCAAACCAAAATCTGACTCTACTGGGACATACTCTACTTGCAGCAGATTTTTTTTAAACATTAAGAGTCAGAAGTCAGGCCATTACACTCCTTCATAGTCAAGTTAAAGCTGGGCCTAATTTTGGTGCAGCATAGCTATTTATAATTCCAAATTTCTTAACAATAAAGATAACAGAATACTCCGTTATTCCATGTGAAGTCATATGCAATAGACAATTATTGTAAAACTCCCAGTATACTATCTGCAAATGTCATTTTGAGCTGGTAATAAAAAAGTGCTTTCTATTTAAATTAAATATTATTGCACAGGGACACAAGATATATTGAATATTTCTGTTTTATCATGGTAGAACTCTTAGGTTAAGTGATAAAACAGCCTATTTCCACACAAGAGAGGAGAGCAGGGGAAAAAAGACAGGTCAGGGAACACAAATAACACTAAGACCCCCATGAGAAACCCCAGAGGCACCATGAGGGGAGTGTCTATACCCCAGATAGAACTCTCAGAGCCTGCCTGCCCCTCCACGGGGTGTCCCAGGGAGCCTGCGCCCCTGGGACTGGGGGACATCCAGCACCATGAATCTGTGAGGGCTCTCCTGGTCTCATCACAAACTGAGGGGTCACTCTCTGGGTTTGCAGGACACCTCATGGGGTATAGGGGGTGGCACAAGGCTTATTGTGGGATGTGTATGGGAGAAACCAGAGGCAGGAGAGGCAGGGATTAGGGTGGTTGCTCTGCTCCTCCGAGGAGCAAGCATGAGAAAACTGGGGAAAGGGGATACAAGGAGCCAGAGAGGTGTGAGCAGGGGCTGGCAGGTATGCTTGTGGGGCCATGCCCTGCACCTCATCTGCATGGTCTGCCCTGTCTTCTCTCTGATCTCCATTTCCATCTCCCAGGTGAGGGGCCATGTCCCATCAGTGTGTGGAGGGGTGGGTGGTGGCTGTGGGAGAGGACCACAGGTCAGGGTCCATGTGTCCATGGTGGCAGCCACTGGAACCAGCATGGGTGCATGTGTCAGCATGTGATAACCAGTGAACGTTCAGCCCAACCAGTTGAGGAGAAGGGTGAGCAGTCTATGTGCATATATGAGTATTGTGTACATGTGTTTTTGTGTGTGCTTACTGGGAGCAAGTGACCAAACTCACCTTCAGCTACCTGCCAGATTTGGCAAATCCCAACAAAAAAAACCCACAAGCATGCAGAGCCTATTGGTAGAATATTATATCTGGGATTTACATATAAATAATATGACTGATGAATGTTTTGAATTTACATTTGTTTACAGCAGATGAAGAAATTTCTGATAGATTTATTTTGAAGCAGAGTTACATTAGACCTTAAATTGCCACAGTTTGACTAGCACAAGCCTTACAGTCCCCCAGGTTCCACAAGTGCCATGGTGGGTATACGTAAACCAGAAAGTGCAGTTGCACTTAGGAGTTTCAAATGCAAATGTAATTGAGATTGTCATATCCTAATGTGATGTTAGGACAAAGTAAGGGTATGCACTGACCTGTTTCAAAGACCGTGATTTTCAGGGAAGGGCGATTTGACTGTGTGTCACAGATGGAATGAGTCACGCATTCCAGACACTCAGAGAGTTGGGATCCACATACCACTGCAAGACACACCTACAACAGTGCTCAATTCAAATCACAGCCGAATGTTTCTTTCAAGAGTGTAACAGGCTACCTGAATTTATAATATGGGGGAAAAAAACCCCATTTTTTCCTGAAAAAGAATACGAATGGACTCCAAATCTTAACTTTAAAAAATGCTGAAAAATAATAAAAAAAAGCCCTTTTTGGCAAAGAAGAAACAGAATTATAGAAAGACATGAAGGAACATATTCTTAAGTACTCACATGTCCTTTGTGAAAGAATTCACTAGAATGACAGTAGAAGCTCCTTTTTCTCACTTGAACTGTCCTTACATCTATGTCAGTAGAAAGTGGATGAATAAAAAGTTGCAGAATTCAAAGTGCCTATAGGCAACAACATATGTGGTAACACTAAGTATTAAATTATTGCATCACCTAAATGATCCTTAAATGGTAAAGTGCCCACAAAGTCAAATTATCTGGCAAACAGAAAGATGAAGCCAAAAAAGAAGAGAAATAAGGGTGCATCTGCTAGGAAGCAATACCAGGCATGATATTTATGGTGACAGACCTGATTTATTTTGTAGAAAAGATTTAGACTAAAAATGGAAAATTAAAATAGGATGTGTCTATTTTTGTCATATCACCCACCAACAACATGTTGCCCTAGACAACATTTAGTAATTTTAGCCTATTTGCTTGTGGTTCAACCCAACTCATAGTCAGGGTTCTCTTAAGTGTTATAACTTCTATATATAATATATGCATGTATGTACATTTATAGATATGAATGTATATATACATACACATGCACATGTGCATATATATATACAGTATATAGACACAGTGCACATATTACACTGATGTTGGGTGTTTTATATATATATAGTGTGGATGTATATAAGGATTTTTGTACTCATCTGGGGACACAATCATGAGAGAAGAGTTGAGACAGAAGATTCTTTTAAGAGAAATCCTAATGAAATGTTCCATATATTTTACCCTATATCATGTGACTCAACCCTTATGTGACAACGAAAAAAATTGTGTCTTTTCACATCATCAAAATCTACCTGAGTACACCATCCCTGCAATTGTCATCCAAGAAGCCATACAAAGTTGCTTAAGGTAATGTATACAATATTTGGTCTGCACTGGGGTTGGACTATAGTACAATTTGTATTAATTTCTTCCCCTAGTCATTTTTTATATAGTCTTCCATCAGAAGCAAGAGAGAAGTCCAGAATAATTTTGTATTATTTCCCCTGAATACTTATGTTACCTGCAGCTCTAGCAACTGGACTTACTATTTGCCTCATTTGAGGTTACAATCATTATGCCTCCATGCTGATTTTGTGCATTCCCTTTATGTTGATAGCAGCAGCTTTCACAACTGTGTTTCCTTTTAAAGAGAACTTTCAAATGTAGGCAATTCAGAATTAAATTACTAATTCAGTCTAAACCTGGACTAGTTTCCTCCACAATTGTCCCTGTAGCTGGTGTGAGAAGATTCTCAAAACCAAGTATCCCAATTGTATTATTAGAATGTCCTTTTTGTTGTATAGGCAGAAAATGCATGTTACACCAAATAAATTTGCAATGGTCTCTATCCCAATGAACTCAGATTCTCAAAGCTGCAGGCTTGTGAAGAGGTAAACAAAAATCATTTCAGTACAGATTAAAACAGTTTATCACAGACGGCACAGCAGAACTCCACATTCTATAAATGGAGAAGTATAGTGTTTTATAATACAAACCCATATTACTTGTCTGGGGCAGAAAAAATAATCAGTTTTCTATCTCCCTTCCCTGTTAGATACAGTTACTGTCTGCCTTGGACTCTAGTCTCCTTGATATATGGCAAGTATAGGTAAGTCTTCGCTCTTAACATCTACCTAAACAAATACTTACTGACCTATGTATCAGTAAGGTTCAACACTATTAGAAGTAAAAGTCTACACTTAGAGCAGAGGTCTGCTGGATTTTACCCTTAAAAGTTTTAATCTAATGAATTGTTTAATGTGAAACAGATTTTAAATCCTAAGTACTTGCCAATAACTTCCATATTCTACATATTTTAGTAGGTATAGAGGATCTAAAAATGTATCACTCAGTATGTGATTGTTAATGCCAAAATACACTGGAAGCTAAGAGCTGGCCTATAAAACTTACTCATGTTAAGTTAGTTCTTACTTGAAAGGAGGGGCTTTCATGGAACTGCTTGCGTCAGCAAGTGCTTATCAGTGTCAGCTTGGGCTCCACAATCTGGCCTTTTAAAGGAAATAGCTTCTCTGAGTTTCAGGTGGCACATTATGAAAGCCTGTACTGCAGCACCTGCAGTGAATGATACAGAACAACATATGCTTGTCTTATGGCACCATTTATTTAGAAATAGCACACAACACATCTGATGCTAAAAAGAAGAACAAAACAAATCAACACATTTGTTTTCAGAACAACCAACTATTTTAAGCCCATGATTTTTTCAATTTTTCACTGAGGTTTTTGGTTTTGGGGTTTTGGGGGTTTTGGTTGTGGGGTTTTTTTTGGGTTTTTTTGTTTTTGGAGTAGGGGAGAAGGCAGCAGTGCAAGGGAGAGAATAGGCTCTTTAAGTTTTTTTAGAACATTTGCTACAAAACAATGCTTTTAATCAAATAAAATAAAATGTTTGGATAAAATAAGAGTCCCTGAAATCTTTCAGCCCATAATTAATTGTTATAAAAACAGAACTTTATGCTTTCCTGAGCTATTAACATCAAACTTAATATCAGAAATTACTCTGTGCCTCTGCTTGAAATGCTGATTATGACTATCTTCTTTTTTCTGAAATTAATTATAGATGAAATCAAATCAAGTCTGGTTTATGACCTCAGTGATATCCTGTGATAAACATGAAAGATTCAAAATCTTTCAAAATCAGTATACAGACTTTTTAGAAATACTAAGCATATTGCCAGCATGTAATTCAAGAAAGGGTAAGAAAGTATGTATGTGAACTTAAAACCAGAAGGAGGAGAGAGGGCAGAATTTATCTCTGTTGCTCTTGAACCAAATCCTAGAGCAATGTTAAGGCCAGTTCAGTTGGTTGTAGAAGGACCTTAAAGCATACTTAAATATCCTAACACTGAAAGGTCTTTGACGTAAGCAGTGAATTGGAAAAGAGAAGTGTGTATGTAGCAGTGAAACTGGTAAAATATACTACTGACTCCTCTCCTGGACATTTTCCTGTGCATTCTCCTGGACATCGTTCTTATGTGTAATGAGATGAAGCAAGGTAGTACCACCATGAAATTCAACGATCAATGGAACAATTCATCAAAATCTCATCTGAAAATACTATAAGGAGCAGATTAAGGCTGAAGCAGGAGGTTTTGGAGACAGAACTGTGTTCTGGGTAGCTAATTATTAAAAAGTGAGAGCAGAAGGGATGGTCTAAGGGCTGCAGATCAAGATCTGCAGGAAAGGTTGCATTCCTTTTGCTCTGTCTAGAATACAACCCCAGAAAGTCTAGCTGACTGCAGCCAACTCATATATTTGATTACTTTCCCACATTTGATTTTCGTAAGAGTCCATAAGTTCAGACACCAAGGCCTAAAAGGTAATTTTGCAAAGTACAGCCATGGCACTTCAGTTCAGATTTATTTTATGAAAATTTTGGCAAGCTTTGGGCTAGTATCAGAGTTAAGACCAGGCAGCATCAGAAAAGAAGAAACAAAGGACTGGAACTGTTGAGTCAGCTGTAAGCAAGAGCTTCAAGACTAAAGAGAAAAATACTGGCATGAAAGGTAAAAAGCCCAGAAAAATGCAAAACTGGAAGGCAGCAACACAGCAAGGTAGGGATAAACCTCATTTTGTCATCAAGAGGTCATATCTTCTGCTGCTGACTTGTAAATTTCTGAACAACAAGTTATGTCACTGAATGCCTGGCATGAGAAGTTGTAAGCTTCTGAAGGCAAAATCCAATAGTAAATCAGACCTTGCTAGCAATTGAAAAAAAAAAAAAACACAATCAGTTGGAATAGAAAAGGTTCTGTACTGCCAAACAAGATTAGCATCAAAAAATATTAAATGGTTACACAATGGAATAACTAATGCACATAAACAATTCACACGCACGGTTCAGTTAGAGTTGCTTTGGGATGCAGAATTAACCTGAATATTTTCTTCCATTATTTTTTCCAAGAAGTAGGTAATTCATGAAATCTGTCATGTGATAGTCTGATAGCATTTTTAGGAAAGAAGGCCATCCTACTACTCTTCGACTACCTTGTTCTGCAGTGTGGGTGTCTCCTCTATATAGTACATCCAGCTAAGCTAATATCTTTGCATGTTCATGGACTTGCAAAGTTGTTTTATTTTGTTACATTTTTTTCCACTTCAGCTATATACCTTACAATTTTCATGAATGGAAGCGACCGGAAATTTCAAATGCATTATTTTTTCTTCCCCTTGATAACTCTTGTAATTATATTTAATGTTACATTAAATGCTTGTCAATGTTCTTCTGTTAGCAGCTATAATTCCAGGATAATTTCAGCATCATCTTCACAAAGATTTTAAGACAGGTGCATTATCTAGGGAAGTTACTTGTTTCCTCACATATCAGTGAAAATGACCACACAATGGCATTAGTAAACATTTTCAAAGTACTTTTAAAAATGCCTAAGTTCTCATGAAGCTGAAGTTAAAGATTTCATAATTTTAACATGCACACTCTGCTGTGCTAGGACTCTCAGAGAGAAACATGAAATGAATGTGTTAATCTAAACAAAAAAAAAAAGAAAGAAAAAAAGAGCAAAATATGTAAACTATATTAGGTATATTCCTCAAATAAGAAAAATAATGCTTTGATTTATATGCACTCTTCAAACTTTTGAGTCTTCAGCTTTAACAGAAATGCGTTTTGTGTTTTATCTTTCTGAGAATGCTCTTAATGAAGAATCAAAGTCTTTACCTAAGAATTTGCCTGCAAAAGTACCTTTTCTACCAAAACCAGATTAGTATATGTAAAGAGCAGAATCTAAGAGCCTGGTCTTCCTTACTAAAATCAGTTGGCAAGATGGTTTGGGTTTCTGATAGATAGCCTTTACATAATTCCTAACAGTAGGCCCCTGCAATCAAAAGGAAGTATTGAAAATTAAAAATCCTTACGAAATACACACTCCAGACTGTACTGGCCATTAATCCAGTGTCCAAATACTGTGTGCAGAAACAGTTTTCCTTTAGGTCACACAGAAATATAGCCATACTAAAGAAGGAGATGAACTTAGAGTTACAGGAAGTATTTTACCACTAACCAATCCTGGCCCACAGATCAGAAGTGTGGAATACACTAATTAAGAAGAGTCTTTTCTGTTCCTTTTTTCTTTTTCCTATTTTTCATGGTATTTAAATCACTTAAATACCATGTTAAAACTCATTATTTTAAACATTCAAACACTGAAATTTAAACATTGATATTTAAAACCTGGCATTAAGACCAGGTATAAAAACAAAATTAAAGTATACTTGAACCTTTAAAGGATCAGAAGTTTTCTAGGAAATAAGGGAACAAGGATCAATCTCGTACAAAATTTACTTCTCTTTTTTTCATAGAGATGGATTCACAATGATTTGACATTTCATCCATAATATTTTATGAAATATAATATGAAGAAACTAAAAGATGTAATCTCCTGCTTATCTAAGGAAACAAGTGTGAAGATGTTGTGATACACAGTATTTTTCTTATTTGGTTTCAGTATCACAGGAAGGACGAAGATCAAGGATTTAGGAAACAACTCAGATTTGGAGTTTAGGAATGAATCAGGGATAATGCATATTTGGCCCTGAGTTCTTATGAGATTTAACCTTCATAGAGATGAAACTTCACACCAAAACCCATTTACACTACATTTTTGTCAGTGTGGGGAACTTCTGAGGAGTATATTGAAACTACAGAATTCACTGTTTTTAGTGAATGTGGGGTTTGGCCACTAAAGATGGGAGCTGATACCACTGCAGAAGATCTGTCTTTGATGTCTCTAAGTATTGTGTCACAGCTCAGCTTTTTAGTTCTTGTGAACTGTCTAAGCTAATAATTTAGATCAGTGTGATGAACAATGCTTTCCTATTGTGTATTTAACTGGTTTTAATGATAAAGAAAAAGAATCTTAATTTCTCGTATTCAGAACTTTCATGGATCTTGACAGCAATGGCCAACATATCCAGCATCATTAATTCTATAGAGCTCTCTGTGGCACTAGCACTGAATTCAAATGTATAGGGAAAAAAGGCATGGCTACACTTTGTGTAGCTGGTGAGACCTTATTTTGTCATACCATTGTGTAAGTGCTGGAACAGTTCAATAACACCTAATGATGTGGTAAGTCTGGATCGGTATCCCATATAGTTCACTAACAAATAACATTGGTCCTTACAGTGATGCCTTGTAGTAGTTGCTTATATCTGTTTCTAAAGCTTCATAAAATGAGCAAATAGATATAGATTCTTATCTGAATCTGACAGATGACGTTCTTTTTTAATGCTAACTGTGTGCAGCCTGCCACCAGGTGATGGATTAGCTGAGGTTCAGAAGCAGTATGCCATATCAAAGTTCCCAGTGTAGTACAGTGCGAGATGACCTCTTGTAGAATTTAAAGTATGTAATAGTGAATAGTAAATTACAGTTTTTTGTTTCTCCTGGCCTTCCAGTTTAAGAAGAAGCCCCTGAAAATAAGCAGGCAGTAAAACATATGTGCAAATCTTATACAATAATTGGAAAAAAATTTTTTATATTACTTTTGCAATTTTTAAACCCCTCTAAATCTCCTCAGCATTTCCCAAAAGACTAACTGGAACATAGTGCAAATAAGAAGCAAGCATTAGGCATATCAGGGAACTTTAAATTTGTAAGGAACCCCAAAAAGCCAATATGTCAGAAAATGAGAAAAAGAGCTGGAAAATAATTGAGGGATGTGTTTTGAACTGTCAAAAAACAGATCTCTGTGAAATAATTCACTAGTATAAGGAGGGCTTGGGACAGAAGAGGTTGGTAATGCTTTGCTACTCATCTATTGACTTTTCTCTGAGATGTTGACTACAGAGATTCACATCTGAAAATTAAGAAGAGCTTTACAATCAGAAAACTTCTTTGCATTATTATAGTCTTTCTCTGTACCCAATCGCTGTCAAATTTAATTTTTATTTTTTTTTCTATGCCATACTACATATTTTATAATATTCACAGAATCACAGAATCTCCATGGTTGGAAGGGACCTCTGAAATCATCGAGTCCAACCACATTTAAAAAAAAAAAAATCCACCAAAAGAACAAAAGCAAAAAAACCCACGCAAAAAAAGCACCCACCAGCCAAACCCCACACCAACACCACCACACACAA
>JAOXJM010000019.1:32873022-32883503 GCA_026413425.1 Tringa solitaria
CCTGACCACTCTTTCAGTAAAGTAATTCTTCCTTATATCTAATCTAAACCTCCCTAGAAGGTCAGTCCCTAGAAAAGAATGCTAGGGTATCTTAATAAAATATTTGTCTCCAAAACATGCAGTATGGCAAAACACTATTGCATTTTTACAATGACCTTTTTATTTCCTGCCTGTTAACTGGAGCATAACTTTTGAAAAGAACAGCTAGAATTGCTCTTTCCTTGCATTCTATTTCCAGAAGCTAATAATCCATGCTACATGGAAGACCACTAATTCCCTCATACTCATTTGATGGAACTTTTTATCTGCCATCTGTATAATACTAGAACTCTTAAGGAATAGTTTATAGGGTACATATTTTTCTTCCACAACAGAAGCCTACATATCCTCTGTGGTGTCTAAGTACTTACTTTATGCTTCTGCATGCTCCTCAGCTGTCAGCTAGATTCATAGCCCTTGCTAAACTTTGTCTAAATTCTAGTTCTATCTTTCTTCAATATAAGAGCAAAAACCCTGTAGAAAAGCATTTGATAAGATGACAGTCAACTGATAATATTAAAAAAAAAAATATCAGATTGGGAGATTTCTTTGAGTTTTGTTTTGGGAAGCTGAGGTTCTTAGTTGCATAAAAAATAAGGTATTTTCTTCTGAAATATACCACTTGAGGTGTGCCGCTCTGAAAATACTGAGTTCCTTAAATCTAACTTTTCTGATTAATCTAGTGCTGTTACACCTTCAACATAACACCTATATGCCTCAGAAGTGATGACATGCACACACATGCGCACAATCAAACAACACTTTTTCATAGATCTGTGACAACTATTCAAAAATGAAATTCAGCCCAAAGTTTGACTGGAGTGGACTGGAACATAGAGAATGGGATTATATAACTCTGAGCACTGTAGCAATGTAAATGAACTAGATGCATATAACTTACAAGAAATGCTGTCACAACGATCTCAGACCTTCCAAATGCCAGACATTAAGCAGGGTTGGCTTGCTTTAGTTAGCCAAAGAGAGACCCTTAGAAAGTCACAGTAGCTTGTAGTGCATAGTGCTGTTGTAGAATCATAGAATCACAGAATCACAGAATGGTAAGGGTTGGAAGGGAGCTTCAGAGACCATGTGGTCCAACTCCCCTGCCAAAGTAGGTTCACCTAAAGTAGGTGGAACAGGAACACGTCCAAGTGAGTTTTGAATATCTCCAGAGAAGGAGACTCCACAACCTTTCTGGGCAGTCTGTTCCAGCGGTGTTACACTCAAAGTAAAGAAGTTTTTCCTCATGTTGAGGTGGAATTTCCTGTCATGTAGCTTGTGTCTGTTGCCCCGTGTCCTGTCACCAGGCACCATGAAGAAGGGCCTAACCCACCCTCTTCACATCAGCCCTTTAGATATTTATAAGCATTGGTGAGATTCCCTCTCAGTCTTCTCCAGGCTAATCAGACACAGGTCTCTCAGCCTTTCCTCGTAACAGAGGTGCTCCATTCCCCTGATCATCTTTTTAGCCCTCCACTGGACTCTTTGCAGTATTTTCTTGTCCTTCTTGACCTGGGGAGCCCAGAACCAGACATAGTACTCTAGATGTGGCCTCACCAGGGCAGACTAGAGGGGGAGGATAACCTCCCTCGACCTTCTGACCATGCTCTTTATAATGCATCTCAGGAGACCATTGGCCTTCTTCAAGGGCACATTGCTGGCTCATGGTCAGGTTGTTGTCCACCAGGACTCCAAGGCCTCTCTCCACAGAGCTGCATTCCAGCAGGTCAGCCCCTAACCTGTACCAGTGCATGGGGTTATTCCTCCCTAGGTGCAGGACGGTACAATTGTTGAATTACATCAGGTTCTTCTCTGCCCAACTCTCCAGTCTGTCCAGATCTTGCTATATGGTGGCACAAATTCTGGTGTGTCAGCCACCCCTCCCAGTCTTGTTTCACCAGCAAACTTGTTGAGAGTACACTCTCTTCCTTCATCTGGGTTCTTGATGAATATGTTGAACAAGACTGGACCCAGTACTCCTGGGGAACACCACTAGTTACAGGCCTCAAACTGAACTCTATGACACTGATCACAACACTCTGAGCTCTGCAATTCAGCAAGTTCTCAATCCACCTCATTGTCCACTCATCTAACTCACACTTACTAAGCTTACCTGTGACAATGTTATTGGAGACTGTGTCAAAAGTCTTGCTGCAGTCAAGCTACACAGCATCCACTGCTCTTCCCTCATCCACCCATGGTTCCCTCTGGTTCACCTAGCTTCTAGCACTAGGGTTAATGTGCTGTTTGTGATAAAATTTTCGTGTTTATGCACAAATATTTATAATAGCAAGACCAGATCTCTTTGTTAGGTTCATTAATCACAAACACTTGACTAAACACTTGATGGCTCTACTGAGGGATCCAGACAGGCTGGATTCATAGGCCAAAGCCAATGGTATGAGATTCAACAAGGCCGAGTCCTGCACCTGAGTCACAACAACCCCATACAGCACTACAGTCTTGGGGAAGAATGGCTGGAAAGCTGCCTGGCAGAAAAGGACCTGGGGATGTTGGTCAACAGTTGGCTGATTATGAGCCAGCAGTGTGCCCAGGTGGCCAAGAAGGCCAACAGCATCCTGGCCTGTATCAGAAATAGCATGGCCAGCTGGACTAGGGAAGTGATCGTCCCCCTGCACTCAGCACTGGTGAAGTTGCACGTCACCAGAAAGTACTTGATAGTATAACGTGGAAGTCTGTATACTTAACACTATCAAATAAATCTTAAGTAAGGCACAGTATTAATTTCTGATATTCCTAATGTACTTTAATATCCCTATACATCAATAGTGTGCAAATGAACTTGATTTATAAATAGAAGTCAATACATGTGAAGCCAAAAATATCTGTAAAATTTTATACATTGCCAAATATCCTAAAGTCAGCTTTACTGAATTTTCTTCATTGTCAAATGAATGCACTTTACCTACTGCCATTAGGTGCAATAAAGCATTCCATTATATCAAATAAGGAGTTCTTCTCACACTTCTTGCCAGAAATTGCTTTGCTTTAGTAACTGATTATGTGATCTTCTGTGTACATTTGTAACCGATTTTGGGTGCTTTCAACTGAAGTATGATTCAAACTATAAGATATTATTTGCATAATATGGGAAAATTGAGTGTCTTTCACCTTATTTTCATACCTACTGAAGTGTTACACAAATTCTTGTCTTAGCATTTTGTTTCTAAGCTGTTACTCATATTTCCTCATCATTTATCATGTGAATTGTATAAATTATTTTTTTATTTCCTTGTTTGTTTCTTTGCCATACCTCACGTGCCATATACTTGAGAGGATTAAAAATGATTACAGTTTTTGTAAAGAAGAATCCACACTATTTTTATGTATTGTAAGCATTGTTATTTTCTAAATGAAACAGTTTCTTACTTTGTGTGATCACTACAGTTAATAAGTGGGTACTACTTTTCTCTTCAGTCTATCTAATTGGGAAAAAAGAATCCATTTGTGGTGTGTTACCTGATTTGTTGCTGTTATTTTTCACTTTATTGGGAGATAAAACAGTCTCTTTGAGGCCAGAAAAGTTGTCACTTTCACTTACTGTAGATGAGTATGATATGGCATGCAAAATTGCACACCATGTTGTTACAACCAGAAAAATAATGGTGTCACCACTGTAATTGCTGATAAAAATTCAGTATGTTATACTTAAATCAATTTCCTACCAAACATGTCTTATTCCTGTGTCCTCTCTAGGAAGAATCTAATATAGCCTACTGACCCACAGTCAATCAGAGTATATAAAGAATGATGAGTCTTCAAGGAAATATATTATAAAACCACAGTATGTATTTGCATGTTCCACACAATGACTTTTAAGGAGTGAAAAAGGTGTTTGAAATTCATAGTAAATAATAGACGTAAAAAGTTTCTTTCACTATATATATGGTGCACTATTACATATTGCAATGGTAACTTCAGTCATTGCAAGAAGAGGAAAATACTTGTAAAAATGGAAATGATTGGAAAAAATCAGTGTGAGAGAGAAAATATTGAAAATCTTCAAAAAAAATTAATTTATAGGATTTTTAATTTTAAAAATCTAAAAGTTCATAATCACCCCAAATATCTGACTGAGAACATTGAATTAAAAACAGAAAAAGAAAAGAATCAGCTATAAGGGCCATTTAGCTGTGAGAAGAGATGAAACTAACCCAAGAATTACTTAGTAAATTTAGGGCAGCACAGCTCTGTGTGGGAAGTTGAGTGAAATGGCACAAAACTATTATAGCAGATGAGATCATGAGGATGTTTTTTATTTATTTCTTAGCTTTCTTTTGGGCCAAAGCCTGAAAATCTAGTTCAAGATGGAATCTGTACATGATAGAATTAATGAAGAAATAATTGCATAGTGAACAACAATCAGCAAAGACCCAGATCTGGTATGATTAAATTAACAAATTTCATTTTATGGTTATGAAATAATGGGGTACGAGGAGAGGAAAAGCAGCGGGTATTTGGTCCTTCTGAAACAAGTGCTGAATTTCCTTTTGAGCCAATGCAAAACAAGTAATGAGTCAGTCAGAGTGACTGGCACAGATTCTGTTGTGTAGCAAACTTCTGTACTTGGCATGGAGTCGGGGAAAAGACAGGATAGAGTTTTTTAAGGCTGTTCTCTGGAAGGTTTGTGTAGTTTATATAAGTTCCTACACTAAAACAAAGTCCCAGTTTTGGGGCCTGGGACCAGAACCTTAATTTCCATCATGTCCAGCTGAGTGGTCTATTCAAGAGACTGATGGCTTTCTGTCTCACTCCATGGTAATGAGCCTGTCTATCTGACCTAGACAGATTAACCCTGAATTACAATGGAGCATTAAATGGAAAATAAACATGTGCCTTATCACTGTCTCAATACTGAGAACACTTCTATTTGAAGGCGGTGCTGGGCGTTAGCAGACTTCATCTCACACAATTTTTTTTTATGGCTAATCGCTCTCCTCAAATAAATTCTTTAATATTTGTTGAGATTATCACTCTGATTTACAGAGTTATCTATAAGCAAAATATGATCAACCTTTTCAAAAAATACTTAACTTCTTTCATGCAATGGTGTTCTTCAAAATGCTCATAGTAGACAAAATCCAGGAGTTAGATTAAGCTGAGGTTTTATTATATGAATTTGAAAAGCTAGCTGAAAACAGACCATAACTGAGCAGATTAAAAACCACTTCTATTCCTGATCTAATTCTATTTAATGTTTTTTCACCAAAACCATAGCAAAGGATCTTGAATATATGCAGATTAAGTGATCAGTTAATTTTGAAATAGGTGCAATAGCAGATAGGAATGAAGACCATTCAATTCTTTATACAAACTTGATCACACTGTAAATGAACAACAGTATTTGAAAACAATGCATAGACATGGAACAGATACAGAAATGAAGTAATGCAGGTCACAACTGTTGTATGAGAGAATGCATTAGGATAGAATATTAAAAAGCACTTATTTGAAAGTGTAAATAAAATTAATTCTATTTTCTAAGTGTACCTCACTAATGTCTAATATTTTCTGATCTTTTCGTACTACAGAATTATTTGTTAAATTAAAAGAGCACACTTGCAAATGAAGCACATCTTTAATTCATTTTTTCTTATCTGACATAAACTATCAGGTAATGTTTATTTTCCAGTATTGTTTTCTCTTGACTGTCATGCTTTCACTGTATTTGAAGCTAACTTGCAATGTTTCCTTTTGCTCTTCATTTGGAATAAGTTGTTTTAGGATTACACTAATTTCAGAAATGCTGTGTCATACAAATGTCTATCCCACCTCATCTAAACCAAAAAACAATCAAATAAACAAAAACCAAAGAAACAAACAAAGACTCCAATTTGGGATCATTATTAAATTCCTTCTCCTGCATTGTCATGCAATAGGTGCTAGGGAAAGAAAGACCAATAAATCACCAGTACCTATTCATCTAACATATATAAAGACTCAGCCAGTTGTCAGTACAGTAGGGAACCTCATCTGAATTGACCTATTTCTTGCCTAGTGTAAAATTCCTGTCTCCTCTACTAATTACACCTTCTCAGACTATTCATGTTTGCTAAATATATACATGCATGTGTGTGCATTTATATTTCATGCCTTTTTTTTTTGACCTTGTTACCAATGCTGTACTTCTTTTTTATTTCCCATTTCTTTCTTCATTTCTGTAAAGACAGGTCTTTAGGCATCATTCAGAAAATTCTGAATTCTGTGAAAAGAAGAAAGCCTTCTGTGCCCTTATCATTTAATACCCATTAAATATGACATTTTTATTTCAGTTTTTAATGAGACGATATATGGGTTTTGTACAGTTCAGAGAAGGAAGAAGGGCCAATATTGTAACTACGAGAAGCTAAGATTATAAATCAGATTCTTTTGTTATAATTTTAGTTTTTTTCATAGACTTCGGTCTTACAGCTGTTCATCCAGACTGTTGCTTCTCACAAGGATAGAATAAGTTCATTTTTGAAAAATGCTTTGTGAAACATTCACAGTCTAGCCAGAATGAAAAGTCTTTAATGGTTTTTTTAGCTTCAGAATAGCTGCGTTTGAACATAATGTACCACAGAGGTGAAATGGAGGAGAAAGAAAATGAGCAGGAAATATGGTATGCTCTATAAAAGTGTGTGTTCTCAGGTCACAGTATCTCTTTTTTGTATAGAGGTATTTGTTTCTTTCTTTTTTTCTTGTCCCATTTTAGAGATAAAAATCTGTGTGGGACACAGAGAAGCAAGATGGGAAGTAATTTTTTTTTTAATGTATTTTTTTTTCTTGAGAACGACAGTATATTTGTACCTGGTTCTGTAAAGAGGTTGTGGGTGTGGGTTCAACAGGCTCAATCTCATTTTTAAATAGGATCTAGGGCAATGATATTCTCTACACTCCCCCCAGTATGAAAGTCATCCTCTTTGTCAGAAGATGCCTTTTCAAGGGAGACAGATGGTATGAGCTGAACTGCGTGGAAAAAGTGTTTGTGCTTTCTCACCACACCTAGAAGCATTGCACCTAAGCTACAACACTGCTGTAATTTCTGAGGGGGCAGAGCCCAAAGTAACCTCCTAAAGAAGGCCATGATTCTGCTTACTCGGCATGACAAATACCAACTGAAATTTCTACTGCAGCTCCTCTGCTGCTGCATTCAAGTGGAACAATTTTTCTAACAGTCCTTGCTTTTATATAAGTGATTTCATAAATATCTTTAAGCTTCTCTTGTGGTTTTTAAGTTCTTCAGAAGCCTACAAGAAACATATCTAAGTTCAGCCAAAGGGGAACCTTCACAGGCCTTCCTGTACCTGATGCATTCCACCAGACACAACGGAAAACGTGCAGGGATCCAGATCACACACACAGAGAATGTTTTATTGTCTTTAAGTGTCCCTACAGCAGTGCAGCAGTGCTCTTATTAACTGAGCAGGTATGGGAACTGGGCTCCTCTCTAGATGCCAGCACTGGTACCAAGGTTGACACCAAGTGAATTCTTGCAACTTCTGGGACAGAAACTGCATATAACAATTGCTCGCATTTTACTGTCTACAGACTACATGATGTTTTTGCAAAAAGGAAATATTCTGCCCTAACTACTGCTTGTAGAGTTAGATAGATATTTCCATCTTTTCAGGTAGGAGAATGAAGGGGAAGGAAGGGAAACTGGGAAGGAGCTTCAGGCATGAATAAAGATAGGGAAACTCAATATGCACAAAGTAACAGAAGATGAAGGTTTTCCTGAGGACTTTCCTTCAACCCATAAACATGCGAGATGTTGTTGGACTGGAAAGCATGAATAGAGGGACAGATCTACCCCAAACAGGTTTAACAAAGGCAGATTTTTGTAATCTCTTTTTTTATTTTTATATCTTCTTTGAAATGTTATGCTGTTCTTGCTTTTCTCCCTCTTTAAGGTCTGAAAGCAATTTCTATCCTTTTAAAGTGCTCAATTTCAGGAAAGGGTACAAGCAAATGTACTGCAAATCTCTGCCTATTCAGGGTCCCACCTGAACTTCAAACTATGCATTGCCCATAAAAAATTATATTTTTACCTTGTCTGAGCTGAAAACTTACCTGTATTAGTGATCTGTGTAAGCAGCATCAATAATACTGTCACATACAAATGCAGGTTTAACTCCATTGCCAAGGCTAATTATTTGTTACTCACACGGTAAAGCTTAGTCTTCTGTAAAATAGTTGAGGTAAAACCACTAAGTGTTTCAAGGAGACCAGTAAAATTAATCCTGCTTACAAAAATGTGTGGCTGCTCTCATGGAAAAACAAATGCCACAAATCATAGAATCATAGAATGGTTCGGGTTGGAAGGGACCTTAAAGACCAACTAGTTTCAACCACGCTGCCCTGGGCAGGGACACCTTCCAGCCTGGCCTTGAGCACTTCCAGGGATGGGGCCTCCACAACATCTCTGGACAACCTGTTCCACTACCTCAGCATCCTCACAGTAATCTCTTCCTAATATCTAATCTAAATCTACCCTCTTTCAGTTTAAATCCATTAGCCCTTGTCCTATCACTACACTCTGTCATAAAGAGTCCCTCTCCATCTCTCCTGTAGCCCCCCTTCAGGTACTGGAAGACTGCTATAAAGTCTCCCCAGATCCTTCTCTTCTCCAGGTTTAACAACCCCAACTCTGTAAGCCTGTCTTCATAGAAGAGGTGCTCCATCCCTCTGATCATCTCCATGGCCCTCCACTGGCCTCTTCTAGCAGGTCCATGTCCATTCTGTGCTGAGAACTCCAGAGCTGGACACAACTCCAGGTGGAGTACAGTGATTCCTCAACGTGCTGGCCATACTTCTTGTGATGCAGGTTGCAATCAGCTTTCTGGGCTGCAAGCACATGTTGCCAGTGCATGTGGACCTTGTCGCCCACCAACAACCCTAAGTCCTTTTCATCAGGGCTGCTCTCAATCCATTCTCTGTCCAACTTGTAATTGTGCTTGGGATTGCTGTGACCCAGGTGCAGGACTTTGCATTGGCCTTGTTGAACTTCATGATGCTTGCATGGGTCCAATTCTCAAGCCTGTTCAGGTCCTACTGTATGGCATTGCTTCCCTCCAGCACGTTGACCGCACCACAGAGCTTGGTGTCATCAGGAAACTTGATGAAGGTGCATTCAATCCCACTGTTTCTGTCTCCAACAAAGACGTTAAATAGCACCGGTCCCAGTACTGACCCCTGAGGGTCACTGGCTTGTCACTTGCTTCCACTTGGACATTGAGCCATTCACCACAACCCTTTGAGTGTGGCCATCCAGCCATTTCCTTATCCACTGATTGGGCCATCCATCAAATCCATGCCTTTCCAATTTAGAGAACAGGATGTCATGTGAGACAGTGTCAAACATTTTGCATAAATCCAGGTAGATGACAGCTGTTGTTCTCCCCTTACTTACCAGTGGTGTAGCACCATGGTAGAAGGCCACCGGATTCGTCAGGCATGACTTGCCCTTGATGAAGCATGTTGGCTGTCACCAACTACCACCTTATTTTCCACTAGCCTTAGCCAAGATTCAAGGAGGATTTGCTCCATGATCTTGTTGGGCAGAGAGGTGAGACTAACTGTCCTGTATTTTCCTGGGTCTTCCTTTTTTCCCTTTGTGAAAATGGTTGTTATGTTTCTCCTTTTCCAGCCAGCAGGAACTTCACCAGACTGCCATGACTTTTCAAATATAATGGAAAGCAGCTTAGCAACTTTGTCCACCAGCTCCCTCAGAACCTGTGGGTGGATTTCATCAGGTCTGATGACTGTTATTCCTCATCACACTTACCAGGCAGAAATCCACTTAGTCACGAGAACAAAAGTTACCTTAAAATTAGAGGAATTTAGGTAACTTTTTTAGATCAACAGCATCTCAGATTTTTTTGCATCTCCAAACAGAATTAGAAAGAAGCCAAGAAAAATACTGTAGTTGTGGTTACCTCAGTGGCAGCAAGTTTGCAAGGTCTAGTGGAAGGTTATGTTGTGCCTCATGAAAATGCCTATATACTTTTCCTCATGATTGATTTTCTGTTAAAATGAGGAAGTATGATTTGAAGTGATTCATACATTAACTTGGGCCTTTAGTTTATTTAATCCAAATGAGCATTTTGACCTGGACCTCCATCACCAGGATGCTGGAAGTTCTCCAGGCCTGACTAAGCAATTTTGCCTGTTGTAATAGTATGTAATTTACATATTGAAACTACAGAGACGGTTGTCTAGAATACAGTGCCTTTTCATCTCTAAAGTGTCAGTCTTAATAAGAAGTAGATTCCATTGTCAATATTTTAACATTTATCTTGCTTAATGTAAAATCAATACTTTAACATAAGCTAATTACTTTAAGCATTAAGTTACAAAAGTACTTCTCTGTTGGCCTGGAAACAAAATAAAACACAAGACAAAGCAGCTTTTTCCTAATATACATTTTATCCAACCCCCCC
>JAOXJM010000019.1:32884985-32899134 GCA_026413425.1 Tringa solitaria
AGTACGCGCTGGTTTTTTGTTGTTTTCTTTTTTTTTCTATCTTTCTTTTTTTTTCTTTTTTTTTCTTTTTATTTTTTTTTCACTATATAGGTCTTTTCAAAGCTCTGAGACGTCCAAGAAAAATCTCACTGGTAGCATCTACTTCATTACAGAAATTGTATATATGTCCTTCTTATGCGTGTTTTGAGGATAGGCTGAAAATATCGGCCCCTCCATTCCACTGGTGAGTTGTTAATCACAAGAATATTCCCAAATGCATGAATTATTGTATACTAATGGGAATAAAGGATTCTCTATCTGGCTCTGTAAAAGTAGTATTACTATAGATTACTAGGAATGTATGGGAGCAGGACTGTTCATAAATCTTTTGCAGATATTTTACAAAATATTTATAGCTGAAGTAGTTTTCAACTAGCATATTTTTTGTGATAACCTGGTGAGAAGCTACCAGAGCACAGGGTCAAATGCTTCTCTCATACAGTGATGTAAATCAAGAGTAATTTCATTGAATTCTCAGAAAAATCAACATAGAAGAGCAAAATGAGGCCATATTGTTATTAAAGCACCCTATAAAATGATCCTATTTAATTCAAATGCAGATTGTGTATTTGTTGTGAAAAAAAGATGCAAAGGATATGTGCGCCTAACATTACTGGGCTGAGCACTAAGAATTTTTCTGGTGATTTAGATCATGGTAGATACACTCAAAAATATCAAGCTTAAATTATATAAGGTGCCTAGCTGGACTGACGAAATGTGTTTTAAACCCCTACAAAAGCTGGGGAATTTAAATCCATCACTAGGAGAAGTAAATAGATCAAGTAAGTGCCTTCCTATTAGCTCTGCAATGCTTGACAGAAATAGGACAGCAGAGAACATTTTTTCCTTCTTGCATATGGGGTTCTGTTGATGTCATCTGAATTTTATTCTGCACTGCTTATGCACTGTTGCCTGGAGGAACCCTGCAGTCTTGAGGTAAATACAGTAACTTAAAACTTTATCACTGAACATATTCCTGCCAGTCTATTATCAAGATAATGGGCTCTTTTTCAGTCAGTGGAGTAAAGCTCTATCTGGATACTACCACAAAATTAACAGAATAAATGAAGAATAGACAATGAGACTGTTGATACTACACAATATAAAATCACAGAATCATAGAATATCTCAAGTTGGGAAGGGCTGATGAGGATCATCGAGTCCAAATCCCTGCTCCTCATGGGAATACCTAAAACTAAACCATATGACTAAGACCATTGTTGAACTTCTTGAACTCTGACAGACTTGGTGCCTTGGCTACTTCCCTGGGGAGCCTGTTATAGTGACTGACCTCTCTCTCAGAGGAGAAGTTTTTCCTAACGTCCAATCTGAACTTCCCCTGCCACAGCTTCATTCCATTTCCTCATGTCTTATCACTGGTCATCGAAGAGATCAGCACCTCTCCTTCCACTGCCCCTCTTGTGGAAGTTATAGACTGCCATGAGGTCACGCCTCAGCTTTCTCTTCTCCAGGATGAGCAAACTGAGTGACCTCAGATGCTCCTCAGAAGTCTTGCCCTTGAGACCTTTAACCATCTTTGTCACCCTCCTCTGGACACACTCTAATATTTTGATGTCCTTCTTATACTGAGATGCCCAAAACTGCCACTGTACTCAAGGTGGGGCCACACCAGTGCAATGTAGAATGGGACAATCACCTCCCTTGACAGGCTGGTTACGTTGTGCTTGATGCACCCCAAGGACACAATTGAACCTTTTGGCTGCCAGAGCACACTTTGACTCATATTCAACTTTCCACCAACCCAAACCCCCAGATCTTTTCCTGCATGGCTGATCTTCAGCTTCTCATTTCCTAGTTTGCAAGTATTACCAGGGGGAGAATCTGGCACTTGTTATTGTTAATTTTCATACTGTTGGTGATTGCCCAGCTCTCTCGTCTATCCAGATCTCTCCATAAGACCTCTCTACCTTCAGTGGAATCCACAGTTCCTCCTAGTTTAGTATATATTTCCCAGACTATTAAAATTTCATTATAATAAAATAATGTAATAATAGCAAAGAAGAAAACTATTTCAATTTTCATGTTCACGTTACATACCACCTTAATATCTCTATGTTATTTATAACCAGAACTTACCTCATACTAAACTGAATTGCTGCCTACTAAACAGCCTTGCTTACATGAAATACAGTACCTTGATAGAAACAGTGAGCAAAGAATTACAATATTTGCAGATCTGTTTGAAGCAGCACTAAATGCAATTTACTGTATGTGATTATAAGTTCATATGGTTAAATCTGTGCTTGGTGCTATTTTGACATTTTTCTAGATTTCTATGCCTATTGCCATCTTCTATACCTTCTGTTCTTTTAGCAGGATACCTACCTATTAACCTGTCAAAATGTATTAGCTGGGTGTCACTGGCCTGTTTAAATGAGGGTGTAGTAGCAGATTCGGACAGTCTGAGTCTATTTATTTGTGAAATCAACATAGAAAGCTTTTTTTTTTTTTTTTTTTTTTTTTTCTATTGTGCTGGGATCATAACCAAGAGCTATGCAGAAGCTCTGGGATGTTATTTTTATTCTGGTGAACAGCAAAGGACCAGTGAATTCTGAAGTCCAGGCATAAATTTTCATAAGTATAATACATAAATTGCTACGAAACTACCAGATTTCCTTGTCTCACTTCTCTTTCCTAAATCATATGTTGAATCCAATACTACAATTCCATAGTAGTTTTTTTATATCTTTTTATTCTGTGGTGCATCTTTAGCTCTCACTAACTTTTGTCTCCAGTCACTGGTAACTTTCAGTCTCCGTGAGTCATTGCCTTTGGCTAAATTTCCTTATTGTTAGCTATCCACATTTGGAAAGTATACCTTCTAATATCCTTCTGGCTGGGTGTAAGCAATTGTGCTAGAGAATGTTTAGTTGTTTGTTTGGGGTTTTTTTTGGATACAGAATGTTCCAACAGGATCCAGAATACCTCCAGAGAGAGTGATGGTCTACCCATCAAAAGAATCACTGAGCTCAGCCATAAAGTCATTTATTGTTTTTCTGTTGAAATAAAACAAGTTGACTTTTTAGCTGGAATTTTCTTTGTATGGGTTTTTTTGGTTTGGTTTTGTTTTTTTTTTTGTTGTTGTTGTTTTTTTGTTTTGTTTTGTTTTTTTATTTTCATTGTAATTTAAAAAGATATCAGTGTTAGTGCAGCTTTTTCTGTTTCTGTGTCTTATTTGGCCAGCTTCTACCAAGTCCAGTTCCCCTTCTCTTTAAATAATTTGAAGATTATGGGGCTGAAAAGAGAACAGTGTCAAGAAAGCTGTGTATCATTTTGCTATATGAGACAAAGTCAGAAATATTTTGATTTCTCTTTTTACATATGATGTCATTATAATTAAGAAATAGAAAACCTTAGCAGCCACACAAAGAATACTTGATGACTTCACACCTCCTTCAGCGTGGTAAAATTCCATTCATAAAAAACATTTTTAGCCAAAAACTACTGTAAAAGCTTCCCTCTGCCTTCATCAGAGTGTGCTTCACAGTCATGCCTGGCACAGGAATAAAGCAGTGCGTCTTTTGAATCTTAGGAACCAGAGCTTTCCTGCAAAATTATAGCAAAAAAACCCCATTGTCCTCTTTGGCACAAAGAAAATGGAGGCTTTCCCACACAATTCCCACACAATTTCATGAAGAATAATTGGTAAAAGAGTAAGATACAATGTACAAACTTTCAGTTGCCTAACTGTTGAAGAGTCAAATAAGAAATAAATTTCCTTGCTTAAAGCTCCACATCTTTTCAAAACTTTTCCAGGAGGTTCTCTGGCTCTGAACTTTCTTCAGAGTCATATTTGCAGTGCTTGTTCAGGAGGTGCTCGGCTTTCTGTTTCTTCTCTAAGTTTTTCAGTGATGCTTCAGCACTTCCTCTCTCTTTCTTACAGGCACACATACACCTCTCCACTGAAAAAAAACCCAACCCAAACAAGACAACCCCCCATAACTGAAAAAATAAAGAAAACCAAAAAAACAAAACAAAGCAACCCAAAGAACAAAAAAAAAAAAACCACCAAGCAGAAAAACCTAAAAACCTAGCAAAGTCATACCACCGACATATACCTTTATTTTAGAAAAAAACATGTGCCTGTGTTTCAGTGATGACTGCTACTTTTTATAGAGGAATTTCTAAGTGGCTTTTACAGCTACCTTCAAGGAAGTGTAACGATTTCTCTTGCCTACTGCAATGACATTTTATCTAGACTGCAACTTTACATAAACCTAACATTCATTGTCAAGATACTGCACCATATCTTTTTCTGGGGTTTTGAGTTTTGGGGGGTTTTTTGTTTGGTTGTTTTTGTTGTTGTTTTTTTCTTGTTTGTTTGTGGTTTTTTTTTCTGGAGATAGTTCCACAGGTAACATAGAAGGGTTGTGGGATATTTCATTTCGGTCGTGGTGGTGGTTTGGTTTGGTTTTTTTAAACCTACATATACTTTTAACAACCTGTACTCAAGAAAATCGTGAGATAGATATTCAAGACACAGAATAGGTAACACCTACAAGCCTTCCAGACAGGGACAAATTTAAAAAATTTACACTTAGGCTGTGCTAGGTAAATATTAGTGACAGGGACATAGAGGTATGTGTTAAGTAAAATATGCACTGACACATAGAGCTAAGAAAAACAAGGGAGTTGAAAAAATATAACTTTTTCTCTCTATCTGCATATTTAAGAACAGACTACAAAGAGGACACAAATGTGTATATATAAAGTAAGCAGCTAGTCAAGTAACTTATCTCCTTTCTGAGACTCAGATACCCGGATTTAAAATATAACACTTCTTCTTCTTTAAGGATTTTTTTCTCCATTACAGGAGAATGCAACTATAAGAAAGATTCCTACTGCCATAAATATTAAATATTGGTAAATGTTCCCTGCTCTGTTACATTTATAACATCAAGAAAAGCATTCTCTATCATGATGAGTTTAAGTTGTAAATGAAAAGGAAGTCAAATAACAGAGACAACAGAAGCATTATCCACATTTTACAGTCAGTAAACCAGAGCAGAAAGATTTGCCGACAATTGTCTGTTTTGAACCCAGATGCTGCTGCCTTTGACATGGGGATTCAGGGTGAAAAATCTCATAATAAAGTAAGAAAGTTTTTTTCCCAACATACAGCCAGGGCTTGAAACAGAGCATCCATTTAGTTTACTAGGCTTCTATTGGATGCTGTTTAATAATGAGGATTTTGTTACACAGATGCTCTGTGAAACTGAACAGGAACAAAAACTGCAGAATTTTCTTCACTCTTTCTAACTGCCATCAAAGAGCAGTGATTCAAACCCTGCCAGCCATGGCTACACTTGAACTAATGACTTAGAAGTGAAAAGACTCTACAGTCTATTACTGATCTCCTGAGTCATCTGGGCTTTCAACCCTTTTTAAAGCTATATTTACTGGGATCAGAACAGTTGCTCTTCTTAGAATAGATTTCATGCTGCAGCCCATAGTGCAGAGTTCAAGAGTCTTCCATTTATAAAAGAATAAGTCACAGTGTCCCTGTACATTCACTTTCTGACAGCAGGGCAAAAACTTACTTATCCAAATAATAGTTTATAATTAAAAATTTCATCCTCCAATATGAGATATCTCAGCTTCCCCTGGATGCATGCATAAATATGAGTGTCTTCTAGTTTATGCTATCTTTTTTTTCATTATTTATCTTTATAAAAAATATACAAGGCTTAGCTAAATAAATAATTTTAAAACAGAAGTTAATTTCTTATTACCATGTTAGCTAATGGACCAAATTAAAAAATGAGGTTATGAGAGACATAAAGACATACAAGAGAGGAAAATATTATTTAGACCAATAAATTGTGTTCACCAGTTACCACCCATTTTAGAAAGTTCATGCCAATTTATTTCACAGGGCATATGGAATATGTTTTTCCATTTTCTGTCTTCTGCAATTCAGAACTATTATTTATTCTCCTGGAGTGTTTGAAATTGAGAATAACTGTTACAGACAGATTTAAAAGGCAGTCCTTATATCATGGTCTTCATAGCTGTTTTGAAAGTCATGCGGCACCTTTATAAGTGCATGGACGTGTGCTTGTGCATTGCACATACATGTGCGATCACACACAAGGACATTTCAAAATTCTAATATGGAAATTCAACGTTGAACTCAGAGAGGAATGGGAGCACAGGTGCAGGGGTCACTTGCATACATTCAGACAGCTTTTCTGTAGCAGAGAAACAGTGAGCAGAAACATTTTTGTTGTATGGTGCTTCACACAGCATATGCCAGATTCAGATTGTAATGCTAACACAGTGAGAGGAATGCATTCTAGTCTCTAATAGATATAATGGAGAATATGTTGTCATACTTAAAAGTTCCACGAAGGGGAAAAATAACATTGCCTACTTGCAGTGTGAAGAGTCCACTTGGCATGAGCCTGTCCCTGCTTCTAGAAATATCCAATTCATACTAGGCACATAGTAGACTCTGCAGTCTTAGCTTAGGCAAGAGGAGTCTTGTATCATACTAATATGTTGTCATTTGATTTATACAGTCGTTTCCATGGTCATAACTGATATTTATCCTTACATAAGTTTGACAGACACCTAGAAAAAAAGCTGCAGAGTTGCTAAGTGCTATCACAGCAATTGCTCTTCTAACTCTAGTAAGTATACTAACATATTGTGTTGGAGCACTGCTCCTTTGAGGGTTGGAGAAAGTTGCTAAAATCCAGAAAGTGCAAAGAAAGACAGAGAAAAAGGCTTCATTGTGTTTTTGTCTCCCAATGTTTCCAACTTTCACAGTATCACCAAACTGGTAGTCAGTGTCTTTTAGAAAGACTGAGTACTCATCGTATCATAACATCAGTGAAAGTATTTATTGGGCATATGTGAACTACTATATGTGAACTACTCGATGTGAGCTACTCTTTCTGCATCTGGGGATGTACAGCAGCTGTGGGTCTTTTTACTGGAAAGGTCTAGGACTCTTCCCCAATTTTCTGTGAGTGATTTTTTTGTCTGGTCTTCACAGAAAATAATGAAAAGGAACTGCAGGATATTCAGCACATAAATTTCTTCACTTCTGTCTTCTCCATGATGTACTGTCCTGAGTTTTAATGGAGCCTATGCTCCAACCTAGGTCTTCATCTTGGTAAACTGGATAAGATTTAAAGCACTTTTAAATCCTGCTCAGACCTTATTTGTTCAGATGAAAAGGGGAAATAGATAAATAAGAGCTAGAATTAACTATGCAGTAAAGATACACACTCCTTAGGATAGTGTACAGAAAGTGAGCTATTGTGTTAACTGAATGCCTAAGTGGTTTAAAAATTGTGTTTTCTACAAATATCTGTTAGTACAAACAAAGATTACTGTATCTTTTTTTCCTGACTTATTTTCAGCCTCAGGATATTTTAGACATTTATAAAGCAGGTTAGAGATCTAACTGTTATGTATGACTGCTTGTTCAGCTGGAAAAAAAATCTATTTGCAACTGTGATTCCTCCAAGAGTCACAGCAATAAGTTCCAGTGTGTGAACGTCATATCAATAGTGTAGTGATTCTTCAGCAATTAGAATTTTTTTAGAGAGGCAGTATTCCTATGAAATTTAAAATTCTATTCAATGTAGCGGTGGGAGGAGGGGGAAGAAAAGTAAATTTTGGTACAGACTAGTATTTTGCTAATCTTCTGATAACCATGTTATGTCTTTTAATTTCTGTGAGGTCATTCTTTTAAGACCTATTTGTAGCTTGAATGATAACTTCTGTTTCATGAAAAATAGATGTGACCAGGTGAACTTCTCTCATGTTTTAAAAGAAACCATTGAGATGTAAAGACTAGAAATTCCACAAAGATTTTTGAAAGACTGAATTCAGTTCTAATACTCCATTCCACAACATTGAGCTCCTCTGGGATCTCAAAATCCTGCTATCATGTGTGAACACAGCACGATATACAAAAATCAATGAGGGAAAAAGCCTTCAACAAACTATTTCTAGGAATATTTAGAGCAGGCAGTCTGTACATACCTAATTAGAAGGGACAAGGAGACATAAATGAATTCAGAGACATACCTACACTGGCTAAATCCTCTTCATTTCAAGTTACAGTTCAAACATTATTAACTTATTCATTCACACAATTACTCTGAGTCTAAGCCTGTAATACAATAATAAAAGAGAGTACATGGGCCAGTATACTTTACTGAGTCAATTCTCAAGGTGTCTGGAAAGTCAGAAGTCTCATTCCAGTTAGCTTTTTCCCAATCTCTCCGGTTCATTAAAGCAGTTTCATTTTAGGCAGCCAATTTTAATTTACACGTTAAGGCTGATTTTGTAAAATTTCTTTGATATTTTGTGAACTTTCAATTTTATGAGAGCCATAAATGCCATAAATGACAGACAGGGCATAATATTTTCATGGAAAGTATTGCTAGTAACAGAGTAAAACCTGGTAAACTTTCAATAAGTTTTATTGAAACTTCTTCATACATCCATTGCTCCTTAATTGCACCAAGTTCCGTAACAGTATGATTCTGTTAGTAGAACATTATTGGATATTCAAAATTATGTGCTTTGATTACTTAAATACTACGCTTTTCTTCACTAGCCTTGACTTACATGCTGCACAGCATTTCTGGTGATTTGTCAGCTAAACTAAACCAAATAAATCTTTACATAGACTCAAGGTCTGCAGGTCTTCTTCTAAAGGTTCTAATAAGGAAAGCAGCAGGGAGTTAAATAGGACAGAGGAACAAAACATATTCTTCTGTTCCAGATACCCAAAAAGACTGTTTCAAATAAAATCTTTTCATTTTGGTGTTTGAAAAGAAGTAGGAAACTGTAACTACATAAGGCCAAACAGCAGAACAAAGATTCGAGTATTTAAAGGTGATGTGCAATTTTGTGAGATGCTTCTGACAATTGACACAGTACAAACCAACACAAGAAAAATGCCATCAGACAATCCTTCAGGGAAAGGCTAATTTCTGTCTTGAGTCCTGAGAAAATGAGATTGGTATTTCTTTTTACCACCCTTTTCACCAAACTAAATTTTTACAAACAAACAAATAAACAAAAAAGAGACCCTTAATAATAAAACAAGAATCTTCTCATGGTATCTTTTCTTAGAGTACACTTTCAAGCTTATGCTAATTTGGGAATATCGGATATTTTCAGGAGAAATCATGGGTATTATGGATGTGGCACCCAAATCTGTGTCATTCTGAGGTTTGGTGAAAGTTTTGCTTCAGTTTAATGTTTATCAAATTTTTTCAGGTTAATTTTTTTTTAACTGTGTCCAGCTTTCCAGAATATACTCAAGTGCCTGTTACTCCTACTGATTTCAACATACTGAATTCTGAGAACTAATTGTATCTCTGGTGTACCAGAGCCAGGGGTTGTTATAAAGTTATATATGGTGCACAGTCAGGAGGAAGGACGTATATTGCGGATTGAATGGGGCAGTTCACCTGTAAGAGACAAGCAGCAATATAGTTATTGATACAAAACAATGATTTCATGAAGGTTGATAGTAAATGTGATAGTTTTAATAATATTCAATGGCAAGGTGCAGTTGGATATTTTCTGCATAAAGCACAAGGTCAGACAGAACTGTCAGGGAGATACTCCTATTGAGTCATGAGGTTCAGAAAGCATCCCCTTGCTTTCTGTACTCCTCAGAGATGAGTCTGGGTGCAGCTGGATCCAAACCTAGTCCAGACTTGGTCAACCGTTTATGTCTAAAGGATTATATATGTGCAGTCAATCTTCTATATCACTTAGCTAAGATTTCAAAATTTAGCATGCTATTAACCACTTAATGAGGATCTGTAGCAGCAAGGAAAACCTTGTAATCTTGAGGAGTAACCTTGAGAGGTGTCCCTGCTGAAGGGGAGATCCTGCTGTTCAGCCCACTTCAGTTTAGAACTCAACAGGCCCTGCACTGTCCCACTATTTATAGAATAAGATGGTTGACCTATAGTCATATTTGCATAGCAGCGACACATCTATGTCCCTATCCCAGACAGCGTTTGGCTGCTATGTTGCCATCTGTCCCCCAGAGTTCAGGTGCAGCCCACCACAACCCCTACAGGAGCCCCCTGGGTAAGGGGTGGTTGTGTGCAGAGCACATGGGCACAACAACAGCCCAGGTAAGTAGTGTGTGCTCAAGAGGAATGAAGAAGCATTAATGTATCTCCAACTATTATATGTCACGTGAAATTTTTATACCCATATCAAATTAATTTATGCAGATTTTCTTGACAGATTATTTGCCTTTGGTAATAATATTCACTATTAAAACTCCTGCTGGTTTTTTTTTTCAAATGAGCCAATATTTAATTTAGTGTAAATGTTTGCATTTTATCTTAATATTGAAACTCATCCTCTGGAACTTCCCTGGCCTGACTTGTGCTTTTGGCTATATCTATCATCAGGATTATACTGTGCAGCAGGCTTAACAAGCAGTGCCACCTTTCTTACTATAGCTTTCTAGTCAGCAAGATCACCACTCATTATATTTTCTTGTTAATTGTAACAGAAGTTTGGGATACATGTTCCTGCAGAAACATTGCAAGACACAACTTAAGTACATAAGAGATTCTTGGTCTGGTTCGGTTTGGTTTGGTTTTTTATTGGGTACATATTGCTACCAGTAACTGGAAAGCTGAACATGGCTGGAGAACTGCTTACTCTAAAGATATTTTCTCAGGACAAAGGGGATTTAAACACTCTACTTGAACACTGATGATGCAATTATTAAGAACCAGCAAAGTGTCAATAAAGTTACCATTATTAGGTTTTAGAAATAAACTTACTTAAATGAATGACAGAAGGCCATTTTGTTTGTGTCTAGACAGTCAGTCTGACAAATCTATATGCATGTAGACCTGACTTCTAGAGATTCTGAAACCAGAGTTTAATTGAATTAAGGCTATGTTGCACAAGTAAATTTTAAGGATTGTGAAACAAAAATATATTTTTCTTCCTTCAAAATATTTTGTAACATTACTTTCAGAACATGTCTGACACAAAATATTTCCTTCTGTAACTAGGATAATAAATTTCATTTATTGTTATTCTTGCAGGAAGACCTCTAATAGAGCTAAAAAGGAGAATATTAAATTACTTGAAATGTTGGTTTGAAGTAAGACTTTCATATACGCATAACACATCAGAATTTAAACAAATGGGTGAGCAAAATGTTGGTCTGAGGACTATGTGATATACAAATTGTTCTTAAATCAACATTTGAGCTACATTTTTTAAATACAACAAACTTGGGGCATGACTGGAAAATGGACATTACCTTTTTCATATATTGACAAGACAATATACTCCATACCCTTCCCATAATGAATTTTGACTAGCCACTTATTTAGAGCCTGAACAGATCATACATGCCCATCAGCCTTTCCAGTCAGCCTGTCCAGTGTTTCTCTATCTGTTGCACTAAACATCTTTCCTGATATCTAATGGGAATTTATGTCATTGCCTTTTAAGGTCATTACTTCCTGTTCTTTTTTCATGTGTGCGAAAAGATTTTGTTCTTGTTTTATAAACTTGAAGACTTCTATACTTGAAGATTTCTCATCCCTGACAGTCCTTCTTCAGTCTAAACCCTTAAGTATTGTCACAGATCACATGTTCTTTCCGCTTTTTTTCTCTGTACTGTCTGATTACTCTCTTGAAGCACATCAGACGTGGAAAAAAGTAGTCCATCTAATGCCTTACCAAAACTCTGTATAATGGTGTTTTACAAGCTGTTCTGTCCTCACTTTGTTTTGGTTTGTTTTAGGCTTTTGGGGGGTTGGTTTTTTTGTTTTGTTGGTTGGTTTATAACAGCATCTTTTTACTGAAATCATCATTCTGTGACTTACCTCTTAGTACACTAGTATCATACTACAGTGAATAAACATTCAAATGTTTTGTTTAGATTCAGCGACATCCAGGAGTTCAGGGGGAGGAAAAGGCCTATGGGAGACTTCATATAAAACTATTTAAAAAACTCAAAACTATTAAAAAATCTCAAACTGAAGTGCTTAAACTGGTACAATAATGTTCACTGTTAAGTGACAAATTAAAAGTACTTACATATTTGTTTGGTTTTTTTCAGCCAATGATATTGTAGTGAAAGAAAACCAATTTTTCTCATATTTTTAAGCTAAGAAAAAATCCATATAGTATAATGTAATTGAAAATTATTTAATCTGCTTTTTTTTTTTAAAGAAAAGTCTTCATAAATTTTCCTATATATGCTTGAGATCTATTCAGAAAAATACTCAGCGAATGTTGTTGGTCTTAAGTATATTCTAATATGCCCACAAAGGAAATGAAACTGTGTTGTATCAATGGCTCCCAGCTATGAAACAACCTGTTGCTTCATCTGAACAATGAGATTGGTCTTCATTGTATTAATTTATTTTACTGCAGAGGACTGCTCACTTGTATGACAACATTGAGCAGGCTCCTGACTCATTCATAAAAATCTTCTGCTACTTTATTTAATCTTACTGCAATATTGAGGGAAATTCAGGACCATAATAAAAATGAATCTCTCCATCAATATTCACTGCTCAGTCCTCTGACTTTTTTGTTTTCCACAACAGACATGAACATGTGCATATGTCCTCTCCCTGGGCATACGTATTCTTTCAGGGAACCTAACACCTTTACATAATGGAACAAAAGCAAAGTCATCCTTACCAAAGTGGGGAACTGGAATATAATGCAGTGCTCAGGGGCAAATGAATCTGATTCCATAACTAGTTTTAAACTATTTTCTTGTACACAGAGGTTGAAGAGGAAAGAATTGTACTGGTATAAAGGGCTTGCTGCCTGTTGCTAATTCTATCAGCAGCTTTATCTGTGGCACAAACCTAGACAGCAGGTATGTAATGCATGTCCCAGCCAGGCCCTGGAAGCAAGCAGAGTTTAGCATCCTTACTGTAGCCCTAGTGGATGATATTTGCCCCACAGCTATGTTTTTTGCATAATATAACATCTTACTTGATCTCAGATCTTATGATCAGTGATGAAAATGAAAAATACATTACTTTAATGAACGTAGTGGAAGAAAGTCAAGAAAGAAGGAACACTAGTTTTGCTTACAGGTAGAGGAGAAATTACTTTAATGGTATGACCCAGAAGTACAGATGGTTAATCAATGAGCCAGAAAAATTAGTCTCCATTTCTGAATATGATACCTATTTAGAGGTGCAAATGGCCAGACTTCCTTTCAGTGTTTTCTGTTTTGGGAGATTTCTAGCACAGTTTCTATTGAAAGTAAAATAGCATCAAAAGATACAATTCTGACATGGAAAATAGGGTAAAAAATTATGGTATTTCTTTCTAAAATGTCACTTTTCACTGAGGTAGTAGTAAATCATCTTTTTATATGGAAGTGTACTCATCCAGGCAGCATCAGGTGATGTGTTGAAATGTAACTGGAACACATGTACTGTAGAATTTCAGTATATGCAAAGATTAAATATGAAATGGTAAAGTGCTTTCAGTGTATGCAAACAGACTCTCTCACCACACATACAAGCGTACAGCTCCTGCTTTACTTATTTATTTGTTTGATTGTTTTGATATGAGTGAACTTAAAGAAGATGTGGTAAATAATTCCTAGTTTATGCAATATCCTGGAAACTGGTTTTGGTCAATAGAGTAATGATGTAAATTAATCTGATAAACACTCTAAGTCCAAGACTCCTGCTAGCTTACTGTCAAGCTGTGAAGTTTATGACTGAATTCTCTGAAGCCTGATTCACATCTCTTCTCAAAGGTTTCCCAGAGCAACCTAGGAAAACTGGCCCAGCACCTTTTTGGACAGTCTTAATATTACTGCAGTTTCTTAGGCCAATTCTTTATTCTAAGATGAGACTGACTTTCCTAGAGTATCTTCATTGAAGGGCAGGGTTATGTGGAGGGCAGCCGGTCACTTCCTTGATAAACAACAGTTAAAATTGTCACTTTTTCACAGAATCACAGGATCACCTAGGTTGGAAGGGACCTTTTAAGTCCAACCAATTAAACAAAACCAAAAAAACCCTACCAAACCCAACAAAAACAAACAAAAAACACACACAAAACACCACTCAACACTAATCCATAT
>JAOXJM010000019.1:32899234-32920465 GCA_026413425.1 Tringa solitaria
CCTGTCTAGATCCCTCTGCAAAGCCTCTCTACCCTCCAGCAGATCAACACTCCCAACCAACTTGGTGTCATCTGCAAATTTGCTGAGGGTGCATTCGATCCCATCGTCCAGATCATTAATAAAGATGTTGAAGAGAACCAGCCCCAGTACCGAGTACATTTGCTTCTGTAATGACAAGCACTATAAGAAAGTGAAAACATGCAGTTCATAGGAATAGCTTTGCAGTGTGTGGTGCAGTCACTGAGAACACTGATTCTGTCTTTATGCAATACAAGAAAGCATGACCAAAGAGCTATACTAACAACACTCAAATTGTTGACTAAAACTTTATCAAACATCTGAAATTGCAAGAAATTTATACATATATTGAACTAGGTATAGTTCCATTCCCTTCTCTTCCCTTCTCTTCCTTTCCCTTCCCTTCTTTCTTTCAATGCCCTTTGAGGAGATTTTTTCCCCTTTTTCTTTGAAAATACCATGAAAATCTCCTGACTCTATCTTTTACTATAAAATCAGCTTTATCTGCTCAGAGGGTGCTGAGTGAAAACTTCTTGCTTGTCTGTTAACAATTTGCAGCATCCTTCTGATTACAAACTACTTCCTGAAAGCTAAGAGAAATGAGCAAAAAACAAGTAAGACAAAAGGAAATAAGATTATTTTGAAGGAAAATAACAATGGTACCTGTGGAAACAGTGTGTTGCTAGAAATAAAAGTGGTTTTAATACTTTCGTCCTGCAGTTCAGCAAAAATGAGAACAAAGGACTATACTAACAAATGGTATTCTGTAATTGAAGTATAGAAACACAGAGTCCCAGAAAATACTGGAGTTTGGAGTATCTATTCGGGTCTCATTAGGCAATGAATTAGAAAACAAACATAAATGTACACAATCTAATACTAATGAAAAACAAGCAAAAGAACAAGAAAGGGATTCAGTCCCACTAACGTAGAGACAAAGTCACAAAGATCTATATTTTTTTGATAAAATACATTTGTACATATATGTATATGCATGTTCATATTTAAGTGGATACAAATTTATCTACATATATGTATGTGTGAACATATACACATATACATGTATGTTTACAGAAATATATATACACACATATGTACAGTTCTGAATTTGTCTGCCAGCAGGAAAGACCTCTGCTTAAAAAAACCTACAACATTGATAATAATTGTGTGTGTGTGTGAGTGAATGGTTTTGGTTTATATTTGCATCCATGGGGAAATATGGACACAACACAATCATATCACGGATGATGAGTCATAAACATTTTCATCTGGTACATAATGCAATTCGATCTTTATTACCATTGTCAGTATAATCAATACATGCCAACTGCAAGTGACATATAGAGAGACAGCATTAGTATAATGAAATGAATTTTGATCAGCAAAGGCACAGCAAGTCTGTCCCCATGCAGTGAAACTTCATTAAGGTATCCAAGCAGGAAGAAAAACATAACATCCAGACAGTGAAATGGACAGATTATTCATTCCAAAATATTACTTTCTCTTCTCTACTTTGTCCATTTCCTCCTGGACTTCATAATAACCCTGAGAAATCAACCACATCATACTGTGAAAGCCCAGTTCTGTTTTTGTCTTACATCACCTGTGAAATGTTGGGTTTCTTGCAAAATGATGGTATTTTCATATTTTTATAGATACTTTCTGCTTCAGAAAATGTTCATTTGTCTAATATTACTGAAATAATTGTAAGATATTCTCAGTATTTAAAAAAAATCAATAATTTATAAAAAATACCAAACAACATAAATAATAATTCTGTTATTAACAAAAGTCTTCTTGGGTGGCAACAAATTAACCAAGAATCCATACTTTAAAAATGGTAAAGAACCAAGTTTTCCTAAAGCTGTCTGTTCTGACAGTGAAACCTTGAATGAAAATCAGGGGGTTTGCTGCATGTGCTCCAAATAGTTATTTGATATGATTCACCTATGCAGCTCCAAATAGTTATTTGATATGATTCACCTATGCAGCCAATTCTGCTCACCTTATTCAGGTACTGTCAGTTACCCAAATTTTGTCACTGGGGCTTCTGGTTCACCTCCTTTTCTGGAGCAGGACATTTTTGCTCTTTCCTGAAAAAACTGATAAATCTTATACAGCCTATCTCATTTGCAGACCTTAAAGTATTTTATGAACAGTATGCTCCTCATTGTCTTCCCTTTTTCATCTGAGCAAATAAAGACAGATGAAATCACTTACTCGAGGACAAAACTCGAACTAGTGGAAGAGGTTTTCTCCCAAGTCCTCCTTCATGTCTATTAATATCTGTGGCATGGGTAGGCAGTATCATTACAGTAGATACTGAATTGGTCCTCACATTGTCTATCTGGTTTATTTTTCATTAATACACTAACTAGGTGTTTTGGAAATTTCTGGTTGCTCAAGGTAGGGACTACAGGCTTCTGAAAATTTAAGCTAGTCTCCAATTAGCTTTGATGCTATGGGAGAAACAATACTTAAATGTGAAATACATGGAGTGATATATTTTATGAAAGAAGCAGACATTTTTATGGAGCTACCACTGATAATAACCATGCCAAATGTAAACTAAACACAAGCTGCAATTATTGAGACACAAGCTTCTGAAAAGCAGTGCTACATAGATCTCACATTTCAGCCTTATCACAGAGTGAGTTCTGTCACCTTATAATGTGATATAGATGATCCTTGATTGAGTAGAGGCATGTAATTCAATTGAACAGTTCTGCTGACACAAGAGCAGTCTTCAGGTGATTTATGAATGGAAGTAGAGAACCTCACCTGAATTACAATCTTGGTATTCAGCTTGAAATAGGTTTGCAATGTACATCGTCATCTTAATTCTAGGGCAAGAGAGGATGGGAAGTTAGGAAAATGAAGAAAACAGGATAAAATCTGTGAATTGTAAATATTTTTTTTATAATATTAACTTTTTTTTTGTAGAATTTTGAAATTTGAAATGTTTGGACATAATTTTATGTTTCCCCAGTCCAAAATGTTGTGGAACTTTTGACTGTTTCATAATATATATATCATGATTAACTGACGAGTCTTTTCCATATAAAAAGTGACTAATCCAAGTTTTCTTTTCCAACATTAATTTAAGAGCACTGATCCAGTAAACTAATGCTTTTGTGAAGTTTCACTGGCAGAAAGAAGAGGCAACTGCGCCTATGTGGATATTGTAGAATGTGAAAATACAATCCTAATGAAACCAAATTTTCCTTTAAGATAGCTTGGTTGCAGCATGTCTATACTCATGTGGTTGGAGCTCAGGCAGGTGAAGGCTATGAGGCTGCACCTCGCTTCTCCTCTGTGTTTGCATTTATGCTTCTGCAGGGTTCAAGGTTTCCAGGTCAGTTGGATCCCATCTGACCTACATGCTTATGCTCCCCAGCAGATGAGGGCCTCTGCAAGTGTCCATGCAGGTGGCTTGGTGTCCTGCACATTCACATTCACAAGAACCCAGGAAGTCAGAGTGGTTCTTGGCTCTAAAAATACAGTATTAGCCTTAGAGAACTGATTCATTACATAAGTTGTGTAACCCCTTCTGGAACTTCCATAGAACATAGCAGTTATTTCGTCATGAAATATTCAATCGTACACAACTATCACTAAATATTTGATATATTCAATCATCATGTGGTTCACCAAGTTCTTCTCATCTATTATGAATACTGCATGACAACATGAACAGGTAATAACAGAGTCATTATGAGTAGTCAAGAAACATCAAGCTGAGGTAGTAATGTTTGCCTTACAGGGAAACATTACAAACATTACAGGGCAGTCAGGTATATGTTTCTAGCAGGAGTGTCCTGTCAGAAAGTTCAGATTTAAAAGAAAGAGAAAAAAGTTAGGAATGTTGCTAGAAGCAAGTGTGCAAAATGATGAGTTTCACCGTTTCCCTTTCTGAGACACAATCCTTTCTCAGTTTCTTTGGGACTGAGGGCATAGATTTTCTATAATACCAAGTAATTCTCCTGCCACAAAGATGGCAAGCAATCACAAAGAATGTTAATTTAAAGTTGAAGTTTAGCCTAATTCCTACCTGTTCTCTGGCTACATGGTATAAATAGAACAAATCAATGAGCTTTGCTTTACAGAATCACAGAATCTTCATAGTTAGAAGGGACCTTTGAGATCATCAAGTCCAACCATACACACACACACACAAAAAAAAAAAAATCCAACACCCAGCCCAACAATCTAGGGCACTAGAGCATGCCCTGAAGTGTCACGTCTACACATTTCTTAAATACCTCCTGGGATGGTGACTCCACCACCTCCCTGGGCAGGCCATTTCAGTGCCTGATCATCTTCTCAGTAAAGTAATTTTTCCTAATATCTAATCTAAACCTCCCCTGCCCCAACTACATAGCATTTCTTCTGGTCCTGGCTTCCTCTTTCATCTATAAAAGTACACATTTGTATGATGGTTGGTTGTGACAATGAGCAAGTGAGGGCACGATTTTGAAAACTACTATTGTTTTATCATTAATGTATGTTGTATCATGAATATCATACTTACTTTCTATCTTATCTTCACATGAAATCCAACAGGTTGTATTAAATTGTTAAGACAGAACATATGGCATAGAAGTTTGAAATTAGAATGAAGCAAACTGTACCACAGAGCAAAAGGAAATTCACAGTTACAGATTCAGGGCCTGCTGTCACTGTTTGTGCAACAAATCACATTGGCTTCATGAGGTGAATAGAGTTCCACTGACACTGGAACAGCAATGAGAGAATCAGGAAAAGGAAGTAACAAACAAGAAAAATTACAGATCCCAGGGGGTAAACCAGCATGAGATGAAAAGCAGGAAAATGTACTACTACACTCAAATGTTTAAAAATGTTTTTATTGAAAACCATCGACAATAAACCAGCAAGATCTGATCATCAACTACATAATCAGGCAGATTTTATACCAGTGGCTTCCTAGTAAGTCTGATGAGGTTCATATAACTTTGCCAATACTCTTCACATTAAAAAAAAGTAGGAGGGGGACATAATAATAAAAAGAAGTTCTTGAAGTGCTAATATATACTGAGTATATTATCAAAGAAGTTGCTACAAAAATTGCCTGGAATTTCATATAGATCTCTAATACATTCTATTTGTTTTCCTGTGTTGCACAGGTGCTTTGGGTGGACAGCCAGTTTTGCTGATTTCCCTGAAAATGTGTGTGATTTTACCACATATTCCTTTTCTGCCTGCATCTACTTCAGGTGGTCACACTTCAGCTCTGTTTCCTTAATTATCAGGCTGACCTTGTCCACACCACCCTGCATCTTCTGCTTACAAACCCTGACCACCACTGCCTTAATCAATCATAGGTCACCACTGCCCTTCCCTACTGTTCCTAGTCTAAGCTTTCTCTGAGCAGGTTGATTAACATGTTGGCAAGGATGTTTTTGCCCCACATGGTCAGTGGATCCTAGCACCTCCTAGCAGTTCTTGAATCTTAGAGAAGGTCCTATCGTTGTAAAAGTTGCATCCCTGTTGTTGACACCAGCTGCATAACAATCTGTTGGTCTGTGGGATTCATTGACTCCTCCAGGCTCTTCCTTTCACCAGCAGGACAAAAGAGACATCATCTGCCTACCAGGCATTCATCAACATCCTCTGAGACATGTAGTTGAGCTTGATACTCTCCTGGTCTCCCTTGGCTATATCTATGGTACCCATATGAAAGAGCAGCTGAGGAGAACAACAGTTTGAGGGCCAGAGTACTACCATCCTCAGTAATATGTCCATGGTATGCAGGACCCAAGCCCTTGGCAAACAGCAAACCTTGCCAGGTGACAGGTTGGGCTGCCAGAGGTCCCTCTGTCCCTGCAGCAGGGAGTTTCCCACCACTGTTCCTTGCCCTGTCCTGCCCACACTGCCACAGTACTCCAGCACAGCCACCTCAGAGGCCTCACTGGACAGAGCTCCCTGTCTTTGTCTGCTTCCAGGGCTCAGAACCTGGTCTGCAGAGCGGAGCTGCACGTGGAGCAGGAACTATGCTCCTGGTGCCGGAGGTCACAAGCTCCCAGGCTTCACCAGACCCAACACCTTCATGACCAGCCTGACAAGGTAAGGGACTGCCCCCTTCTCCTTGGTGCAATGGGGATCAGGTTCCTGTAGCTGCAGGAGTGGGAGAGGGTCTGGTCCATCTCCTTTTCAACATCCCTTATGTTACGTGATCTCCTCACTTCCTCCCACAGCTCCACTAACCAGTGGCATAGACCCTTCACCAGTGCACACCTCTTGCAGGTGTCAAGACCCTTGCCCTTGGCCCCAGCAAGAAGTCCCAAACATTGCTGCAACTCCTTTCTGCTGAGGTACCTTCTCCATTAGAAACTTGGTTCTCTGATGTTCCAGAGACAGGGACAGTGTTTCCTTACCCTGTTACAGTACTCATTTTTCAGTAATGGCTTCAGCTGTAGACACACATATGAGACGTTAACTCAACCCAAGATTAAAGCTAACAAATAATTGTGACAAAACCAGAAATAGTTATAATCATATAATGAAAAATTTACTGCATGTGCTAGAGCATATACCTTGAGACATGTTTACTTATATTGTATGTGGGATCATGGAACCGAAAGTAAGAGGATAAAAGGAGCCTTCTCCCAGTGGAAAATATTAACTCTTGAAATAATCTGAATCTTTTCCTGTGGATTTTTTCCACAGATGCTTGGGAAAGAACGGATGATCTAACTGCATAAGGTGACCTCACACAGAGGCAGAGAACTTATTTTTATTTTTTTAATCCCATACATATGCCTGCTTAGTGTTATCTCCCAAGTCAATACCAGGGGTGAATACAACTCCAAGGGTGTCCTTTCTAGCACATTAGAGCTCTATCCATCAGAGCTACAATCCGCCCTGCCACAAAGCCCTATATCTGGGACTGAAGGAAAAAAGAGAAATAAACCACGAAGAAAGAATGAAGCCCAGCAGAATTGGTTTTCTGGAATTTTATTGTTATTGTTTGGTTTCTTGGTTTGGGTTCTTTTTGTAAGTAAATGCAGAGCGAAGGAACCTGACGACATGAAATTCAAAAATTATATTGATTTTTTAAAGGGCTTGAATCAAACTGATCAGTTTGGATACATCTAGTAAAAAGATTCATGTGGAACAGGAGAGAGATCAAGAAAGCAGCAAAATCATGCCTTATTTTGAGCCTGCAGTAGATAATTAGACTGATGCGTATTTCATCTTATCCAAATTGTATGTAAGTAAATAGGTAATCCCATCTTTCTAACCTTGTTTAAGTCAATACTATAAAAAAAAATTAAGAAGCTGGTAATTATATTTTCGAAAGCATACTAGAAGCCACAGACTCATATGGATTTTTTTCTTTTCTTGTCCTTAGCAATAAAATGGGACACAGAGCTTTAAATCCCAGCAGCACTGCTGTGTAGTTTAAGGGAGGAAAGGTATTCTGAGAGCAGTGTACTAATAAGATGCCTCTTTCCTGACTCTCTTTCCAGTCTTCTTTACAAAAGGGGTTATTCTCAGAACCTCTCTGAATAATAAGAAATGAATAATCTAAAGAACAAAACCACAACAGCTAAACCTGTGAAATAGATTAGGGTGCTTCTCTCCTGCAGTACTTATTTCTGCCCTGGTAGACATCATTAATGGTGCTGTAAGGACAAATATGCCATCTTTTTTGTTGTCTGAGTGGTTTGTTTTTTTCCAAAAATCCTAAGGTGATGCTGTTAACAACAACAGGGCTCTTAACACTACTATCTTCACTCTCTCCTGTTTGGTTTCTTTTGTGTTTGGAGCTTCAGCCTGTAACTGCTTCCTCCACATTGTCTCTTTCACCCTTGTGTAATCCTGCTGCTAAACGCCCTTGCACAGATTTCCAGTTTGGGAGTGCAAAATGTCACCCCTTGATGGTGCAGAAAGTGTTATCACTTCTGAAGTGTGTTGTTTCTTATAACTTGCTGATCAAGTAAATCAGTAGAGTCTAGGTAATATAATGGAGAATCTTGCTTTGCTGCTTGTTTTGTTGAAGTCTATTATCTTATATTTTAGGACTAGTTTTCTCCCTGTCTTTGACATTAACATCCTCCTACTTACAATGTACAGACACAATTAATCTAAATCAAAAAGGCTGGGCAAGTCTGAGACAACCAGCTTCTGTAAATGAATCTGCAGCTTTCTAAACATTAATGATGGTAAATCAGAGAAAGCAGATGTGGATGAAGCAAATTAAGTCAAGCAATAATTTATAGAAAGAACACTATTTGATCACCTCTGCTGCAGATGATTTTTCTGATTGCAATGATCCCATCAAGAAGATGAGATTTACAGGCTCGCTGACTACAGAATTGGATGGAGCCCCCTTAAACTCCTCCAATTGTGACTGTAATGAGAATAAAATATACAGATGGGCAAGGGGAAGACAGTCATCTAGAGATCTAGTAGGGGATTATGTCCTAAGGATTATTTCTTCCCTATGAATTATTCCCAATTAATTTTCCCAGCCAAATCACCAAAAAATAGTGTTTCCCCTACTCACATTGGGAAGTGGTCCAAAATTAATCTTCAATGATTTAGGATTTTAGTTTTGTGTCTGAGCCAAATTATCACATCCTAGTGTTTTATGTTGCTATGCTCAGAAGTTGTCTGACATATAATGAAACTGCAGAACTGATGAACAGTTTACTAAGCTAGAAAACATAGAGGTAGTTTACACTAGTCTACAAAACCAAATAAATGGATACATGGAAGCAGAGGATAAATTCTAAAATAAAACATTCATGTAATAATTTTTTACTAATCATAAAATGAAAGAAAATGAAGATAAATAAATAATCTGGTAATATGTTTCTTTCCACTATATATATTTTTCCATTAGTAGTGGCATTTAGTCAGTTTTCACATTGCAAGTTAAGCTGGTTGTGAATTTGCATTCTTGCATACTGATGGTTTATTTCATCTAGGAAGCCTTAGGGGAGGTTATGGAGTATAAACTCAATGGAATTGAGTTTTGTTTAGAAATATTTTACTGATCATTGATTATTTTCTAGGTTATGGAGGTTAAATATTGCATTCGTGTAAAACTATGGCTATCTACAAATTAGAAAAGAACACAAAATAATAACTTTCTGTGATTATATGGGGACAGTTTTTTTTAGTTATGAATATTCCTGCTAATACTATACCTTGTCTGCTACTGCTTCTCTGCGCCAAAAAACCAAACCAAACCAAACCAAAAACTAAAACAACAACGAAAAAGAAACCCAGCGAAAAACAAACCAAACCAACCAAAAAAATTTTTTTTAATTAATTAAATCTACTTCAAAATTAAAAAGGTAAAAAATCAGTGTTAATTTAAAATTTGATACCATCACCAGTACAGGAGCATTTTCAACCCTTTTCCATGTAATACCACTTTTTGTGTATAGGACAAATTTTTTGTGAGCATTCACAGAGACTAAAGCATTACTTTGCAATAGTTTGAACTGTTTGTGGGAATGCCATGTGGAAAAGCCAGAGATGTATGCCAGGGGAAAAATATTCATGTCAAAAAGCTCAAAATAAAATCATGGCATAATTCCTCAATGAACATTTTGTGCTTCTGAGTGGTTCCTCCAGACTGGCAGGCAAATACTGAGAAGAATGCTATACTAATTTTATACAACCTCCAGTGTTGTCAGAGAAAGTACTAACCTCATGAGAGGTATTTTAGGGAACAGTATGCCACAGGTTTTGAGCTCCATGTTAGTAGATAAAATATAGGTAGCTACAAAGATCTTAAGCATTATTTACCCCCATATACTCAATGGCTCTAGTGTTTTAGATCTCCCAACTTTCTTTTCCTTCCCATACTTTGTAGCCTTTCCCCTTGGGGTATTAACTTATCACTGTAACTCGCTTAATTTTTGTGTGTGCCATTTGGAATTACATGCAAATAACTAACAGAGAAAAACAAACAAACAAACAAAAAACCCAGAAAAGAAGTGCAGTGGCACAAATCATCTGTGGCGAGGCATTCTGCAGTACATTTGCAGTTAAAAAGCTATCTAGATATTTGTAATGACTGACCATATCACAAAGAAAAGAAATATTTTCAGAGGGATAAACTGAAAACTAGTTGAATGGCCCAGAGAGCTCTGATCAGTGGAATAAAGTTTAATATGAGGCCAGTAACTAGTGGTATATCTCGGAGGTCAATACTAGGTGAAATATTATTTAACATTTTCATTGATGATTTTCATGATGGGTCAGAGTGTACCCTCAACAGGTTTGCAGATGATACAAAACTGGGAGGAGTGATCGACCGATATGCCAGAGGGTTGTGCTGCCTTTCAGAGGTACCTTGACAGGCCAGAGAAATGGGCTGTCAGGGACCTCATGAAGTTCAACAAGGAGATGTGCAAAGATCTTCACCTGAGAAGGAATAACCCCATGCACCAGTACATGCTATGGGTTGACCAGCTGGAAAGTAGTTTTGCAGAAAAGGCTCTGAGAATCCTGATGGATCCTATGTTGAACACGAGCCATCAATGTGCCCTTGTGGCACAAAATGGCTGCATCAGACAAACTATTTCCAACAGGTCAAGGGAAATGATCCTTTCCCTTAGTTAAGCATTGGTGAGAGTGCTGGAGTACTGGAATTCCGTGTCCTATTCTGCACTCCGTAGTACAAAAGAGATAGGAAGCTCCTGGAAGGAGACCAGGGCCACTAGGATGATTAAGGGATTGGACTGTCTCACATGTGAGGAAGACTGAGGGACTGTTCAGGCTGGACAAGAGGTGGCTTAGAGGGAATCTCATCAATGTGTACAAATATCTGAAGCAGGGGGTTCAAGGAAGACAGAACCAGGCTGTTTGCAGTGGTGCCCAGTGACAAGAGGCAATGGGCACAGACTGAAGCACAAGAGGGTCTATATAAACAGAAGAAAATTATTTTTTTTATGGTGAGGATGACTGAGCCCTGGCATAGGTTCCCTAGAGAAGTTGTGGAGTCTCCATCCTTGGAAATATTAAAAAGCCATCTGGACACAGTCCAAGGCAAATGGCTCTAGGTAACCTTGCTTGAGCAGGAGGGTTGGACAAAATGATCTGCAGACCTTCCAGCCTCAAGCAGTCCATGATTCTGTGCTTTGGATGTTCTGACACCAGGGTTCTTTAGCATATTTGTTAGTGTGATTGAGCAACCCTCAGCAAGTTTGCTGACAGCACCAAGCTGTGTGTTGCAGTCTACATCCTGGAAGGAAGGGATGTCATCCAGAGGGACCTGGACAGGTTTGAGAGGTACATCCCTTCAAACTTCATTAAGTTCAACAAGGCCAAGTGCAAGGTCATGAATTTGGGTCGGGGCAAACCCAAACACAAATGGAGGCTGGGCAGAGAATAGATTGAGAACAGCCCTCAGTTTGGGGGTGTGGGTTGGTTGATGAGAAACTCAACATGAGATATCAATGTGCTCTTGCAGCCCAGAAAGCCAAACACATCCCGGGTTGCATCAAAAGGAGTGTGGCCAGGAGGTTGAGGGAGGTGATTCTTTCTCTCTTCTCTGCTCTTGTGAGACCCCACCCGGACTACTGCATCCAGCTCTGGAGCCCTTAGCATAAGAAGGTCATGGAACTTGTTGGAGCAAGTCCAGCGGAGGGCCATGAAGATGATCAGAGGGCTGGAGCACAGACTGAGAGAGTTGACGTTGTTCAACCTGGAGAAGAGAAGGCTCCAGGGAGACTTCATAGCAGTCTTCCAGTACCTGAAGGGGGCTTACAGGAGAGTTGAGCAAGGACTCTTTATTGGGCAGTATACTGACAGGATGAGAGGTAATGGTTTTAAACTGAAAGAGGGTAGATTTAGATGAGGTATCAGGAAGAAATTCTTTACTCTGAGGGTGGTGAGACACTGGAACAGGTTGCTCAGAGAATTTGTGAAGGCCCCATCCCTGGAGATGTTCAAGGCCAGATTGGATGGGGCTTTGAGCAACCTAGTGTAGAAGAAGGTGTCCCTGCCCGTGGTAGAGTGGTTGAAACTAGATTATCTTTAATATCCCTTCCAACACTAACTCTCAACTCCATGATTATATGATGTTGGTTGTCTTATTTCAAAGATTTTATTTTTTCTGTAATGAAAAGACAAAGTATCACTCATGCAGAATTTCTTACCATTTACAATATGTTTCAGTAGAGCATATTTATTAACATTTAAGGTTTTAGAGTCATTTTTCATTATTTGCCACTAAGGCTACACAGATCGCCTGATGCCTGTGCCAACTCACTAAGCAGCAGTTAAAATGCCCAGTCAGTGGAAATATATCTTGAAATTCTGAAACTATGCTGTTAATGGTTTACCTGCTACATAAGGAAAACCTCTGCAAACTCTCATTGTATTTTATTCTCTGTTTTAACATTCTGAAACTGTTCTACCATTCTCTGCCTTACTTTTTTTTCTTTCTTTTTCCAAGAGAATTCAAACATACATATGGTAAAGCAAAGAGAAAGGAAAAACCTGAAGACAATTTGAGATCTGTAGAGGATGCAAACAGTGAATTCCATATTTAAGTTCATTATTTTCCAGGCTGGCAGTTTATCCATTTCTGTTTCAAAATTTTACCTAGAGGGCTTTAATTTTTTGTTACCATTGTATACCTTTTCTTGATAATAAGTCACCATGATTTTTAGTCCTTCTATATAACTTTCTAACTTCAGCCTTCTACTATTTTATACTTTGATTTGCAAACATTTAATTTCCATGGTCTGTTGCCCAGACAGCTTGTAAACAGGAAAATAGTACAGGGACCAAACAATCTCAGGCAGACTATCAATCTAAAGGTCAAAGTGAAAGAGCATTTAGTATTATGGCTTGAATACATAACTTATTCTAATTACGACATCTTAGTCTCACGTGAAAGAATATAAATCAAAAAGAAATGGGAGAGCATTAATTCATTCTTATGGCCTTGATGGTGGAGATATGAAGAATTAGAGCACAGTCTAATGTTTTCTTCTTTCTCTGTAACTTTTGAGGATCTGATTACAAGCAAGTGTAACCTTAAGTGATATCTTCAGCTGTTCTTGTCAGTATAATCCTTGTTCACCCTCTCCTCTTCTTTGGGTTTTTTTGGTTTCAGTGGGGTGTTTTTGTTTGGTTTGGGTTTTGTTTGTTTATTTGCTGGTGGGTTTTTTTTCAGTTACAACCATTTGTCACCTCTTGTCTGAAATCACATTGTAAGATTTTTGGAGAAAGGCTGCACTCCTCTTCTGTTTTCAAAATACCGCACATTATGGGGCCCTGGTACAGATTATGGCCTCTGGATGGCGTTATTGCACAAAGTTATTTATTACAACTAGATTAGGTCAAAAGTGATCAGTCCTACTGCAGCCTCATGCATAGTACCTTGCTTTCTCTCAAAGAGATGGTACAAATCTGCAGTAAATTTAAAAAGCTAAAGAGCATAAAAGCTGGTAGCTAGTGTTGATTGTATGGCTAGAATGTGTTCTATGGACTGAAAAGACATAGTGTGACACTTCAGTTGCTTAGAAGACTGTAGTCCAGAAAAGGCAAGTCAGTAAAACACGAATTAGTGTGACACTATTTATTATTATTAAACACATGTTTATAAATAAAGATAAAGAAACTTAAGTCTTTCACTTTCAGGCAATTAAACTGGCTTTTCTTTTTAGCTTCTTCAACCCATTTATCTGTTTTCATAAAGATAATTAGCATATGATTTCCTTCTTAGTCCTCTTCACTCAGAGGATGTGGCTTCTGGATACTTTATGCCTCATCAGTCTAACTCATCCCATGTAAAAAATGTCTTTTTTAGATATGTCTAATGCTGTAGTCAGAGATAGTTCTTCAGATTTCAAAAGCTACAGTCCCTCCCTCTCCTAGTAGTTTTTTTCTTTGGCAACTGCATATTATGCTTCTAGTTCTCTCAGTGTATGTCTACTTTGAAATGATGGGAGGGTGACCAACTGCTCCGTAACAGATCATTAACCTGAGTGACAGGTTTTGTGCTAACTGGCTTTTTTATCACAACATCATTCTCCCTTTTTCATGTGACTGCCTGTGTCTTGTAAATACTAGGATTCTTGTTGATTGTGCAGTTTCACTGAGGTGTAGTGCAGCTACCCACACCATGACAAGGCTAGCAAAGTAAATGGAAGCTGAATTGTGAGGTGAAATGGTTGAAAACTATATTTGATGAAAAAAACCCTAATGTAATATTAACAAACTTCTTTCCAAGTGTCAAGAAAGTAAGATTTATATAGAGATAGCTGAAAGAGTCACTTTATCTTATGCTTATCTCCATAATCTTTCATTTTCTTCCTGAGAGAGAGAAGGGAAGGTATAACAGCAGTCTCCCCAAAATATATGTAGAGAGAATGACATCTACAATTACGTAGCCAGCAGTACTTTACTTTACAAAAAAAACCCCAACACTTTCAGTTGAAATTATACTTTGATCCTCAGCTTTAGTCAAAGAGCAAAGGCAAAAAAACTTCTGTTAATGCATGCCAGAATATAGTAGCAGCACATGAAACTTGGCTGTGCATCTAAGAGCATCCTTCCTTGAATTTAATTTGTACAGAAGTGAGTTACTACAGAAGACACTGAGGTAATAATCCTCACCACATCACAAAGAAATGTATAGGCTCAGGTACTGTTCTGAATAAACAAATCACTAGAAGTTCCTGAGGCATTCTACCTCTGAAACATGACCTTTTTACTACTCTGATTTTCTTTTCTCTCTAAAAAATGCAGAATTCCAGTATGTACTGTTCTAAATAATATTTTTCCTGAGCTTTTACGGCATTTTGTAAGCATAGTGCAGTTTAATTCAGCAAAAAACTCTCAGAATCCTTGAGGTATTTCAGTGGAAAGATCTTAAAGAGTCAGGACTTTAATTAAAGAATTAAGTGAGGACTTTACCTCACTAGATTATTTTGTTTGTTCATTTGTTTTGCTATTGTTATTTTGTTGGTTTTCATTAAGTTTTCCTTCTATACCTTGCTAACTTCTCAGTATGTTTTTTTTTATTAAGAAAAGTTATTGATTAATTACATATTTTAGGAATATATATTAACTTTTACTTCTTCATTTTATTCATCTGGCACCTACTCTGAAAAGTACATTTTGTCATTCAAAAAATATGCAAAGCCTTTTCTGGTAAAAATAAGTAAATTATACATATATTAGAACACAAAATATATCTAGTACTTCAAATCAGTTACAGAAATTAATTCAACCAGTTACACTTCATACAGTTATGTTGCAAATAAACAAACAATATCAGACTGGCCCTGGCAAGATTACATATACAATTTCATTTGTAAGGAAAGATTTGTATGGGAATTTTTTTTTTATATTTTGGTGTGGATTGTTTTGGTTTTACTTTTAAACACGTATGACTGGACAATGAAAATACCCCTTCTGATAGTTTCATTTTGTGTGAATTCTTTATTACTATCTATGTCTATTGATTCTGCACATTAAAAGTACAGATGGACTTAGTTATTGTCTCAGGTTTAACTTCAAAACTGTTGGTCAATTGAAGGTTATGAAATTGCTGTTTCTTCACATAATAATCCCTTTATGCTAATATATCCAATTATATCACAATTCTGTGAGTTACAAAAAATTTTCAGGGAATTTCTAGATCTACTGTACTTTGGTTATCTCCAACCTCAGCATTCAATATAAACTACTTCTCTGTCTGATATGCCTCAGAGCCTGATCAGCGTAGCATCTATATTGCAACTGACCTACTTGAAAGCATAGCTGAAAATGCATCAATGAACCCTTTAACTTTCAGAAACAGTTCTATCTGCAAGATCTATAGTTCAGTTTCCCACTAGCATGCTCTAATCACCGTTTTTATATCACTGTGGCACAGGCATTCATCAGTACCAGTTAGATGAAGCTGTTTTCTTTTCAATGAATTATGTTTTCACTGAACCAGTAAGACCAAGGTTCTGCCATTAAACATTATCTTGAAGGAATGGGGGATAGAAATCAAGGGACCATTCCCTAGTTGAATGAATGTGCTGAAACATGAACACCTGTTTAAATGAATGATTTATGCATGTGGTTGCCCACATCATTAATTCTAACTTCCTAGGTGTGCTTAAAGCCCTTACGAGTGTGACAGGGGGGACCTACATGACATTTCTAGAAAAAAATGTCATCATTTTTTAAAATCTTAATTTCTCTTAAATTCATCCTCAATAAAATGTATTGTATCTCTCAGTTCACAATAATATTCGACTACTGGAAGCAAAAGTTTTAAAAGAAGTCCTAAAAAAAGAAGTAGGAAAAGAGCGAAGAAGTCCTTCAGAACAAAGTAGTTAAGGCACATTACTTTCTGTAATAAACAGCATTGAAGAAATTATCAAATCTATGCACCTTAGGCTTCTTAGCCCAAACAGACATTGCTGGCTAGATCAGCCATTTTCTCAAATTGAGCACAGAATTTGCACTTACGGTCCCAGAATCACATCTTAAGATAATGATAGAACACCCGCCATAATGGTTAGATTTTGTTCCCACAAGAGACCAAAACCTAATGGCTAAGGACAAGAAGAGCCAATATAAAAGCCTGAACCACTTTTGTTTCTATCTGTAGCATACAGAGCATAAGAGCATAAGCAGCTGTGTAGCACAGCTGATTTTGATATTCTCTGCTGCTCTGGAACGAGATCCTAGGCCAGTGCTCCAGGGAATGAAGACTTGTTTCAGGTCAAAGCAATTGTAAGTTACCAGTGCAGAGAGTATGAAGAAAACTTTTCTAGAAGAAACATTACTCCATTTAAGGCAGAGTTTTTCACTTGCATAAAATTCTTCAGGGAAGCTTTGACCCTTTAATATCTCTAAGATGACTTTGTCTTCCTCTGCTGTTAATCACAGTTGTTCTGGGGCCATTAGGAGCACCGTGTATTGTTCCATTTCAGAGGGTCTATTAGAGACCCATTGTGCCTCCTTCTGCTTATCCTTATAGCCCTCAAATTTCCAAAGAAGCCAATTCACTCTTCTTTTGCATCCCTCTCATTAGCTTCTGCTGCACCATACAATACTATAGAGGGCATTCTTGAAAATCCTTCACTGAACAACTAAAACTAGTGTCTAAATGTGGCTACCAGTGAACAAATATGAGCAACACTCACCAGCTCAACCTGTGCCATGGAAACAGCTTGGTTACTGACCACTATTCCAGGAACCACATGTATAATGGCATCCTTTTCCCCTAGTTTCAGCATTCTCTAGGAGCCAACTATTTTTTCCCATTTATCTCAAACATATCTGATCTTCACATGTGTGTCCCATGTGAATCCAGGATAATGGATGCACTGCTTAAAGCTGAGATACTATCCAGTGCTAAATATTTCTGTGGTTTTCTTTCCTTTTTTTTTTAAAATAGAATCTCTCAGGCAATTTAGTTCATAACTCTAGAAAGAGCCTGGAGGGGGGAGGAGTTTAAAAAAGAAGAAAGAAAAAAAAGAAATGTTATCCTCAATTAAGACACACTCTAAATGGAGTCCTTACTGTGACTATTCTGCTTTTTGTGCCTAAATGGTTTACAAAACCCAAGTGAATAGAAATCTTATAATTAAATACATCTAGACTAGCTAAAGGCAAAAAACCCGATCCCTTATGTCTCGACTATTTTATAAGCATAAATGCTGGGTATTAGCTGTGTATATATGTGTGAGAACCTATATGCAGAACAAACATTTAAATAGCTTATGCATTAAATATTAAAACTGAATCTGATATCGCATAATATGCTCTGACCAATACTCCAAAAATCCCAATGGCTTTTCTGATTGAAACGGGGTCCTCATTTAAAGTATATTTTGATACAAATACCTGAATCAATATAAGATTTGTATGGTTTTTATTTGACACCATGAAGATATAAAGAATATGGAAAAGTTGGAGCTCATGACTTTATATTCCAGATAAACCCATTATAATTTGCTGAGCCTCTGTTATGGAAAAGGATGATAATGCTGATGATGACAGCTTAATGAATGAGAAGTGAAGCTGAATGAGTTTGGTTAAGGCACTTATTACTGCCTGGTGAAAGGTTAGTATAATATTCAAAACCTTTATTTAAGTGTATAGCAATATTCTTTTTGCTAGGGAATAAATTCCAAGATAAATGGCCAGTGAATCAATAAATGCTCCAATTTGTGTCCTGAGAGTTCATTTATCATGAACCATTTATCTTCTCACATACACTCCCATAAAAACCAGCTTAATTAAATTTCATGTTGACTCCTTAGGTTGTGGTATTATCAGCATGAACTAACAAATCACAACACTGACAGGAAAGCATATCTGTAAGCGCACTTAAAGATAGTCAGAAGGAGTCATTATTTTATTTTGTCTAAACTAACCTTCAGAAATAAACAGAATTAATAATGTATTAATAGACTGCAGTATAAACAGTGTGTATGGAGGAATTATATTAGAAAATACTCATAACAACATTTAAGCAGTGGATATTGCCAGAATCATTTTATGAATATTCAGCAGTGTCTGTACTGCAATCAACTTAGTCTTCACAGATGACTTTATTATTTAGAAGATATTTATTTTTGTAGGTCCCAACATATAGTAACATTTTAGCTGATGTCATTGACATAAATAACTGCAAGTTGATTCATTTCCTACAGATGTTATAGAAATGATGCAGTTTACAAAATGATGAAGATTATAGTGTTCTTACTTTAATTTCATTTGCATGTTAGCATAAAGAATTGAGCTGCAGTACACAAAAGCATTTCAGTGTCATACTTTCTTTTTTTTTTTTAAAGGCTAGCTCTTTGTGAAAACATTCAGTTCATTATATTATGTACAAGAAGTAGGACAAAGTTTCCTAGGGGAAAACACTCTCTCCAAAGAAATGTTAGTTCCTCAGGAAAAGTAAGGAAAATTACTAAGAATCCTCAGAGGATCCCATATGTTTTATAATCTCCTTAGAAACTTGAAGGAAACATTTTTCACCGTGCTCAGGAGGTGGCTTGAAGGTTCAATGTGTAGTTGAATTGGTTAAATAAGCTCAGGTGATACTAATGATGCAAATTTGGAGTCCCTTGGAATAAGAAAGAGTTCCCAAACAAAACTCCTCAGTGGTAGATGATTCTAGTTGCTCTCATGTAAGGTAAAAAGAAATTTTTACTTTCAAGTAATTTCACTGCTGTCTTTGAACTACTCTGCAATGATGTCAGACACATTGCATAGAAACAGTTTTCCAAGGTTTTTTGGACTGAGAGAAAAATGGTTTACACTACTCACAAGTATTATTCCCTATTGATTCATTGATTTAAGATTTAAATCAGTTCTTCAGATTTATCCCTGTTTAAGTTCCTTGAAATATTTGTTTGCTATGCCAGAGGGAAAAAAATCAACTCTAATGCAGTAGTTCAAATAAGAGGTTAGTCCTCAAAAATCCAATGTTTTTTATAGTGGGATATGCACTTACCCACAGTTTTACCCAGTTTCACTGTCTCAGTAGTACAGGCCTAGTTAGCAAGTTGTGAGATATTCAATAAAAGAAGTGTGGCTTTCTCATTTAAAATGCATTAAGGCAGCCACTTGGCCTGAGGCTTTGGGAGTACAGAGTGCATGTATACAGTATAGAACGAAGAAGCATGTTTTCTTAGCACAAAATAGCAACACACTTAGGTAGTTATGTCATTTTTAGTGGCTGCGCTATCTCACTGGATATCTCTGTGCAAATTGCGTTGTGCCAGTGACACATATCCATTGCACTACATTGTTGATAAACATCTTGGCCAGTCATTAAATAGAAAAATTTTACATATCTACCAAAAAGTTTTCAATTGAATTTATTGGTCTCTTATAGTTATCTGCCACCTGTCACCATGTACCACCAAGCAGAAATAAATCCATTTTTGGAGTGGCAGCATGAAATCCTAGCAGCATCAGGTATTTCTGGATTTTTGTAACACTTGTGTCATGGATGGTGCAATGCTGGAAACTTCACCATAATGTTCTATTGCTATTAAACAATGTCCTCTGAAAACAAGGTAATGAAATTTATTCGTTTTATGTTACTGGTTTCTGATTTCCTTTCATCTGTCATCATTTTTGACAGTAACTGACATACAGAGATCTAATATGCATGGTTCTTAGTGAGAAAAGCCTGGGCCAAAAGTTTTGAAAAACATGACACAAGCCTGCCATTCTGTTATTTTGTTACTCAAATACTTTTTTGCCTATAACCTCCTTTACTTGTGACTAGAACACACCATCACTTATGCTGACAGGCAATAAATTTCTAGTTCTTTAAATTTTTAGTATTAAGATGATACTAAAAGGAGATTGGCTATTCTTGGTCTATTGGAAAGAATAAGAACATAAGAAAAAGTATTAATGGTCTTTCTGGGTGAGATAACTGAATAGAAAAAAAGAATACCTACATATGAAATTAACAAAATTGTCTCGTTTGCATTCTGTCCTTCTTGCTCCCTCTCTCCCTTATTTTAATGTCAATTTGACTTTGTTTAGTTGGAAAGCGTAGATCACAAAGCAGGGAGATTTCAGTGAGGCTGTGAACACCACTCTCAGGAGTCCACATCAAGTGCACACACAACAAAGAGCCTACACAACCTTTAATCTAGCAGTCAAAGTCATAACAACAAGTTGAACAAGCAGAATCTTGACCAATGCAAAGTGGAAATAAAATGCAAATTTTTACAGCGGGAATAATCAGCTGATAGAATAGCTCACCATGAAAGGGCAGGATCACCACTTTTTGAACTTTTTGAAGGGGTGTTTCTCTGAAAGAGATCTTATTCGAACAAAAATTGTTACACTCAGTGCAGGGATTACTTGAGATGTTTATGTAAAATATTAGAATAAATGAACATACTCTTTAGCCCTACTCATAATATGAAAACAAGTGTCATTTTAATCTAGTACTGGGATCTGGTGTAAGCAAGGTCAGTTAGATTTATCTTGTCAATGCCTATGTGCTTTAAGAGGAGGCAGAATGGTAAATGTAGTATTTCACTGCTTATACACCTGACAGATAGTGAAGCTGACCTGCCAACCAGGAGATCTATTCAACAAGTCATGAGATTTCTCTCCCGTTAAAAACAATCATTTGAAATATTGACATTTTTTCTTTATTTTAATGACCTTTTTTGTCACTTGAATTCATGAAAAGTTACTTTTGAAAATTCCATTTTTGGTTCCTTTATTCCT
>JAOXJM010000019.1:32928758-32942305 GCA_026413425.1 Tringa solitaria
CATGAATCTTAATGATTGCAAGAACAACTTAATTAAACACGGAAAATGAAGGTATCTTAAAAATTAAACTATAACCCTGGGGAAAACTCTATGTATGAATACCAGAGCACAGGCTCAGCTGCTGGATTACAATGAGCACGAAGAACAGGTGACAATCCAAAAAGGACTTATCTGGGGCACAAGCTAAATAATATGCAACCAGCAATGGATTAGTTTATTTTAAAATGGTGGTTTGCCCAAAGTGAGGACTTCCACAGGAACACATACATCAATTTCAGCAGTAATGTATCTTACATCCAAGGTGGAAACTAGTATAAAAGAAAAGGATAATCTACTTCACAATAGGTCTTGCTTTCTACATTCATATTTATCTGTGCATTTACACTTATAAATTTCTTCCTGAAGTATATTATGAGTCTGACATTGACATATTAGCTGGTAGTCACTGAACTTTCCAATTTTTAATATTAAAAGGAGTTGTCAGTCCTGTTGTCAAGATGGCATTATTATAACGCCATCTCTTTCATCATCCTAATGTGTAATTCATGATTATGGCAGCTTTAAGTGTTTTCTTTTTCCACTACTGTATAAGGTTCTTTGCTGGTTCAGTCCAGAACTAGTCATTTGATGTAGCACACTGTCACCTAAATTTGAAAACTCACTGCTTACTCATTTGACTCTCTGAGTTGCTGCACTCTGCTGCATTTCCTTCATAAATTTAAGGAAATTGTTTTTTGTTAGAAAGGTGAAGGCTATTTCTTCAACCTGCCAGCTCTTGTATGGGCCACAAGAGTTCTGTAATAACTAGGATAGTATATAATAATGGTCTGACATGCCAGGCAGGAATGTCTTCCGGATTGTCTTGCCTACATCATTGATTTCTTTACTGTTTCTTTTAATGGTTTTGCTTAATGACTGCTTTGTGAATAGGTATCTGAGGAAGTCTTGATTCCAGTTCTCACTGGAATTTTGTAACATATTGTCTGACCATGCATGCCACCTGCAAGACGTGTCTTCAGTCTCCAGGTCCCAGTTCTTATGACTTCCAGAAAGCTCTCCTTCACTGATAAAATACTACAAATGCACAGTGGAAAAATTTTACCTGCTTGTGGAAGTTAGTTGCAGGAGACTTCACTGTCCTATTTTATTTTTTATTACTGTACTGTTTTATACTTCATTTGTTACACTGAGCTTGATCTCTTCTTTTTTTCAAGAAACACACCTCCTAGCTGTATTTGCCCATGTCTATTCTCCTGGGTTTGAAGCATGAATCACTGTTGTGTGTTAACTCTTAACTCTACCAGGATTATTGTTTGGTCTCCTGTAAACAAAATTCCATTTTACACATACAGTTCATTTCTCAATAGGTAGTAAACTCTTGTGGCGCACACTCTTTATAGTCTGGCCATCCCTGGAGAATTAAGTGTTTTACTGTCTACAGCATGCCTACTGCTCAGTGATTTGCTGGATTACCTGGCACCTTTTCTTAAAAATGTGAAAATATCGTAAGATGTTGATAGACTCTATTCCCAATCCACACAGCCATCTGTAATGTACTCTGAGAGGCCATCCTTACTTATAATATCTTGAAGCGTCATTGACATACCTGGGCAGAATCCACTCAGAACAGGTCACTAACAGTCCAATAGTATGCAATATGGTGATTTAAATTTAGTTTCTTCATAATGTTTTTAATAGATTTTGATGAGACTGGCCACCTCTGGGTGTCACAGCAACTGATGAAACTCTGGAGTTTCAAAGAGCCTTTCATGAGGCCTCTTCTCTAGAATGGAACAAAATTTTCCAGAACTCAGTGCTACTACTTTAGGCATAGGATTTCATGAATATATTCTCACTTTTGCCTGGGTGAAGACAGAAAGGGACAAATGATTTTTATGACAGCTAAGAAACTATGTTCTTAGCAGGGATGGTTACGTTTTTACAATGTCTTATGTAGTATATATTATGTATTGCCTGAGTAAAGTAAAACCAAGAGCAAACACAATTCAGTATGAGCAGGAAGAAGGCATTGAAGTAATCTGGATTATTCCCCAAACCTGTACCTTACAAGCACTCCATATCCTAAATCACAGTGAAGCTTCCTTACCAAAAGGTTCAGAGTCTAGTGAAGGAAGTGCTGCTGTGATGATGGTGAGGAGCCAGGTCTCACAAACCATGAGACCTCAGGTTTGCTGGGAGAAGATGCATCAGTGTTCCCCAACAAGCAGCAAGATGGAATGTCAAACTGCCTTGCAAATGATTCCAGGGCTACAAGCAGATGATGAAGTCTAGCAGTAAAATTATTATTATCCAACACACCAAAATAAATGCAGTGCTCAGTTTGCACTCACTAAATACAGAGAGTAGTACCTGCAAGAAGGAGGCCTGTAAGACTGCTGAAAGGGAAAACTATGAAACAACAAGGACAGGAAAATGTAAATTTTTTTTTGCCAGGTAAAGTGAGTGCTTTTTTGCTGAAAAGTAAGCAGATATATTTTCTTTTTAGGCAGGTCTTGTGGTTCTCTTCATCCTCAGATTTACTCCAGGCAATCCCGGCGTAAATGGTCTTCTGACCACATTTGATTAAACAAGCAAGCAATATGTAATATTTCCTCAAGATTATTATTGTTTTAAATAATAAAATGAAATAAAGTAAAAATAAAAATAAAATGCTTTGGTTAATTAAGCTCAGAGAAACATTCTTTTCTCTTTTTTCATCTTCAGACAATAAACTTGTGGGATTTGGTTTGCTTCTATTTATTCCAGATGCCTAATGCAAAAGGACACTGATTTTTCTTGTAGTCTCAGTACACTGTAAATATACCTGTGAATTTATAGTGGATACAGACTGGATACAGTGGATGTTAGCTTTCTCCTCCGTGAGCTCCAAAGAAAATGCAATGGTATGATATAACATCAGCAAATGTATTCAGTATTAGACAAAAAACCAACATTTGTTATTTCACCAACATTTAATAACATCTAGGGCAAATCTGCCATGATTGTGATTTTTTGGAGTTGTGTCATTTTTTTCTAGGCACCCCTTCAAATGAGGTGGTGTATTCAAGGATATCTAAGATAAATTTATATTAATGTAAATATATTGTCTAGAAATACACATTATTAACAGTCATGACCTCCAGGTAAGATAATACAATCATTTACTGTAACTTTCAGTGATTACACAAATTATTTTCAGCTTTTTACAAAATTGGTAGTTAGATATGTTATTTAGACTACAGATATTTCATTATACTTTGCCATTTTAGTGAACTGGTTGATCAAGCTTTTGTTTCACAAGAGTCTTACTGTTTCCTTAAATTGCAGAGGCTCTTTGGCAAGTTGCAAATTCAGCTTCTATATTTCTCAGTAGCTTATGTGTGGAGTCTGAAGCTCATACCACTTGCTTTATTTCATAAATTCTAGTGCAAGATTCATACAAGTAAAACAGAAAGATCTGGGCCCTTTAATCTGAGGTACTAAAGTCAGTGCTTTTTGGCTGCAGTGCTACTTTTCTTTAGGGATTCAAAATACAGTAACTTTTACAGTGTTGAAAATTAAACTGAATCTTATTTAATTAGTTGCAGTTTTAATTAACTTCTTTTCTTTCCTATGCAGTTAGATTTGGTGAAGGGTTGTGAAGAGCAGTACCGCTTCTAGTTCCTGTGCTGAGGAAATATTTAAAACAAAGCAATGATTTACTACCCTTTATCTACTAAATTCCACAACATGGCAAGAAAACACTAGAAGAGACAGAGGAAGGGGAAATGCATTAAAGAGCACCAGCAGAATTGTGTTGAAAAAAATACTGGGGACAGGCATATCCTCTGCTATACAGAACTGTTTCAAACAAAAGATTTGCCTTATTTTCCCAAATGGAAATTGGAATGTTGAAAGAAACTGCAAGAGTGACAGCAAATCTGTGACCACATTAGTCATTCTGTCAAAGATGGAAAAATCTAGAAAGAAATATAATAATTGCCAAAGAAAACAAACTCAAGCCTCAGCAGTTATAAATTGGCAGTGCTGTTTACTCCACACACTCTACTCAACATGTCCCAGCTGTGCACGTGTCATTCAGCTGTCCGACTCTGTCTAAGCAGACATTCCTTACTGAGGCACCTACCTAATCAGTTTGTGGAAGCACAATGCTCACAATGCTCCATTTGTTCAATTTCCCTGCATAGAGGAAGACATGACAGATATATTTGAAGTAATGCTGAAAACTACAGCCAATGGGGAAGATACCAATCTTGGCTAACAGGTGAAAATTGTGAGAAATTCTAATGCAGCAGCAGCACATAATCATTCACATTTATATCCTGCTGTTTAATGATGACATATATCAAGACTTCATCTACAAAGAAGCTCATAGAGTCAGTCAGAAGTTAGATAATAGAAAAGAATGTGGGATAAGGAGCAGAGATCTAATCAGTTGTTGTAGTTTGTACGTTCTATTTAAAAGATTCTGATTGCTTTCTATGGCCTTCCTACTATGTTTAGATTGTGCATTACAAAGGAATTGCAACGTTCTATTTTATTTACATTCATCCTGTACCAGTGATGATGTGATATGATAACGGTATAATATAAAACAGTTCCTGAAAAAGCACTGTACTTTAATTTAGTGTAATCTATAAATCATCTTTAAAGCAGCTTTACAATTCAGCAACAGCAGTAGTTCCATACGTGTGAGTAGTACAAAGGAAGTTTACCTGACAATGTCTTCATGCCCTTCATCTCTTTTGTTTCTCATTCCTCTTGTAGAATCCAAATTTATGTGGGTTATCCAGAGACTTTTTTTCAGAGAAGACTATATTTTAAAAGGAATATTGCTCCTTTTACAGGGAAATATGGAAGATATATGGAAAAATACAGTGTTTTGCTTGATACTAGCCTGCCTAGAGAAAACCAAAACTACACAAGTACTCCAGTATTTCCTGAATATTCAATTTACTGTGAATATATACAGGCAAGTATCAAGGGGAAATTTGCTATTGAAAGTAAAACAATCATATACTTTAAGTCACCCTGAAATATTTAGTAGAGGTTTGCTTTAATAAGAGCAATGTTTTCCATAATCACATATACTTGTTATCAGAACTTGGTATTTGAAATATATATATTTCAGCTGTGACTAAAAATATATGTACTTTAACAGTGTAAGACATTTTACAAAAATTAGATTCATAACTATAAAGAACAGGAAATTACTATGCACAGTCATGCAAAGTCTTATATCATAAGTATCTGAAATTGATCAATTGAAGTGGAAAAATTAAGATATGAGATAAGACATGATTAAAATATAAGCTGATCTTGCACACCAAGCTCCCGCTGAGCATAGAATTTGATACAACCTGTGAGCAAACAGCCACTTTCTTGCCGAGATGACACCAATGATTCAATCAACCCATTTTTGACAGCCTTTTGCCAAGTTGCAGTGGAAATCTGCATGTGATATTACCCATGTCACAACACACCAAGATGTTCACCTTCAGAAGGAAGAAACAGAAAGGAAAAAATGAACACACCTAGCTTATGGCATACTTCGATTTGTTTCCCCACTCACACTACCACATACAGACACTTTACTTGCAAAAGATACAGGGTGCCTGTTCCTGTTGAACTCTGACTTTTGAGCGCTCATCCTGCCTTGTCTTGGTACAGGCTTTTCACTGAGATTCAGTACAGGTTCAAAACAGAAGTAATTGTCAGACAACTTCATCAGGCCAGCAAATGAGCATATTATGTCACCCTTGTGCTTCAGGAAGACAGTGCTGGCTTTCCCAGCAAGTAGCACCTCCTGCCTCATTGTTGGCATTGAACTCTCTTGCCTCAAAGGAAGCTTCAGTAATCATCCTGCCTTGCTGTGTCATAATGCTGTGTCCTTGAGCTCCCATAAGGAAAGAGGCTACCTGTCTATATCTGCACTGGTTTAGTGGTTGCAGCTTTTTCCCATACACAGGACATCCTTTTACATACATTGGCAGTCTTGTAGCCATTGGAAGGCATTAGTACAGATAGAAAAAATGTGTTTCCTAAACTTAGATTCAGACTATTTTTTCACCAGTGACATGACAGAAGATTAATTCCAGTGAGATTTCTGCTGTCTAGAAGGACAGAGGCTCAGGCTGATGACTTACTATTAATTCTTGGATATTTCCAAAAAAAAAGTTTCAGATTTTTTCTTTAGTGATGTTTGAAGAATTCTGTTGTCAAACCTGCAGCCACCTAGTAACCATTATTCTTGCATATGTAACATGTTTACATTTATTTACTTAGCAACTCAAATAATTTTACTGAAACAGGGACTTTTTAATACTATTATCAAATAATTTTTTTAAGATAATATTTATTTTTCATCTAAACATCAAACCATTGCTTCTATCTTGGTGCATACCCTGTTTCTATCTTGGTGCATACCCTCTGACAGGGAAGCATATTCTCATCTGGCTTGCTCTGTTGTACTCTGGTACTGATTGCATCTGACTGTAAAGGGGTTTCTCAGGCCTCAATACAGGGTCTTAACTAACCTTATATTTGTTATAAAATTTTTAACCTGTATGCATTTTGGGTTTTTTGGGTTTCTTTCAAGATTTTTTAACAAATTGCTACACTTCATTTCGCATCCTCTGCAGGGGACTAGCTGAATAAAACGGAGATGAAACTAAAAACAACAGAAAAAAGAACAAAGTAAATACTTCTTTCTGAAAAACAAACTTATGTGTTAGTAAATCAGCTATGTGTATAATCATAAGCACAGTAAGCTTGCTACAGCAATAAAACACAATTTACCTGTGGAAAAAAACCAAACATGCAAAGTTCAAGAAATTCCAAAAAATGTTTGTTCACAGCAAATTTTTGTCACAGTAAGTGACTTCAAAATTATTTTGTGTAGTTCTTCAATAAGTTTATGGCAAAAGCAATTATTTCCTTCTCCTCTTCCTTCTCCATACTATGAGAGAAATTATTTATTTGATTGGGTCAGTATAAAAGGTATTAAAAGAAAATTCATGCCTTAATAGGATAAACTATGAAAAATGGCCTAAGTTCAGGATTTTTTTCCTTCTAAGTTATCTTATGTATCATCTTGCATAAATCATTGAAAAAGCATACTGACAACCAATGGAAAAATTTTGAAAGATGAGAAGAGAGAATAGAAAGGAGATAAAAAGGTCACTGAAATTTCGTTAGTTATATTGCCCTGAATAGTATTTCTGAGCTGCACTGTTGCTCTATAAAGAAGCTGGAACAGAAGGATAAAGATATAAAACCCCATACTGATCTGACTAAAGACTGAATGAGCCATAAAAGTTTTTCACAGCAATAACAAAATAGTCTTAGAAGGATTTATAGCAAAATGAAAGTCTTTTTTTGGACTACAACATTTATATACAACTGTAAATACCAAGTTAGAAGTGAATAAGCTGATGGCAGTCCACTGATCAGTAAAGAATCAGTAGGAGTCAGGTACATTGGCAGTTACACAATTAGCATCTAATAGGCACATTGTGTCTCCTAGAAATCTTTAGAGTCGTTTCTCACAGTGAAACTGGGACATAGAAAGACAGCAATTGACCATTTTAGAATCAGGTAATGAGCCTGCGGCTTGCAAATCTTGGGACAGTGTCTACATTTTCTAAATGGATAAGAGCTAAGACAGGATTCATTGTAAGAATTTTCAGTTCTTCTGTACGGTTTTCTCCATCAGATGCACACACTGTCTTACAAGTATCCTGGTTATACTTCTTTTATGAAAGAAAAAAATAGAATTTGAAAGATAAATGCTGCTCTGGGGTTCTCTATTATTAGCCTTTAATTTATTACTTACCTCATAATAATTTAATTATGGAAATAATAGAAATAAAGTACTTAAATATCTGAAGAAAAAAAACTCTTCTAGGACAATCAAGAAAATTACTCTTTTACTCAAAATCACTTAGAATAATAACACTTGATTAGACACTTTGAACCTTATTTTTTTCTTTAAGAAAGAAAAGAAAGAAAGAAGAAGAAAAAAGAAAATTGTGCAGTTAATAATATATTTGTTACTCTTGTTAGTAGACAGAGATAAGGGCATCGTTATGAAACAGCAGGTCCCGTATCAATAAATCACTACCTTCATAGTAAAAGTGCCACTAAGTAGTAATAGCCATCAATAAAAATAGCATGGGTTAATTGGAATAAACCCATAAACTGAAGAAGCATGAGGACACAGTGATTTTCACAGAGTGGATAGCAATGAAGAGAAACAATATGTGATAATAACTAGCAGCATTAAATTCACTTTACTTATTTTCTGCTGCTCATTTGCATGCAATAATTGTAGTCCCACAGTAACTACTCATTTCGTCCATGTATGTGTCTGTTTCTCATCAGTGGAGTGGCACAAAATCCTCAGAACATACCAATGACATGAGCTGCTTTTTTAAAGAAAATGGCATAATAAGAATCTTTCTGAAAGAAGGTGGCAAAACACAACAACCTTCTTCTGTACTAAGGCCACAAAAAAAAAGGTGAGAAGAGCAATCTGGGTAACAGAATGTTTTACATGGAGATGAATCTTTTCCAGCCCAAGTGGCTGCAGAAAAATCTGACATCCCCCCAGATTAAATGTACTACTGAAGGGCTCATAAATTTGCCAGAGGAAACCAAGAGAACAAAGTTGTTCAGCGAGGGTAAATCAGGACAATCATACTGCCTCTGTGGCAGCTCTGCCCATTCATCCCACCTGCACATTGATTCTGCACTTTGAGACCTAGGCCACAGAAAACAAGCACCAGGATACATCACTGTGTACAGAAGATGCTGTGTCAAAGGGGAATGTATTTATTTGTGCTCAAAATACTGTATCCTGTGGGCATTAGTTTCACCATATAAATGTAGCACGCTACCTCATGTCTATGTATTTACAACCGCTTCATAGCTAATATTGCAATATACACACAGTCTTTAGTTTCAAAGTCTTTGGAAAACTTAAGGTTCAGTCCTTCAGCTTCTGTTCTCTACTGACTGTAGTTGAGTCTTTTCCCACTCTTAGTAGTACTTTTTTCTGAGTTTTGACTAAGACGGTAATGTCTCTGTGATTGAGACCCTTGTATTTCCAGTGAAAATATATTACCCGTGCACGAGGTTAAATTATTCAGTATCTTTCTTTGAGTTAAATGCTACATACATAAAGTCAATTGGCAATTCCTTTTTTTATTTTTTTCCAGGGGTTCCTGAGGGAACCTTCTGTCAGTGGCTGCAGTATTATTAGAGCCCAAGTTACTATATATTTTGGACAAGGCGGAAAGCTAACGTAACTCAGTATGGCACTATTAATACAAAAACAGCATTGCCATTTTTCCACATGTTTGAGTAGTGCTGGACAGTAAGAGGAGAGGACTGTATATTGCCAGAGTAAAAGAACTTTTCGCAGTAAAAGCCATAACCATCTCTCTGTTACTTGTTTGCTTAATGTCTTTGGACTGGGTATGCTTTGTCCCAACCACTCTTGTGACTTTGCATCTCTCTCCTGTGACCACTGTGTTTAAATTGGTAGTCAGGTTGTTACATTTCTTTTGTGTATGTACTTTATAGTAGGAGCCACTAAAATGAACTATCTGCCCATCTTTACCTCTCTTGTTGCAACGAATTACTGGCTTTGTGCAGACTCCTTCTCATTTCTTATGTGCCTGGTTTGCAATACTGGAACGAAGATCACTTGGTGTCACAAGCAAAGGCTGTCTCTCCTACATGCCTGTCACTCACTGTGCTAAAATCATTCCTTGGGAGAGGTTTATTTTTCCCAACATAGTATACTTGATCAATTAAGCATGTACTGAGGAAAGATTTCTGTGTTTCTTTTGAATTACTTGAACCAGGCTTCCCAACCCCCCTGTCTCTGAAAGGCAGATGGGATTGCATCATTGCAAGTAGCACACCCAGCACCTCTATTTCAGGGTGAAAATACCTATCTTTCTGGACTGCCATGATTCATAATATAAATATGGTTTGCTGTCTTTCACCTGTACTGGCCATTATCCTGAGGCACTGCTGTAGCTTGAGCTGCTCCTGAAGTTTAGAGTCTTTAGATATAGTGTTTTACTTGCAATTCCTTTCACTCTTTCAAATGCTTGATCTTAGATCTCTGACTTTTACAATGTCACAATAGCTCAAAGAGACTGTTAGCTAGCCTATAAATCAGCTGGCTTCTTTCTCATTCTTTGATTTGGAATTTCTCAGGGTTCAGCTACAGGACCTGAAAAGTCAAAAGTTTCACTGGAAAATACTTTATTTCCAAATCTGCATGTAGGTTACTTTTTTTTTTCCTCATTCTGTGTTAATATGTGGGATATTTTCAGTTTCTTTTATTTGAATTTTCTTTGGTTGGAATATTTTTCTGTAGACTTCTCTTAGTACTAATACAAATTGGTTGTGGAAAAGTGTCTCACATGCACTTTTTATTTTTAAACCAGATTTCTTAAAAAAACCAAGGCCAATACACTCATGCTATCTGATTATTGGTTCTTCAGCACAGCAATTTTGAATCTTGGCCAATTTTGACCATATAAAAGTGTACAGGTACAATCTAAAAAAATAGCAATATCATAGGTGAAGAAGAGTGGTGGTTGCTTAAGACTGAGGGATACATATTAATGTCCTCAAGGGAGTTGTAACGTGAATTCAAGAGATTGTTTGGCCTGCCAGCTGGCAATTCAGCTTGCTTACTAATCAGCCATACAGCACGTATGTAGCTCCAAATCAGGTGCAATACAAACTGTCTCTTGTCCTATTAGAAAAATAGGTGGAAATTACATGTACATCAGGGGAAAGAAGCAGGGAATGAGGAAAACTGAAAGTGAAGTGATAGGGGTAACATGGTGATTTAAGACAGTGATTTCCTAAGGTTGTAGAGTGTATATGAGGCTGCTGGTGAAAAGCTTGTAGGGTGTTTTGTTGAACAGTTTACATTTTTGGTAGGGCTGGATTTTTTTTTTCCTCCCACTTTTATCCTTGTGGCCCACTCCGATGAACAGATCCCACACACTTCCAGTTTATTTCCAGTTTTCCCATGGTTTTTCATGTGGAAATACCTTGCCTGATGTCTTTTCTAATTCCTCCTTTCTAGGAGCTGTCTTGTTTCCACACCACCACAGGAATCCACTTGCTGGAGTGATGCCTGTTACCATGTTTTATATGTTTTAATCCACTTCACAACACAAAGAGCTTGATGTTCCTAATTTACGTGCCAGCCTAGCAATGACATGTCATGAAACAGAGGGCAGGGCTGCTCCATGGGGACAGCAGGGCTGAGGGGGACTCCAGTGTGGTGCAGGGCAGGGCAGGCAGGGCTCCTGATGTACTAAGGCAAGGTCTTTTAAAGTGGCCAGTCAACCGTCCTTCTGTGAATCTGAGTAAGAGGATACAGCTAAGAAGTCCACTGGTAAGGCCAGGTGTGCCACCAGCACAGCCCAGGTCATGCCTGAGTTCTGGTGCAGTTCCTGAACCAAAGCATGGAGGACCTGGGCCAAGCTCACAGTACAGCTGGTATTCTTCACAGACTGCACTGCTGGAGAGACGTCCCAGCACAGAGAAAGCTGGAGATGATACTTAAACCAGCACATAATTGGGTTATTGATGTCTTTTCCTCATCTTTGCTTCATAATATCAATTTAAATTTAATTAGAGGCACAGAATACTGGGTGAGAAGAGGGTCACTAGGCCAGTGCCTAGGCACTATTAATTAAGCAGCTATATCTGTTTATACCAGCCTGTGAACTGGCTAAACAACTGTACTTCAAATAAGAAGACTCTTCCTTAAGTAATTCCTTTGAGGCATTTTTTTTTGACATGTCGATGGAGCCATAAGAAAACATTGCTTACTTCTGGGCCTTGAAAACGTTTGGATGAGAAAACAAAACCTTCTCCCCCAAAGATGACAACAAATGTCTTGCCCATTTCATGAATCCACCAAAATCCCCCTATATATATATGTGTGTATATGTATGTATATATAGCTTGCTTTTTTAATTGTAGGGGTTTTTGGCAGTGACAGGTGTGTCCTGAAACCACCTTGAAAGAGTGGGTAATGTGACTGTGTTTCCAGGGTTAGTTACAAAGCTCTGTAACCCAACTCCATTTACCAATGGACCTGAAATGCTGGTTGGAATTAAAATAAAGCTACATTAATGACATATGACTTACCTCATTTCCTATAAAGGTAGAATGTTAGTGCAGGATGGTGGGAAATGGTTCCTGTAAGGGTGATAATAGCCCTGTAGTTTATTGATAACCTTGAATGAGTGAGATACCTGTGTGTTTGAAGATGGATTTCTTTTTACCTTCTTTGGTCTGTTTTGTTTCTTCCAATGTTACTTGCGGTATCACAAATGATCACACTTTCTGGTTTTGTTTTTATTTTTATTTTTTATCTATGAAACATTGTTTTAGACAATATTGATGAAGGATGAAGACATTTCACAAAATTTGTTGCCTGTTTGGGAAAAAATCCCTTACCACTATTAAAACAGAGTTAGCATTTGCATCTGTGCTTTATGTTGAGGATCATGTTATGATACCATTTGCATGTGTATAAAATCTTTCACCTGAGTAGTATTTTAAAAAAATTCAAAACCACCTTATTAATTTGTGTTTGTAACTGTCATACACAAATACAGATAGATGGAAAATTATCAGGATGAAAGCTACAGTAACAATATCAGCTATTTCACTACCATTTTTAATGAGAACAGAGGGTTAATCTTTCAATCTCACACTCAAATATTTTCACCATTCCATATAAAAAATTTTTGTAGTTATATATTCTAGGTAATTTCTTTTAAGCATAAATGTATTTGTGAGCAATCACACAGAAATAAAAGAGACTCACTTTGTTAATCTTCCTAGTAGACTGTGGTAGACAATTTGAAGTAGCTTGAGATTGTCAGTGTTTTAAAACCTCTGGTACTTTTTTAAAATTGTGAAAAGCTTGATGATCAAAGAAAACTCAGTGCCCCAGACTAAAGATCATGAAAACATGCACTTCTCTTTTTTTTTTTTCCTTTCAGCAGATTTAGAAACTATAAAAAGACTTTATTATTGAGTGAAACTCAAAGTCAGCAAACTCCTTGAACAAGGCAGATTAATACTACACAAATTTATAGATGAACAAAAAGAAGGGAGAAGCATTTGAGTAAATATATACCTTCTGTTCAGAGGGAGGAGTTTTATTCCCTTTTGCTTTTTGTGGAAAAATTCAGAACAGTATGAAAGTGCTTTGAAAGGGAGATAGAAGGGAAAAAATAGGACTAAATGCATCCTGAAATTCCTTCTGCTATTTGCAAGAGCAATTGCTAACTCCTTTCTGTGTGTGAGAGTGTGTGTATGCATTGTGAAAAGAGAAAAACATGAAAGAAATGACCTTGATCAGGATTCAGTCCGGACCCCTATGTCTTCTAATTCAGCCATTCCATCAGCTGATGCATTAAACCTGCTGCTTTTCTGAGAAAATATCATTGTCAGCCTACCCTATTCTCTGGATAAAAAAGCTTTTAATAAAA
>JAOXJM010000019.1:32966249-32976249 GCA_026413425.1 Tringa solitaria
GAACAGTCTGCCCAGAGAGGTGGTGGAGTCTCCTTCTTTGGAAACATTCAAAACCCGCCTGAACAAGTTCCTGTGCAACTTTCTCTAGGTAGACCTGCTTTGCCAGGGGTATTGGACAAGATGATCTCCAGAGGTCCCTTCTAAACCATGATTCTATGAACTTCTGTTGGCACAGCTCCCCCTCGGTATTTGGCTCTTATACCTAGACAACTGTTTTATTTTGCTAAAGGTCTGTATGAATGAAGGCATAAGTATGTTTTTATATGAACCTAAATTGAAAAAAGAAAAAATAAAAAAATGGAAAAACTTTTTGACACCTCAATTCTCCATACTTGCATACTGAAAGATGAGCCAAGAACCTGAAGAAGAACCATCTATGTCCAAATTTCAGATTAATTAATCAAAACAATTATTACCTTCAACAAGGGCAGTGATCTGCCATTCTTTCCTTAACTATTTGAGCTTTTCAACCTGGCCCATACAGTTCATGTTTAACAGACAGAAGACCCTCTTCTTCCTCTCTCTTTTACCTTTGTTGTGGATGTTTGAGTTTCAGTTTCAGATGAGAAGTTGCTTTTTACTCAGCAGAATCTGTTCTGTGTTAGAGCTACCAGTTCAATAACACCTTTCTGTCAACAGAACTCTTCCTACTATTTATACTAGTGCCCTAGGAAGTGACTGACTTCTACATCTACAACTAAGACATGAGGCATAAGGACCAAGCCCTGTTAATATGGCAATAAATGGAAGTTTTACCATTCACTGCAGTGGGAATAAGTGCAGATTCCAAGTTTACGTGGACAAACTTTATTGTTCCTTAATTTAAAAGTTATGCCTGTAGGTGGTCCGTTCTCACATACAGATGGTTTTTCACATTCTCACATTCTGCTATCAGTAGATGAAAAAACTTACAGAATCAGTTTTCTAAAAAAGATTATTTCTACCTGACCTCTTTGTTGTAATTTGTGCAGGATGTAATATTCTTTCTTATAATGTCAATTAACAGGTTTTTTTCTTGTTTTGTTGATATTAAACACACACACTTCATAAGAGTTGCACTTTGAAAATAATCAGCGCTATTTATCAAAGAGTGGAAATAATCCTCAAGAAGCCCATTTTCACTTTTTATTTTTAATTTTGCAATGACATTGTCTCTGCCAGTATTGATTAGGATTACTCTTCTGATGGAAAAACAGGCTGATCAAAACCTTGTTCCTTGTTCTAGGCTTATAGTAATAGATTGAAATATGAGTTAAGACCTCAAGTTTTAGAATAGCTTAAATTCTACTCTCACAGAAGTTATATTACACAATGTCAGAGAGTGATTTTTGCTTATCTTTTAGGGAATGAAATATAGTCTATATGTGCAATTCCTACAGTTTCTCTGAAAACAAGGATAAATTGTATTTGCTTTTGTTATTCAGTTACTTGTCTTCTGACAAATAGAATAAAATTGTGCAAGGATGCAACTAGGGAAAAGTCCAAATTAGGAGCAAAAACCTCAAAGGCACGGAAAAAGAAAATATGAGGCTGTAGCTGTAGTGATTCAGAGTGTTGCTGAAGATTCAGTCATTATTAGTTCCCCAGCTGAAATCCTCTTTTTTTTAAATTCCCTTGTACTTTGGTTACAGAGGCCTAGTAAGGCAGTTTAGTTTTTGAAGAACTTAATCATCAAGGAAAGGAATATTTTATAGCTGTGGAACTGACCCACAGAAACATGAAATATGTGAACACTACAGACACAATACTGAACAGAAATTAGGCTATATTATTGTTTTCACAAACTAAAAATGTACCTTTAAATCACAATATTGTAAGATTTCACTAAGTCCCAGCGTATTTTTTCAAGCTGCTAAATTTAATGAAAAATGACAGTGTTTCAAAATTAAATGTCATTAATACTTGCCTGTGTTAAATTTGGGAGCATTTGTACAGTGACCAAAAGCAAGTCTGTTGTTACGGAAACTTAGGAAGTAGTTTTGTATACTGACAACTTTGTTGGAAGTTATTTTCTCTTTCTTCTATGCAGCCAGGAATCTAGATGTCTTAAGCAAAGTCAGCCCCAAGGCTGTGGACTTGCCTTGGAAAGACTGATACCAGAGTATTACCACTGAAGTGCAGAATCCACCTCGCTCTGTGGCAAGTGTAATGCCCTCTTTCAAACAGACTTGGTAGTCAAAGGATTTGTGCAGTGTATAGAAAAACACTATAAAGAGGAGTAAGAACTTTGTACAAAGTAGTTTACATCAGACGATGAAGAGATGCTAAAAGAGAATAAGAGTTTGTTCTACAGAGGTTTAATCTGATATTGCTGTGATACTGTGAAAAACAGTCTACCAGAGAAAAGGAAGCTAGGATGGCTGAGAGCAATGAAAAACATAACACAATTTTAGACTCCTAAGTGGGCAATAGACACAGCAGGAAAGCACCATAAAAGTGCAGTACAAGGTTCAGTTACTGATTAGACAGTCATAAACAGGCAGGTATGCTACCATTAGATAGGAAGCTATTATGCAAGATGATTCTATTTAATTTCATTTCATGTTTTATTAAAATGTTCCACAGACAATAAACAAGACATTATTACATAAGAGACTTTAAATTGCTCTGATCTCACAGGTAAACATGTGTTTAAGTTTTAGGCATTTTTATATCATATCTTCTTATTCTGATTATGATTTTAGATAGAACCATAATTATTTTCTCTCTATATGAAGTGATTTTTAGATATTCATCATAAAAGTATGAAGATATTTCTGCCAGCCAACTCCCAAGTTTCTTTAGAAAGGAATTTTGCCTTTGTATTTAAAGGAAAATGTTGGTGTAGTGTAGTAAACAGTAATATTTTGGGTAAGTATCATATTTTTTCAAACCAAGCATGTTTCTCAGCTCATCTAATTTCAGCAATGAGAAGATACTATGAGCAAAATGGCAATGTTAAGAATGCTGAGTGATCCAAAGCTTTGACAGAATTCAGCTCAGCCTATTTTTAAGTATACTACTGGAAAAATTTGGTTTAATTTAAAATCTATGTTGTTTTAAAACTGTTTATTGATTGTTTTTTGAGCCAGGGAACAATGATACAATTTGTTTATTTGTTCACCATTTCTGCCAAGGCACTTTACCATGAATCAGTGCTTTTTCTTCAGAACTACCTAAAAGATGTGAAGCATTTTGAGATTATGCTCATAAAATTTTATTACAGAAAGTCAGAGATTTAGGAAAAGCTATAGGTTTTTTTTCTGAGCCTTTGCACATTTCAGAAACTCAAATCCAAATCCAGGCTTCCAAAAGATCGGAAACATTTGGTAAGCTTCCCCTTACCTGTCCTTCAGATGTTTCAAGGTTTTTGTGCCAGAAGTGCGATGTGACTAGTTCTCAAAGCTAACAAGACCCAAAAGTGTTTAAAGCAAATTATACCAGACTCCTGTGAGTCTGGTATACCAGACTCCTGGTATAGCCAATAAAATGGCTATAAAAATAGAGTGATAAAATAGCAAAAAAAAATGTGGTCAAGATAATGGAAAATGTACTGTGTAACGGATTTTGATTTATGTAAAAATATATGAATAATTGTGGGTTGCTTTCTGTAATGACTGACCAATCAGGCAGTTGCATATACAAAAGATTTCCTTCCCTATCTTATATGTGCAAGAAAGAGTATGTGGAGAACTATCTCAGCAAATGCAATATTTTTGCCTGTACAAATCAGTCTTGAGACAAATTCAGTTATTTCATTGGTATATATGAAGATGTCTGAAGTTTATTTTTAAAGATAGTTATCTAGGAGGTAACTACATATAGTCTCATCTGAGACACAAGGTCACCCACAGAAAAAGACAAATAGAAATAATTTCTCATTAAATTTCTATGCCATTATGAAAATAGCATATCAAATTTTCAAAGACAGGTCTCAGCATAGTCAATGGAGTAACAATAGTCTGATCTGCCCTGTTTCTAATGCACTTCGAACGATGAAATTTCATTTATACTCCAAAACAGCAATAATATATTCAAAGCATGCCAGTTACTATTATATTTACTGTCTTCCATAGATGGAAACAATTGTAGCAAAAGATGTATAACAAGGTGTGTATAGCAGAAGAATAATTTGTGTGTGGTCTTTGTCCTAACTTCACCTCCTGTACCTTTCATTTTCCTCTGTCTGTTATATGTATTTCTTTCATACAAATGGTTTGTTTTCTATTATCACCCTTCAAACTTTTTCATCTACTCTCCATTTTTGATTCTGATGTCCTGCTGTCACTTTTCCATGGTCTCTTCTTTGTTCTACTCACAACAAAATACAAGCTGAAGGATGAAAAGGCACTAGAAAAACATTGCCCTACATTTCATCTCAGTTTGGACTGCTTATAGGTTAACTAAGGTAGTCATTCAAGGTCAATAAAATAAAAACCAAAATATGGGAGGTAAGCCATTAAAAATTCAGAGATAAAAGAAAGCATAACTGGGTTACTAAAGGTATCATTATTTTGTGGAAAAAAAAGAATAGACACCTTATTACATAGTCACATACATGTACAAAAACAGAGAGCTAAAGGGGTGATCAGCTATGATCATTTTATGATTATTAATTAGAGGGACAGGTGTATAAGTCAGTATTTTCCCTTCATTTCTATCCCTTTAAAATGGTTTCAGCATGAGCTGCCCCTAAGGAGGAAAATATTCACTGTATTGATACCAGCAGTAACACTGAGGATAAGCTACAAAGATATTCTCATTGTGGAGCAGCTCAGGGAGCTCAAAATCAATTTTTATTAGCCTAAGCTGTAGCTGATTTCTCCCATTTTGCACTACGGAAAAAGTCCTTTTCTGGTTTGGTTTTTTGTCATTAAAAATCATACAGAGAGAAAAGAGAGAAAAAAGAGAAAAGTTGTTTGGCTGCTAATGCCTGTGTCATGTGAAAAGAAAGGGCTCACTGTAATGCATATACTCTTACACAGGCTGAATGTGTCTAAAATGAAGCTCCACTTCAGTGTTGTGACTCGTTATGGCTGAAAAGTGGAAAAGGATGTGTACGGACTGGGAAAATGGCAGCAATATGATTGAGACACAGAGACATATTCAAGAAGGCTTCACTGATAGAATTGGCATTTTGACCCACACAAAGCTTGAAAGCTCTGCATTGTACTGATAATGGCAAAGTAATTTTTAATTTCGGATAGTCATATTCAGGGGTTGGTCCAGATCTTGAGCTGGTTCAATTTTGTATCCATTCACATCATGAAGATTCAAGGCTGTCTTTTAACCATATTGATAGAGCTTCGTTAAGTGCCCAGGCCAAGAGTGCTTTAACTTTTATCCTTCTGCTTACTATTGAGTGCTTAGTTCAGTTTTGACAGGTAAGATTCATCATTGCAGACACAGACATTTACCAGAGACTGAGATGTTGATCTGTACTGAAGACACAATCAAGCTCTACAGAAATCTTGCACTTAGGCAGAGAGAATCTTCACTTGCCATTGAAATTGTTTTTAAGGCCACCTTGTATTAGGGGGCTTAACAGAGCTGAGGATCCATTCAGAAAAGAGCAGATGCACTAATTGTTTACCACTGTCTCTATTCCTTCTAAACTCTCTGAGAAATCAATAACAGACATATCCATGACTGTGACCATGGTGCATTCAGTTTCAATATGGAAGAGACAACTGAGTGAATTATTACATTTTGGCTATCTAATTTACTACTTATATTTTGCAGGCTGCTCAGGTTCTGATTTCACAGCCATCCTTGTTTCATCATTTCTTGTTTCTTTTTACTAGTGAGACCATTCACTCTACCATTTATGAGAAGACAAGCCAGGAATATTTATTACTATCTTTTCTGCCTTGAAGCATCTGTCATTATGCAAAGGTGACCAAGCTACTGCACTTTCAGTAGTTGTTTATATGATCAGGCTGCAGAAGTCATACAAAGTAAAAGGATTGTTTTACTTCTCAATAGAAAGACTGGGTTTTGTGGCACCATAGTATCAGACCTTTTCCTCCACAGCAGATACCAAATAGCTCACCCTGTAGATTCCTCTGATGACAGGTGTCTGTAAAGAAAGCTTTTCTGCTCACTGTTTACTGTTCTCTATGTGGGTCAGAATTAATCCATGTGCCTATGTGCCACAGCACATGCAGAGAAAAGCACTGCTTTTGCCTTGTTTCACTAAAGGATACTAAAACTGGGACATTTAGCAACATAAGGCAGATCTTACCTAGAAATGTGGAGACCTTCAAATATGTTTGGCTTTTACCTGACAGGTCTTCTCTTCTAGCCCACATAAGAGCATGTCTGCTCCCTATATTTTGAATGGCTACAGTATTAGGGAGCAGAAATGACCAGAAGAAAGCAGGAAATCACATTCTGTATCACTCAGGACTGTAACTGCTCATAAACTTTGTTGCAAAAGATGACTAAAGTAAATAACATGGAACTTGGATTTTGTCAGTGATGCACTATTGTAACTTCCAAAAAGGTTCTATTTGGGAAATTTAGACACAGTATACAAAATACCTGTTTCCTGAAAACTTAGTTTTGCATTAAAAGTTCTAATGGATGATTTTTCATTATATACACTCTCTTTTACTTCCCTGTTGTGGTTTAACCTCAGCCAGCAACTAGGACCATGAAGCCTCTCACTCACTCCCCTCAGCTGGGATGGGGGAGAGAATCAGAAAAGTGAGAAAAAACTCATAGATTGAGATAAAGACAGTTTAATAGGTGGCCAAGAAGGCCAATAGTATCCTGGGATGCATCAAGAGAAGTGTAGCCAGCGGGTTGAGGGAGGTTATCTTCTCCCTGTACTCTGACCTCGTGCAGCCACATCTAGAATACTGTGTCCAGTTCTGGGCTCCCCAGTTTAGGAAGGACAGGGAACTGCTGGAGAGGGTACAGCAAAGGGCTAGAAAGATGATTTGGGAACTAGAACATCTCTCCTATGAGGAAAAGCTGAGGGCCTTGTGTCTTTTTAATCTGGAGAAGACTGAGGGGGGATGTGATCAATACCTATAAATACTTAAAGGACTGTTGTCAAGAGGACACAGCCAGACTTTTTTCAGAGGTGCCCAGTGACAGGACAAAAGAAAATGGGCACAAACTGGAACATAAGAAGTTCCACCTAAAAACGAGGAGGAACTTTACTTTGAGGGTGGCATAGAACTGGAACAGGCTTGCCAGGGGAATGGTGGAGTCTCTGTCTCTGGAGACATTCAAAACCCGCCTGGACATGTTCCTGTTTAAGCTGCTTTAAGTGGACCTTCTTTGGCAGGGAGGTTGTACTAGATGATCTCCAGAGGTCCCTTCCAACACCATATCATTCTGTGATTCTGTGGTTCTGTAATAGGCAAAGCAAAAGCCACACACAGAAGGAAAGCAAAACAAGGAATTCATTCACTGCTTTCTATCAGATGTTCAGCCATCTCCAGGAAAGCAGGGCTCCATCATACATAATGGTTACTTGAGAACGAATATGTTATAACTCTGAATGTCCCTCCATTCCTTCTTTTTCCCTTGGCTTCATATAATGAGCATGACGTGATATCATATGGAATAGTCCTTTGGTCAGTTGGGGTCAGCTGTCATAACTGTGTCTCTTCCCAGCTTCTTGTGTATTTGTAGCTTACTCGCTGGTGAAGGAGCATTGTGAGGAGCAGAAAAGGCCTTGACTGCCTAGCAACAACCCAAACAACCAGTGTTTTAGCACACTATTTTCATCCCAACTCCAAAACATAGCACTATGCCAGCTGCTAGTAAGAAAGTCAACACATCCCAGATGAAACCATGACACATGTACAGGAGCTTCAACCAATCCTTTTGTGTAATAAACTTTATTATTCCTGCACGTGTTTTCTTTTCTGTTTCTAAATGTTTCTTTCTTTTCCTCATCCACTCTAATGAAAATTGATTTTTTTTCTTTTTTTTTTCTTTTATTTTATTTGTCAAGCCTCTCAAGCACATAGAATAGATTTAATAGGTTTAATTGAAAGGATTACTATGCTTCTGCCAATAACATAAGCTGGACATAAAAAATCTGAATCAAACTACCACCATGTCACACAATGTTCATGGCAAACCAAATAATGGAGAAAAATTACGGTTACCAATTTCAATGCAGGTTTCTAAATGAGGAAAAAAACCTCATATATAATAGGGAATGTTTGTACTTTTGCAACAAGATATCAGGTAAACAGGAAGTACAAATATTGTTAATTTTTAACCAAGAATTGTGTGTAATTATGTTAATTATATACCTTGCTAGGTCATTGTACTCCATAGCAGGGGAATGGAGATTTTTTTCCCAGATAAGTGATAACAGGAAAAACGGTCATACCAGTTGCCATTAGATTCAACACAAAGTTGGGGGGCAATGAAAGGGGAAAGGAAGGTGTGTAGCAGGCCAGAATAAAGTGTCCACAGATTTTCCTAAAAATCTATACTGCAGTTAATAAGGCATCTTAGAAGGTAGGACCATTCCGTAAAACATGAGGTTTATAAGAATAAAGAAACACAGTTTAGAATGGCACAAAAATCAGGAATAATTATAAATGCCACCATTATACTGCTGCTCAATGTAGCTGTGGTAGCACATATTTATGATGAAGGCAAGAATATAAAAAGATTGTAGCTAAACTCTGCCTGCCAGATTAGGTTAGTGAGAATTTTTGGCATGTGAATATCAGCTTTTAGTAATGATAATATGAAGCTAAGGGTGGGGGTGGAGAGTGTTTACTTTCTCCCCCATTTGGTAGGATCAAATTTATTAGATTTTACAGTCCATTCTACCCTTAACTTTTCATACCAAGCTCAGGATTAGCTTTTCTCCTATCCGCTGCCATAACATGCTGATTTCCCTTCCTTCTTCTTACAGCCTTCATCTCCTGCCTGAAAATTCACTAGCAAGAAGCACTCAAAGCACCAGGAGAACCCCATGTCCTGGTGGGAAGCTCAATGCCATACTCATTCTGATGATCAGAGGAGACCTGGGTAGAGGCAGTGTGACAAGGGCAGGCAACAGAAGACAGCCCTTGGCAAGGTTTTCTGACTTCTCAGCAGCCTGCCTCTTCTTTGGCAGATTAGAGTCCATGTGTTTAATGTGTGCTCCCCCTGCATCAGACTGCGGCCACTACTTTTACTTCTAAGAGACCTCCTGCAGCAGCTTAGGGTGAAATTTCTCCATTACCAGTTATTGTCTGTCTAATATTCTCTACAGCTTTCTGTGGGCAAAACGAAACTGACAGTTCATACACCTTCAAAAAGGTGTATAAAGGGTTTGTGTCATGCCACTCCTACCTACTTCAAGAAAAAAGGGAAGACCAGAAACTAAAACAATACTTGCAGTGCAGAAACAGCAGACTTGCTTCAGGCTGAACTAACGTGGTGGTGGAAAAAATTTCTAAGGAGGCATATCAGACCTGAAACAATTGGTGGAACATTGACAGGAACACATTCACCCCATCTATTCTTCCGCTTAACATGTTCTTTTTCCTTCACAGAACATAGTAAAGCCTTTTAGACAGGTACAAGGTAATGGCTGGCATGATGTATAGTAATTGATAAGTGTGGTCTCTATGAGTTAGATTCTGTATCTGTATTTCACTATTATATATGCCTAGAAGTTTCTTTTTTTCCCCAACTGTATGCTCAGTTTCTCTCAGTTGGTAAGAATCTTGAAAGTTTTATGCAAGAACAAACACTTTTTTTTTTCTTTAAACCATATTTTTAGAGCCATTTTTTTTCCCCACCAAAGAAAATCTAGAGATTGTAATGCCACACATTCCCTCTGGAACTCAGGCAAATCATCATTACCCAGAGCATTTCGTAGTTATTTGAAGGAATTTATGTCCAGAAAGTCACCCCTTGTGTGAAAAAAAACAGTGGGGTTTTTTTTTCAAGTTTAGTAAGTGCTGGTTGTTAGTGACATAGTTCCTGAGTATGATTTATCACTTCTTGAAATTAATGACCCAAGACTGTTTTTATATTATGTTACGAGACT
>JAOXJM010000019.1:32989158-33023526 GCA_026413425.1 Tringa solitaria
TGTAGTTCCCTGGGTCCTCCTTCTTGCCCTTTTTGTAGACTGGAGTGATATTTGCTTTCCTCCAGTCCTCAAGCACTTCTCCTGTTCTCCAAGACCTCTCATAAATGGTGGAGAGTAGCTCAGTGATAACATCTGCCTCTCAGCACTCATGGCTGCATCCCATCAGGGCCCATAGACTTACAGATGTCCAGTTTGGCCAAGTTGTCTCTAACCCAATCCTCCCCACCAGAGGGAAATTCTTCCTGTCTACAGACCACCCCCCTTATCTCTAGGGTCTGAGATTCATGAGGGGCAGCCTTGGCAGTGAAGACCAAAGCAAAGAAGGCATTCAGCAGCTCCAACTTCTCTTGTCTTCCACCACCAAGGCACCCACTTCATTCATCAGTGGGCCTACATTTTCCCTAGCTTGCCTTTTTTTATTGATATACTGAAAAAAACTCTTATTGTTATCTTTAACTAGGGTGGCCAAGGTAAGTTCTACTTGGGCTTTCGCCCTTCTAATTTTTGCCCTACATGTCTTCACTACACTACTTTTAAGAATACCTTTCTGATTTTTAGAGATTGCTCACTTCTTCCATGTGGAAAGTCATCCTCTTTCAAAGCTCTGAATTTTATCACCAATAAAGCACCAAAAACGTTTGTCAGTTAATTGCTAGTGACTAAATCACTCACAACTGTAATTACTGGTGATCACATTTTTGAATTCACTATCAGTGTATTGTGAGCCTGAATCAAATATCAGTTAAGTTCTGAAAATATTTTGTCAGAATTCTTGTCTTATACACTGTTAAAATATGACAGGAGTGGTTTTCTGCCTGGGCCAAGGCAGTTTACTTTAGGCCTGATGATTTTGGTGAAGTTATATGTGACTGTGACACAGGTATAAAAGAGGTTAATAATCTGCAATAAGCAAGTCTCCAGGTTTTCTAAGGTGTGGATTCTGGACACTGAGATGACAGTTTTTAGAGAAGATAAAATAGCAGGGGGAGATAGAAATAGATTTCCAGCATGAGGTGGATGTTGCTATGGCTTCAGGCACTCACAGCATGCAAAATGTACAAAGTTACCATCTGTTCTATTGATCTATTGAGGAACATGATATGATTAGCTTTAATATCTCTTCAACTACCACTCTCCACATATTTCTAGACTACAACTTCCCATTACAAATATAAATAATTTTGCTGTGGATGATGTTCTATCATGTGCAGCCATACAATATATGCATACTTCAATGGAAGTATACTTCTGACTCATCTGAGAGAGTTGGAGATGAGGAATACTTAGGCTTTCTTATTTCCTTTTTTTCTTTTTTTTTTTTTCACCCCTCTAAGCTTCTCCAAGGAATGTTTTACTTCAGGTGGCTGATTTGCTCAGGGGCGAGTAAGTGACGCTGTTATGAACAGGCTTATAAATCACTGTTTTCTTTAAAAAATAATTTAGTAGGAGCCCTGAAATAGAATCAGAGACAGTTGTGAAAGACTGCAAGTGTGATACAAAGCTCTCTTGTTCCTGATTACCAGTTACAGCTCCAGGTCAACTTATTTTTAAAATTACTGAGAACTGGATCAAGTAGAAAACCAGATTCCAGCACTCTAGATAAGCATCAGGTCCTGAAAACCAAATCAGTTGGGTAGCAATTCTGCTTTTTCCTGTATTTGACAGGGTTATAGGTTGAGGATAACATGCTGCCTTTTAACGTTATGAATTAAGAAGCAACTTTATATAATTTTGCCACCTGTCATTAGATGAACAGTTTTCTTCACAGTCCTAGAGAAGGGTGAATCCAGAAAATTTCATTACAGTCCTTAAAACTCTAGAAAAATGCAATGACTTTGCAAGCAAGCTTCATCATGAGTCAAGCTGGGACTGCACTGTTTATGGCAAGAGAGACTATTTCGTGTCACAGAGGATGCCAGCCAACAGATTTCAGGGCTGAGAAATAATTACAAGGACTAGGAAAACTGTGGGATACAAAAAGCAACAAGAGATGTTAGAAAGGAGTACTTTATATCCTTCAAAAAATGATTTCTTCATCAGGCATCCCAGTAGAGAAACAGCAGTTCTTGTGCCAAGCTCATGAGCCTCACTGGCAGCCTACATGTGGGCACAGTATTCATGATAATCTTAAAACAGGCAGACATGTGCAGAGTAGCTAGTATATGGAGCAGGTAACAAAAATGATGCCACTATGTATTAGGAAACATGCATTGGGAGACAAGTCCCACATGTGTGAGCTGAATGCTGATGACAAGAATGTATTCCTACATCTCCCAGTAATCACAATGAGCCACTGTGTGAAACTAATGGCATTATCATAGAATGACAAAATGCTTGAAATTGCAAGGAACCTCTAGAGATCATCTGGTGTGATTCCCCTGCTCAATCGGGCCCACCTAAAGCCAGTCTCCCAAGACTGTACCCAAACAGCTTTGGAATATCTCTGAGGTGCCAGACTCCACAACATCTCTGGACAACTTGTTCCAGTGCTCAATCACCCTCACTGTGAGAAAGTGTTTCCTGATGTTCAGGGGGAACTTCCTATATGTCTTTGTGCCCATTGTCCCTGGGTCCTGTCACTGGGCACAGTGTGTCTAGGAGCTCTTTGCTCATCCATATTATCCTACTGGTATTTTTGCCTGACTTTGTATTTATTGGAATGGAACTTTCTTGAGCTTGGAGGAGATAATACTTGAATATTAACCACCTTTCCTCAGCTTCCTTTCCCTCCAGAGCCTTATCCCTTGGGACTCTTCTGAGCAGACTTTGACAAGGCCAAGTCTTCTCTCCTGAAGTTCAGGGTTGTGAACTTGCTTTTCACCTTCCTCCCTGCCCACAGGATCCTGAGCTCCACAGTCTCATGGTCACTGCAGCATAGGCCTCCAATGATCTTCACGTTCCTGGTGAGTCCATCCTTGTTGGTGAACATGAGGTCCAGGAGAACACCTCTCCTTGTGGGTTCCTCTGTAGCTTGGGGACAGTTATCCTCTGTGTACTACAGCAACGTCCTGTATTGCTTGTGTCCTGCTGTGTTGCCCTCCAGCAGATATTGAGGTGGTTCAAGTCCTCCATGAAGATTGGGGCCTACAAACATGAAGCTGTTCCTCTCTGTCTGAGGGCCTGATCCACTTCTTGGCTAGGTTGCTTATAGAAGACAACAACTGTAATGCCACCTCTATCTGTCCTCTCTTTAATCCTAACCCCTGAACTCTTAGTTGGTTCCTTATCCATCTCCAGGTAGAGCTCCATGCACTCCAGCTGCTCTTTCACATAAAGTGCAACTTGCCTTTCCTTGTCTTCCCATCCTTTCCTTCCCAAAGAGCCTTTATCCCTCTATTGCAACACTCCAGTCATTATACTCCATTTCAAAATTGACACTGAAACAGATCTCACAGTCATCCCAGAGCAGTTACCAGGCATGAATGGTCTGTCTTGAACCCCAAAAACTGATAAAACACAACTCAGACTACAGCAGAGTTCCATGCACACTATTGGAATTATGCATGAGCAGTTGCAGTGCTGGAAGATGTCTAGTCAAGAAGATTTTATAAAATCAACTGTCTGCAATGATCTGTTCTGAGTCAAAGCCAGAGAAAAGGACTAGAAATTCAGTGTAACCAAATCTCAAGTAGACCAAGCTCAGGATAAAAATAAGCTTAATTCAGGAAATCCCGGAGGTACTCCTTTGTCCATTTCCATGTCAATCAGTTCCTCTATGATTATTTGCACAGAATAGGGTGAGTACTTAAGAAAACTAATTTAGTCTTGTGACTAAAGTGTGACAAAATGTGGAAAAATGTGAGTCTGTGAAGACAGCTATTGATTCCAGTGCTACACCAATGATACTGGTATTTATCCTGGCAAAATTGCAGGAGGAGCCATCTTAAGAATGGCCAGACCTACCAACATCCTAGTGCTGAACTGTCAACTAGGTGTGATAGCTGTTTTTGCCTTTATGCCTGACAACTTAGTACTTTTGCATATGTGTTTACACAGGAGCACAGTATGCAGTTGGAATTAGCACAAAAGAAAATAAAGACTTACGAGTATTCTATCCTTCACTTCCAGTTCAGCCATTTTTATTTCACTCAAACCAACAATTGTCTTCAACAATATGTCATTATATAGTCTAGGAACTGTCTGGATCAAATAGGAGAATAATAAGGTGAAATCCACTGCATAAGTACAAGAGAGGGAAAAGGTATACTCATGTAGAAAAAGGATGTAAGAAATCACTTACGTTTGTCAATGTCTTCAAGTTTCCATTAACAATCCGAGATTGGCTGACAGATTTTCTTGTCAAAGTAACTCTCCTCCCTCATTGTACTAGTATCAAGTCAAAAGATTTGTATGAGAGGATACTCTTAAAATTTTCCATGTACCTAGATGACCCATCAAGATATCTGCTGCTCAGGAGAGGTATCCAATAGCTGTGTGCAGAACTATCATTTCACTAACTGCAATGGGTAAGAATTCAATTAAAATTTCTTCAGCTCAGCAAACTTCCTAAAAACACCTGAAGCTTGCCAGGTTCTGGCAGAAGAGACAGCCTTTCAGGAATACTCAATTACAGGTGTAAATAAGAACATAGAGAAGACACAAGAATAGACTGTAGTATGGGTATCAGTACCTCACTACACACAACACTATGTTGCCTGGTACCCATATTTTTGTCGTACTCCAAGAGTATGTTACAGTGACTGTTTTTCCTGGTGTTTGTACTTGCTGGTCCTAAACCACTTGACATGAAATCGTGAACCAGGAATGGCTATCTGTTGAAACCTTAACAGGGACCAGATCTCTAAGCTGTTCAATTTTCTTGAAGCTGGATGTTGGCCTCTCAGAAGAAAAAAAATGGATAATGTAAGGGTATGTGGAAGAAGAGTGCTCCTTGCCACATAGCTGGTTAAGGTCTTTTTCAATGCGAAGAAGAATAACGAGAAAAGAAGGAGGCCATAAACAAGAACATTGACATAAACCTGACAAACAAATGATAAGGACAGTGACAAGAACAAACCCAGCCAGGCACACTAATTGGTAAGGATATGTGAAGTGTGAGAATTTTCATTTTTCAATATTATTATCTGACTAAGCACCTTGTCAAATTGGGATCATAAGAAAAGAGAGAGAGAGACAATATAAAGAGGCATAAAACCTGACCAATTAACTAACAAAGGCAATAATCAGAAATAAACCTGGTGAGTTGCATTAATTGATAGGCTATCACGAAACTGCAGGCAAACTGGGACTTTGCTACTGAGAAAGATGTAACTCTGAGGTCAGGATGTTAGAAGTGTGTCCATGAGAGTAAGAAAATGGATGAGGGGAAGGAGCACCTCATCCTCATCATGTAGGAACAAAGCACAGACTAAGTGCCCATGAGACTATTATGTGTGAGTGAGATTTGGTGCCAACTACTGGAGTCAGACTTGGGTTGTTGGCAGCTCTACCCTGGTGTCGGCTACTGTCATGAATGGGAGCCTTTAGCCTCCAGCCACTGGGGTGGGAATGGTGTGCATTCCCTGAAAACCAGCTATTGGGGGACTGGTGTGAGTGAGGTGGTGAGGGGCTCAGCACTGGCTGCTGGAACAGTACCATGGATCACTGCCCACGTGCCTCATGCTGGGTGCTGGGTGGGATCCCACTGCCTGTACCTTCCTCGAACTTGATGCGCGTGGGGTGTGGGTGTGTGCATTCACTGACAAACTTCAAGCTTGACTAGCCAATGAGCTGAGGAGCCCTGGGTTCAGGCCAGGGTATCAGGCAGGTGAAGGGTTAGCCCAAGCACACCTGCAAGTGTGGGGTGCCTGTGGAATGACTGTTGACTGCCCTGTGTTCGCTAGCAAGCACTGAGCTGGACCAGCCTGTGAGGAGGGTACCCATGGAGTGCGTAAGAGGGACAAGGGTCCATACCAATACTTTCAGGGATTTGTGCTTTTACTTGTGAATCTGTAGAGTGTTGTGCATGTGCTGCACTAGTGATGTTCTGCCTCTGCCAGTCCACGAGGAGGGGACTCACCTCTCTGTGTTTGTTTGTTATGCAAGTCCAATCTGTGGGTGCTGTTGAAGGCAGTGCCTTGTCTGTGGCAGCCTGTGTGACCAGCTGTGTCAGTATCCTGACTGTGTGTGTGTCCTGTGTCCACGTGTGTATCCCTGAGACACGTGCTCATCTTCACCACTGGTTCAACCAGCAGATGGGAGTCCCTCATCCCTCAGCCTGGGCAGACCCCAGGTTCCCAGGTACACCTTGGCTGAGGCCACTGGAGGCAGCAGCCACCCCTAACATCCTTTAACAGAAAACAGTGATATTTTCCAGTCCGGTTAAAGTGCTAAGCTCTCCATGTGCAAGAGTAAATACAGGACAAAGAGAGGTCTAAAGGTTTCCCCTTTGACTTTTACAGAAAGTGTGAAAGTCCATTTACTAGCTTCCTGAGGGCTAAATAATATACCTTACAGAGACCAGAAGAGTACATAAAGACTGACTAGAACAACTAACATAAAATGCACATCATATTTTCTTAGGTTTGGTATTTCTGCATATTAAAAATAAAAGAAAATTACACTGCATGGAAAAAAAAAAAAAAAGCTTCATTTTCTTTAATCATCCCTGAATAACCAGTAACAGGAAGAGCATAAAAAAAGGTAAGTACAGAACAGTATTTCCTCTGGTACACTGTGTGTTTCAAGGTTTCCCAAACTGAAGATTGTATCCATATGTTTGTGTTTAATAGAGCTTAGTGGGTATTTTCTATAAATTTCTATAAATCACTTTTTAAATATACTTGTCCTTCTGCCAAATACAAGATCTTGCAGCATTTTAATGAAAAATACTTCATTTTGCTTATTAATCCTGCTGTCTAATCTTTTTATTTGCTACAACCTAATTACTATTCTTTATGTATCTTCTCCATGTCATTCTTGACTTCATGCATTTCACAATATTTTTCATCCATGCTTTAAAATTTTGTCCAACACTGGATTCTCTCAGCCATCCTTGTTACACTTTTCTGCTCTTATAATCATTTTGCTGCACCTTCTGTGAGAAGGGGTTGACCAGAAATGCATGTACTTCTGAAGATGAAGGCACAAAATGGCTTTATATAATGGCAGAATTTTGTTCTCTAATCTTATCCCAGGAACTTCCAAAATCCTTTTAGCCTTTCTGACTATATCTGAAGAGCAAGGTGACATATTAAGACAATGTTTAATTCTAAAATCTGTAAGTAGTATTAGCTACCTTGGATCCTTCTTTAATCCTTTTTTTTTTTTTAAAATTTACCTCAGAGATTGTCTGACATACCATAAACATATGTGAAGTCCTGACCTATGCACAGAGTGTTCAATTCCTAAGAATCCCTTTTGTGTCAAGGGAAATGTCTTTGCTGAGACTGAAATGACTGCTTTCATCAGGACCCATTTTCTTAGCTTCTCTTTTGCAGCAGAAATAGCAACTACAGAACGCCATATACTTTTGCAAATACTAAATCAAAATTAGCTTAAAACTGGTTCTGAGCTGCTTCTGGGTGGAAAAACTCCCATTCATGGACCAAAAAAAGGCATACAATTTCTAGTAGGAATTGTCTCAAAACAGTAAGCATTTGCTGCAGCACAAAACAATCGCAGAGGGGAAAAGTTTAAAGTATTTCTAAAGTAAAAGGGTACCAGTAAGTAACAGCAGCAATGGGCAACAGCCTCTTCCTCCAGATTCTTGCTGCTAGTGATTGTTCCCTTGAGCCTGTGCCTCTTGGGTAGCTATTTTGATCCATTGATCAAGACCCAATGTCTGCAATCATCTTCTCATTTCATCTTTACGTGCTAATATGTACCACGTTTCTTCTTCTTCCTACCAGATGTATGGTATGTTGATGAAAACTTCTATTCTATGTCACTGTGCTGCATTATTTAAAAAAAAAAAATGCTTTAAGACTTTGTTTAAAGAGCCCTATCTTGCAGAATATAAATCAAAGGGAGTCTTGCCACTGAGCTCTAAGAACCAGACCGTAGAGCCAGCACTCCAAACTACTCCTTTCAGAAAAAGGTTATTACAGAGCTTGGTGTAAATGTGAGGTGTCTGAAACTAGCTTTCAAAGTGTTTACCGTTAAATGCTTAACATATTCAGCATCCTGTTCCCCACTGCTAGGTATATTTACTAAATACTTTAAAAACATACAATAATAGTTTTTAAATTAAAGAACTCCACAAGTAATTGTTTTACCTTTCAAAAACTGCAGAATATATGCATTCTATTGTGGTTTTGGTTTGTTTTTGAAATAGATGAGGACATGCATATATGCTGAACCTTGATATTTTTCATATATTTTTTCATATAGTCACAGAACCTTAGAATTAGACTGTAGTGCGTTTATGTTGCAGGGTTTTGGTAGAGGGGGATAGGGCTGCAGGGGTGACTTTGTGAGAAGACACCAGAAGCTGCCCCCCTGTTAGACAGAACCTGGTCCAGCTGGCTCCGGAACCAACCTGATGCTGGCCAAAGCTGCATCAACCAGCAATGTTGGTAGCACCTCTGTGATTACATATACCTAAAAGGATAAAAATGCTGTGCAACAGTAGCTGTGAGAGAGGAGTGACAATATGTGAGAGAAACAATTCTGCAGACAACAAGATCAGAGAAGGAGTGGAAGGAGTTGCTTCAGGCTTCAGAGCAGAAATTCTTCTCCAGTCCATGATGAAGACATGGTGAAGCAGGCTGTCCTCCTGCAGCCTATGGAGGTCTACAGTGGAGCAGATACCCACCTGCAGCTTGTGGTGGACACCACGCTGCAGCAGGTGGGCATGACATGAAGGACACTGCAACACATGGAAAGCTCACACTGAAGCAGGCTCTTGGCAGGCAGTGCGGCCCATGGGAGGAGCCTGCTCAGGAGCAAGTTATCCAGCAGGACCTGTGATACCATGAATGACTCATGCTTGGAGAAGCCTGTTCCTGAACGACACATGCTGGAGTAGCTCTTGAACAACTAGAGCCTTTGAGAAGGACCCACATGGGAGAAGTGTGTGAAAGACTGCTCCCCATAGGTGGAAACCCATGCTGGAGCAGGGACAGAGTGAAAGGAGGAAGAGCAAAAGAAGTGTTACAGACTGCAATTCCCCTTTCCCCATCCTCCTGCACCACTTGGGGTGTAGGGGTTTTTTTATATTCTTATTATTTCTCATTATCCTACACTGTTAATTTGCAACAAATTAATTTCCCCAGGCTGAGTCTGTTTTGTCCATGACAATAATTTCTGATTTTTCTCCCTGTCTTTATTCTGACCCACAAGCCTTTCATTGTATTTTCTTTCCCAGTCCTGTTGAGGAGGGGGAGTGATAGAGCAACTTGGTAGGCACTTGCTGTCTAACCAGGGTCAACCCACCACACCATCATTGCTGAAGCTGGAAGAGATTTCTGGAAATCCCCAGCCCAACCCACTGGTCATCATGATTGCATCACTGTCTAGATGTGTCGGGTCCAGTGTATCTCCAAGAATGGAGACTGCACAGTCTCTCTGGGCCACGTTTTCCTTTGCTTGCCCACTGTGAAAAAAAGGAGAAAAAAAAAATTTTTTTCTTCTGTTTAACTGTGATTTCCTGCATTTCAATTTATGTCCATTTCTTCTTGTCCTGCCACTGGGCACCAGTGAGCAGAGTCTGGCTCTCTCTTCATTCCCTCCTATCAAATGTTTATACGCATAGAAAAGAGCCTGAATCTTATCTGCTCCATTCTGAACACTTCCAGCTCTCTCAGCCTCTCCTCATGTAAAACAAGCTTCAAGCCCTTAGTAACCATTCTGGCCTTTTGCTGGACGCCCTTCATTATGTTCCTGTCTCTTTTGTACTAGGGAGTCCCGCAGTGGATGCAGCACCCAGATGTGTCTCACCAGCACTCAGTGGGGAGGGCAGGATCATTTGCCTTGACCGGCTGGCAATGTGTTTCCTAATGCAGGTCGGGAAGTTATTGGCCTTCTCTGCCACATAGTGCATTGCTAGCTTATGGTCAGTTTTTTATCCCCCAGGACCTCAGTTCTTTTCTTGCATAGTGTCTTTTTTCTGAAAGGAAAAGAGAAAGCCACAATGGTTTCACAGCCTTGGGTAGGCTAAAAAGGGGAACAATAAAACTCGGTCATTCTGTTGATGCAAAAAGTATTCTCAGAGACTCACTATACAAACTGGAAATTGAAGGTGAATATTTTTATGGTGTCTTAGAGTAACTGTCCCATGCTTCAGATTTTGTGCTCTTATTTCTCCACTATTAGATTCACACTTAATCCATATTTATCAAGTACCCACAAGTATCTGACAGCAGGTTGTCTCAGGTCAGAAGGCCAGAAAAAAACCCTTATATTTTCTTCACAGAACAGTAGGTAGATTAAGCATTGCAGATAAAATTTCTATAATTGAATTTGGCTAAATCCATGAAGTGTACTCTCCTTCCCTTGCAGAACAGAACAAGAAGCCACTCATAGTTACCACCCACAAGGAACACAAATTCTTTTATGGCAAGAAGAAGAGAGAGAGAGAAAAAAAAAGCTTTATCACAAAAAGAGCTTTCTTCATGAATGAATGATCTAAGTTTGACAGAGGTCAAACTGTTTGTAACTTGCCAGATGAAATTTCACAGTCCCACTCTCTCCTTTGTGACTTAATGGAAACTGATAGATACAGATGTGTCCAGGCCTTGATTCTCATATTTTTTACATCTAGACATTAAGTAGCAGCTCTGTTTTAGCCAAGGATTATATAGTGTGACAATTTGAACACAGCCAAGATTCTGCTTTGTCTCAGGAAAGCAAAGAGGAACAAAAGGGATCTTTCTGTTTCTTTCTGAGGGAAAAGGAGACTGTCAGGAAACATGAATAGGTTTCCAGGACTATGGAAGCTAAAGGGATTGCTGCTTTTGAGCAGATATCTGTCTTTTAAAGGTTGATATGTTACTGAGAGTGAGATGTGGCTGAATGAGTTTAGGGACAAGAGTTAATAAGTGGCAAAACTGACTAGGACAGGTTATAGTACATATAATGTTCTACTAAATTCCCTTCATCCAGCAAGAAACCTGAAGAAATAAAATGTTCAATATATTTCACAGTCCCTCTTGGGAACATCATGTAAGGGATCACTGTAATGTAATGGAAGCAGAGACTGAATTTGAGAGCAAAGATATTCCACTTCTGCTCTTTCAAGTGATTGAAAATATGTGAGAGACATGCACGTACTCTGTTATTATCTTTTGTATCATTTCCTCCTCACAAACCCCATCCCACAGGATCTTTCTTCCAGAAATTTAATGGCCACAAGAACATACTTTTTGCTGATGAACTTCCACTCACCTGATTGAGAAATGGAAACATCCTTCCTGTCTCTCTATATGCATCTGAAATGCTGTAGCTGCTTCCTCACTCACATGCGAACTGAAATTAAACAAAATACCAACCTCAATGTTTGTTAGCAGGCAATACCAACCTTGGACGGCAGAGTATCTGCAGCACTTCAGCTGTGCAGTGATTTCATAGTTTTCAGTTGTCACTTAACAACCTAGTGTGAAAGCCCTAGCTCTCAATACAATACTTACTTAAAATACTTGCTGATGGCAGTAGACAAAATATTCTCTACTATTCTTTTGTCAATAGACAAAATATTCTCCCTACTTCAGTAAGGGAGTATATGATTGCATAAGCATGACTCTTCTAGGTGTTACTGCTGCAGCAGTGCTTTGCATAAGGTTAATTTTCTCTTACCTTTTTATGAATATGACAAGAAGAAACAGAGCAGTATGAAAAAGATTTTAATGAGGCACTTCTGTCATTTATTGCAACATGAAGTGACAAATCTCTGTTTATTACATACTATTGAAACCCCTTATTTTATTGATAAGCATCATGTAAAACAAGATGTACTATATTATAGGCAAGAAGCTGTAAATTTCCCTTGAACTATTCAAAATTAATGCTATGAACTCAAGAGGGAAGCTAAAGATTTTGAAAGGCTGTCTCAAAAGTGTTCCCTTTATACCCATGACCAAATAACACAAGCAGAGAAAACATTTAAGGAATAGTACAGGTGCTGAATCCTGAACCTCACAACTACCTGTTGCATAATGAGGTAGCCTGAAAGAAGGGCTGATACAGAATGAGAAAAAAATTACTGAATTAGAGGAAAAAAGCCAAGAAAATAAAAGTAAGAAAAATACAGGTGATAGATTCTGATTTTCTTTTTCTTGAGGATGGCTACTTTTGAAAACAAGAAGGGGCCATTACTACCTTAACAAATTTCAAATCTCTTACTCCATTTCTGATTTAACTCTTGCAATTCTTCAACTTCTCTTTTGACTTTCTGACATGCAGCTGTAACTGGAGAGAGAGTCACAGCACAACTGTTCTTATCTTCTCAATTCTATACACTTCTGCTTAATAACAGAAATTCTGCCAAGTTAATGATGGGTGACCAGCGCACACCTTTCTCTGATCTCTGTTCCTGACACTGTGTCAAGGCATCTTTTTTCTCTGCATTGCATACTTTAAAGTAAAGAGTATTTGGACTTTTGGTATCTTATACAAATTGTGTCTCCCATACTGGAATATTTAGGTTTTCTCCTGTGCCGCTGAAGTTTTCCTAAAATTCTTTTACCAAGTCCTCTGTATTTGTGATTCCCTCACCCATGTTCACCCATCTTATCTTGCATCGTTCCTCCTGTTGCTTCTTATTATGCACATCAAACTGGACTTTTCATGTTGAAAAAAAGATTATCTTTTACACTGCATTTTACACTTTTTTTGTCGTGTCTTGAAGTTACTTTATAAAAGCCTTCAAATCTTTCACCTGCTCACATCTCAACACCTCTTTTCAAATTAGTTCCTCATAGTGGGAAGGTCTTCCTCAGTGCTGTAAGACACTTCAATCTTTCTTCCTAATTATTCTCCATAAACATTCTTCCATTCTTCTTTTTTTATCTCTTTTAACTAAATGCCTAAAGAAAATCAACCTAGACTATCCACTTTTCTAACTGAGCATCTTCTGGCAGCTACTGCTCATTAAATGGAACATTAAACTCCAGTATGCTGATTAGAAAATTAAAGGACAATACTGAGTTCGCCTTTTGGCCATGTCCCAGATCTTTGGCCCTTCAACATTTGGACCTGACACAGTCCTAGTCTATTGCTCTTTTTGCAGCTTACCATCACTAAAATAAATTAATTTTAATTATAAGTCCCTGACTCAGAATTCTCAACAATTTTCTTTTAAGAATACTTAAGAGTATAATTGGGTATCAGGGTATAAAAATCTCAATTAAAACATTAAGAGTTATTACAGGACCCTAAATTATCTACAGAAAGCATAAATTAACTATTTAATAGGCCTTTAAAAGATAAAGAAAGTTTTAAGCTGTGTCACAGCTTCATGCGATGTCTACTGTGCACAGGAGTGAAAGGACAATTTTTACTACATTTCAAATGCCACATCGAACTCAAAGAGATGGGACACCCGCTGTTTTCCATCATAAAGAAGAGATGACCTTCAGTAGTCTGTAACTTATTCACTGGAATGTTTCACCATGCGTTATCAAAAGCCTATAGCTATTGCCAAGATTTTTCCTTTAAGAAAGTGCTCTTAAAAACTGCCCTCCTCCTTCAAGTCCCTTACATCTCTTATATTTTGGATATTGCTATATGCATTTCAACACCTAAACTTTACAATGTAGGTTTTTTCTGAGGTTATTCAGTAATTTGCTGATGAAAAACATCAAATTCTTGAAGAATATTTTGCTTTGTGGTTTGGTTTGTTTTGCTTTGCTTTGGTTTGTACTGCAGATAGTAACTTTTTTTTTGCTTCATCTTTAAAATGCTTTTTTTGGGTTGGTTTTTGGTTTGGGGTTTCTTGGGGTTTTTTTTGGTTTTGTTCCACAATCAAAGCAGTGCAGTCTCAAAAGATAAAGCTTGGCATGGAGTATGGCTGGCTGCTAGCATAGAGAGGAAGAAGTAAATACTGGACTTTAATGATTCAAATTTAAAGATACTATGGCAACTTACTGCTATTCTACTAATGATTAGTTTTAACAGCCCTGAAGGAGATACTGATTTTCATACTTCCCTTTCTGCTGAAAAGTATCAGAAAGAGAAGGATGACAATACGAGATGGAAAGAAAGCATAACAAGTCAGAAAATATAGAAAAGGCACAGCAAGTATAAAAAATAATAATTAAAAAAGAAGCAAACACCACAGTAAATGAGGTATCAAAAGGTTGATTCCAACCATACTCCTAGAAAATGTGTCAGAACTTCATATCTGTCTGATTTCTGCTTTGCAAGTTGCTCTGTTATTCGGCAAGTATAAGGGAGGAAAAAGGAAGAGAAGAGGGGATTTTCTACTATACTAAACTTGGGATTGTTTCCCCAGAAAAGGTAGTTGCTTGACTCGCTACACAGACAAGATACAGAGATATTGTATCCACAATTTTTATGGATAATTATCTAAGCAACTTAAAGATTTTATCGTCATGCATATTAGAGATCCCTTCAGTACCTACTCAGCTCTTTTTTCACTGAGATCTAGAAGAGAAATTGGTTTCAGTAATTAAAGTTGTATGGAGAACTAACAAAGAGAAGGCAAAACCTGAACTGTATTAACTAAGGAATTTGAATTTTAAGCACATAAAATGCACCTAACTTTATATTAAATAATCATTACAGTTGGTGTCAGAAGGCAATGCCGATGCTGTAGAGACGGTACCATGACATAAGACTCTGCAATGAGATAGCAGTCTCTTCACATATCATCTTCACGTACTGCAGAAACAGATTATTTCCTCTTTATTTTTCATTTTTTTTTTAATTAAAATGTTCTTGTTTTGTGGCTTCCCCTCCCGCTCCCTTCCCCCTGCCCCCGCCAAGAATAAACACATTCACAAAATGCTTGTCTTTGGCAAATTTGTTCAATTTTTCTCTGAAGGGCAGGCTGTAAACTGATTTTGGATTTATTTTACTGTCCTAGTACACAGCTAAATTGCCGTTTGGTTCACTTTTTTTCTGTAAAGAAAGTTTTATCAGATCTCTTGCCTTAGCTCCTCATGGGCAAAATGTTTACAATAAAAGGAATGATAATGAGTAAGTTCATCAAAACATGTGATGTATTCTAAACTTTTGGATTTAAGTTTTTAGATCCTGTCAGTAACAATAGTGTTTTATTGGCTGATATAATAGTTGATTTCTTTATTGACACACAGAGTAAGAAGAAAATGAGGAAAGTGGCACAAGCTCTCTACTTTCCAATTAAGAATCCTAGTCATTTGTTTAAATTATGCCAAAAATAACTAGAGGTTAATAATAGGGTGAATTCTTAATTGCAATTCTTTCTTGCCTCTTGGCATAGACAATACTCATTGTTATACTTTAATTTGCTACATCAAATTAAATCTTTGTGTTCAGTCCAGAACGGTCTCTATGTTTGTTTAATGACACTTGCTTCTTCTATCCACAGAGATATTTGGCTTACATTAAGAGAAGCTATTATATATTTCACCCTGTGCTCCTTTTAGTAACTGTTTAGGTGCCTGCCAACACGAACACTCTGTTCTTAAGCCTCAAGAAGGTAAAATAAACCATGAGTCAGATTCCCTTCTCGCCTACCATGATGCAAATCAGGAATATATTTGATGAAATAAGTGAAATTATATTTCTGTAAAAAGAAAAAGTCTAAAAATAAAAATTAGTCTGACATTTATCTAGTAGTATCAATTTAATTTTTACACACAGGACTAATTATGTTTTAAAATTACACCTCTTCCGTGGTTTCAATTGCATGGCTTTTCTTTCCAAAGTAAGTTAAGTATATCTGTTCAAGACAAAAACTTTGCCTAAGTCATTGCCTGTGTACACAGTGTGTGGTATGACAGAGTTGTGTTCTCACTTGGAACCTCCAACAGTACATTAATAGGCTTGCCAACAATACGTCAATGTAATCTATCAAGAATAGAAGGAAAAATGCTTCACAACCTCTCGAGAACGCTTCACCATTACAGAAGTCTCAAAACATCCTGTCAGTAGACACCTGGAAAAGTTTTCAAATAGTCAGAAATGCTTTGAAAACTTTTGCAAAAGATCAAACCAGTATTTGTGTGGACCTAATTTCAGGGAACAAAATTAACTGCAGCTAATTTTATATGTGTTTTCACAGTTCCATTAGAGGATATTAAGCAATTGGAACATTTCCATGTTTTAACTAAGAAACTGTTTATGCCAATGTTATTTTACAGGTTGGATCAGGGAAGAAAAGAGTTTAGAAAGCAGTGCATTAGACTATCTTGCCTTGGAGCAATTGGATTTGATTAATTGTCTCAGCATTACTGATGAAAAAAACAAAGCCTATTAGGAGCCCAGTAACCTAAACAAGAGTGGCATATGAAGGATTTTGTCAGTTTATAGACAGGTCCAGCCCTAATGCTATTAGGGAAAAAGGATTTAATTCAATTTTTATGCTTGATCTAGATCATTAACACTCAGGAATACGTATCTCTTGGTATACAAGGCAAATTTGTGCATATGTTTGATCTGTTTGCACAAGGTTTATTGTGTCGTTGCTGTGATGAATTTATTCTACTAAAAATGGGATGGCCAGGAAGCACAAACATCTGTTTGCCTTGCCCTGGATGAACACAAAGAAACATCTGGTATTATAGGATGGAGAGAAATTCTTTCCCTCTCACCAACTGAATATAAACTAAAAACAACAGCTCTGGAGAAAGACAGCACTCAGATGTCTCAGACAAGTGTATGGTATTCTTGCAGCAGGAATTGGAGCCACTTGTTAAGCCTAAAGTATAAGAACAAAACCAAAAGTTTCCTAAGGACCAAGAGGGGACTGGAGAGGTGTCAACCAGAAAACCACCAAAAGATGCCAGACTGCACAGCAGAACAAGAGGGAAGGACAAGCCCTGCAAGGACAAAGGAGACAGAGAACATGGAAATTATTTTCAAGTCTCCTCTTCAAGTTTTTTCAAGGCTGCACTAAAGAGTTTGCTCTCTTTCAAATTTATTCTATTTTCATTTAGTATTAAATCATTCAAATAAAGATGAGATTTAGAAACAGAAGCCTTTTCTCTGATGTATTCACTTCAAAAAGGGGGTAAAAAAAAAGGAAGGATGATCAGCTCCACCTTGAGGATCACAGGGTCTCATCACAATATAGATCAGCAAGGCTTTTATAAAGAAACAAATCCATCAACTTAACAATTTGTCAAAGCATGGGAGAGCTGTCTTCACATCTCTGCATCACTGCAGACTTCTTTTGTGTCTAAGGACAAATCAAAAAGTTTCTTTGTGCTTTGGGTCTACATTTTTAAAACAAGAACAAGTAGCCATTTCCCCACTGCAGAAGTTTGCCTTTGTAATAGCTTGTGGATATTGCAGCAATGGTGACTACATTTATACCATAAAATGGGCAGGGACAGAGAGATAGAGCTGAAGCTGAAGAGAAAGGATGGGCTGTAGAAGGACAAACAGGAAAATGTACACTGACTAAAAGGCCATAGGATTTTGAAAATTGTCTTCTCTGTCAAACAATGACTAAGTATTGGCAAATAGCTTCAGTTTTAAAACTTAAGAAAGTGTAACTTTCATAAGAAACAGGTTGATTTTACAAATCACTGCGAAGCTATTTTAATCAGAAATGGTGTGAACAACACAAATATGACTATTCTCCTGAGTGCTATCACATCCCACTCGTAAGTACAGACTACACCAAAATAATTTTTTTGTATTTAATGTATTTAATGGACTGAAATTTTCTATTAGAAATTAAGTCCCTGACTTGCCCTTGGGAAATTCTTTGTTCCAAGCACTTAGCTGACAATATTTCCCTCAGTATTCATTGCGTTTCCTGTACAGTCAACTCTTACTATTCACTACTTGTATTATTGCAGAGCCAAAAATTCCAGACATAGACAAGGACCTCATAAAACTAAGCATTACACAACCATTACCAAAAAGATGATCTCTTCCCCAAAGAGCTTTCATTCTAAAAGTAAAACATCAAACTGGAAACAAGGGATCTGCCTAAATAATTTGCAGACAATTTTAGCTCACTCTGAGAGGATTAGAAAGCAAGTGGTGGACAGTAGCAATAAAAGGGAAAGGAAGAAGACAGCATTAGTATCTGCTGGTAATTGTTCAAATTCTTTCAGCTTTGCCATTTTGGGAGTCATTAATAAAGTAAATTTTAATGTGCATAATTAGGATAGAAGGTGAATATTAGGTGTGGGAAAATCTTCTGTGTGCTTACAATGGACCTTTTACTATGGTTATTAAAGATGGTTTTAAAGAAACCTGTCAGGTATAGTAAAATTGAAGACTAGTTTAAAAAAGACACCAAGGCTTATTGACATCAGCACTGAACAAAGAACTTATACTCCAGAAACACTGAACCATGGAAAGGTCAGCCCCACAGAGACGTGTTAGAGGGATTGATGGAGTCTGCAGCCAGCAGGGTTCTTTGAGAAAATGGGAGGTAGTAATTAATAACTGTACTAGGGCTGAGGGAAATGCCAAATACACATATGGTCTTTCCTTTAGGTATCTGTGTCTTTGTATGTTATTTACTTTTGGCAAAATAAGATGTGTATCACTGCAGATCATCACTTATACATAATCTCTAAAAGGAAAATCATATAGGAAGCTGGCCTTTCCAGATAATGACGTTATGCACCTGGATTCTGAGTGGGATCACCACTAACCATTCAGCCTTTCTCTCAGTCTTTGAATGGAGCCAAATGGGATGACTGGAAGGGGATTTTAAGGGATGAGACTATCTTGGGTTCTGTTTAGTAAAACCTATCTCAGAGAAATGCTGATGAGAGACTGCACAGCAATTTTTACAGGAAGTTATGATGTATTAGGAGTAAAATTTCATTACTGACAGAGACTCCCTGATGAAACAGATCTCTGAGATTCAGAACTGACACTATAGAGAATATTTGCCTGCTGAAGCAAACAAAGATATAACAGAATGTCTAAAGTAGGAAGCATATAATTGCCAGCATCCCACTTTGGAAGTCAGAACTATTAAGTTCTGCTTTCTGTTAGCCAAGTATTAATTACCTGTATCAAATACTCCCATCACAGATTTCAGCACCACTGTTTTAAAGTAACTTATATACTTTGTTTTCTCAAACTGCCCACCAGTTCTTTAAGTACACTGTACTACCCCCCACGCCCTTTTCCCAGCAAAAAAAAAACAGTTACAACAAAGAAAAAAAAATTCTATTAGTTGGTATGAATTGATGACAGAGTCACAACAGGATTTTGATACAGTTCCATACTGTGATGGTAATATCATCTGCTTCTTGAATTTCTCTTCCATGGATCTTTGGCACAAAACACAACTTAAGCTGTCTTTCTGTAAAGGTAGGAGAATAATTGAACCTAAACTTAAAAAATAAAATCCAAACCTGATGTTCCCAGATGGGTTCATATGGGCTTGGATGATCTGGTGTCTTGGTTCCAACAGGGTTAGGGTTACTTTTCCCCAGGCTCTGGCAAGGACACTAGTATTCCATACCATGAGAGTCCATGCCCAGTCGATAGGGATATTGGACCTGGCCAGGGGAGGGGGCAGGAAGTTGTTGATGGGGACCGGGCTTGGGTGTGCTCCCTTTGCTGTTCTCTTAAACTGCCTTTGTCTCAACTGAGGATTTTTGCCTTATTCTTCCGATTTTCCCCTCATGGCCGGGGCGGGGGGAAGGGGTAGCAGGAGATCGTCTGCATGGTTCTTTGTTGTGGTCTGAGGCTAAACAACAACATCTGGTTATTGTGAAATCTTTTAATAATTAAAAAAAAAAAATTGAAAAAGCAGGGAAAGTGTTAACAATCTTCCTTTTGAAAGAATAGTTGAGATAAAACTTGAGAAGATACTAAATGCCAGTTGCAAAGTACTTCAACACTACACAAAGAATACAGGGAGGACAGCATTGTCACTTATTGTTTAGAAAAAAATATTTCCTATATATTTTTCCGGCATTTTGTAACAACAAAAAGCCAGCGCTCATTGGGGCAACATGTTTTAAATAAATCCTACACATTCTCAAAGGCAAACAGGTTTTGATCTAAGAAAGCTGAATGTCGCTCCAGAAAACCTAATCTTAGAATTACCCCTATATATCTGTGGAACAAAACAGTACCACATCTCCCAAGATGAGAACTCGAAGGCCAACCACCTCTAGGGTGTGTATGGTTGTGGTGGATCTTCTTGCTCCCCTCCAGGGAAACCCACCTACTCTACTACCTCTCTGAAATGCCTGTACACTAACACATGCAGCATGGGGAATAAACAGGAAGCCCATGATCTCATTGCAATCACAGAGACACGGCACAGCTTGCATGACTGGAATGCAAGCTGTGGATGGGTATGTACTTTCTAGAAAAGACAGGCCAGAGGGGTGAGGTGGTGCAGTTGCTCTTTATGTGAGAGAGCAACTGGAATGTATCAAGCTCTGCCTAGAGGTGGATGAAGAAGGTGTTGAAAGATTATGGGTAAGAATTAAGGAGCAGGCTAATATGGGTAACACCATTGTGGGTGTTTACTACAGACCACCTGATCAGGAAGAGGAAGTCGATGAGGCCTTCTACAGACAGCTGAAACAGCCTCACAATCATGGGCCCTGATGTAGATCATGGGTGACTTCAATCACCCTAATATTTGCTGGGAAGACAACATAATCAGGCACACACAGTCCAGGATGTTTCTGCAGAGCACTGATGATTTTTGACTCCGGTGATTGATGATTCAATGGGGAGAGGTGCTGCTGGACAATGTGCTAATAAACAAAAAAAGGACTAGTTGGGGACAGCCTTGGCTCCAGACGGTACCTTGCCACCATATGGTAGAGTTCAGGATGCTGCATGAAAGAAAGAGGGCAAAAAGTAGGATTACAATCCTGGACTTCAGGAGAGCTGACTTTGGCCTCTTCAAAGCCCCACTTGGAGGAACCCCAGGGGTTAAAGCTCTAGAAGGTAGAGCAGTCCAAGAGAGCAAATCAATATTCAAGAACCACTTCTTCCAAGCTCAAGATCAATATATCCCTCTGAGTAAGAAATCAAGCAAAGAAGGCAGGAATCCTGCATGGGTGAGCAAGGAGCTTCTGGAAAAACTCAAACAGAATAAGGAATTTTACAGAATGTGGGAAAAGGGACTGGTCACTTGGGAGGAGTATAGGAGCATTGTCAGACTAGGCAGAGATGTAATGAGGAAGGCTAAGGCCCACTTGGAATTAAAACTGGCAAGGGATATCAAGGACAACAAGAAAGGCTTCTTCAAGTACATCAGTAACAAAAGGAAGACTAGGGAAAATTTGTGACCCTGCTGAATGAGGTGAGTACCCTGGCGATGATGGATACAGAGAAGGTGGAGTTACTGAATACCTTCTTTGCTTCAGTCTTTACTGCTAAGGCCAGCCCTCAGGAGTCCCAGACCCTGAAGGCAGGAGAAAGAGCCTGGACTAAGGAAGGATCCTCACTCGATTGTGGAGGACCAAGTTAGAAATCATCTAGCAAACTTGACACCCACAAATCCATGGGCCCTGATGGGTTGCATCCACGAGTGTTGAGGGAATTGGCAGACATTACTGCAAAGCCGCTCTCCGTTATCTTTGAAAAGTCATGGAGAACCGGAGAGGTGCCTGAGGACTGGAGGAAAGCCAATGTCATGCTAGTCTTTAAAAAGGGCAAGAAGGAGAATCCAGGAAACTACAGGCCAGTTAGCCTCATGTGCAACCCTGGAAAGCTGATGGATCAGGTCATTCTGGATGTCATCTCTAAGCACGTAGAAGAAAAGAAACTTATCTGGAGTGGTCAACATGGATTCACCAAGGGGAAATCATGCTTGACCAATCTGATAGCCTTCTATGATGTCATGACTGGCTGGGTAGATGAAAGGAGAGCAGTGGATATTGTCTACCTCGACTTCAGCAAGGCTTTTGACACTGTCTCCCATAACATCCTCAGGTAAACTTAGGAAGCATGGGTTAGATGAGTGGATTGAGAACTGGCTGAATGGCAGAGTTCAGAGGGTTTTGATCAGCAGTGCAGAGTCCAGTTTGAGACCTATAACTAGCGGCATTCCCCACAGGTCAGTACTGTCTCCAGTCTTGTTCAACATATTCATCAACAACCTCGATGAGGGGACAGAGTGTACCCTCAGCAAGTTTGCTGATGATACAAAACTGGGAGGAGTGACTGACACAGGAGAAGGCTGTGCCACTAATCAGCAAGACCTGGACAGGCTGTAGAGTTGGGCAGTGAGGAACCTAATGAAGTTCAACAAGCGCAAGTGTAGGGTCCTGCATCTAGGGAGGAATAATCCCATGCACCAGTAGAGGTTAGGGGTTGACCTGCTGGAAAGCAGCCCTGCAGAGAAGCACCTGAGAGTTCTTGGTGGACAACAAGTTGACCATAAGCCAGGAATGTGCCCTTGTGGCCAAAAAGGCCAATGGTCTCCTGGCATGCATTAAAAAGAACATGGCCAGCAGGTCAAGGGAGATCATCCTTTCCCTCTACTTTGCCCTGGTGAGGCCACGTCTAGAGTACTGTGTCCAGTTCTGGGCTCCCCAGGTCAAGAAAACAAGGAACTACTGGAAAGAGTCCAGCAGAGGGCTATAAAGATGATCAGGCAAGTGGAGCATCTCTCCTACAAGGAAAGGCTAAGAGACTTGGGTCTGCTTAGCCTGGAGAAGACTGAGAGGGGATCTCATCAATGTTTATAAATATCTAAAGGGCAGATGTCAAGAGTACGGGACCAGACTTTTTCAGTGGTCCCCGGTGACAGGACAAGGGGCAACAGGCACAACCTATAACGCAGGAAATTCCATCTGAACCCAAGGGAAAACTTCTTCACTTTGAAGGTGACAGAGCACTGGAACAGGCTGCCCAGAGAGGCTGTGGACTCTCCTTCTCTGGAGATATTCAAAACCCACCTGGATGCGTTCTTGTCCAGCCTAGGGGTTGGACTAGATGATCTACCATTCTGTGATTCTACAATTTTGTGATTGATGCAGCATATCCAAAGGACTTCATAAGACTGAATGCCATACACACAAAAAATAATTGTCCAATAAATGATTCACACTTTACAAATCTAGAATTATTCATAGAGATACATTTTACTTACAAATTGCTCATAGATTTGTTGTTCACTGAAAGAGAAAGTTTGTCAATTATTTACTTAGTTCTAGTTCCTCAGGTGGCCATTGTTGTTTGTGTAATGAGTGTAATGCTATTAGTCAGATATAAAGAAGAGGCTATTGTTCTGAAATCTTCCCAGTGAAAAAGAAAATAACAGGAGACAGCTTCAAACTGGAAAATTTATTACATAGTAGAATAAAAAAGTCAGTAAAATTATTTGTAAATATAGAGTTCTTAAAGCTATATGTTGTGAAAAAACTTTCTGCACTGAATTAAAGAATATTACCTAACTCTATCTCTATATAGTACAAAATACCTGGTATACAAACACTCACACGCAGGACGTTTTTTTCCTTCTGCTTTCCAGAATGTAGAAAAAAACAATTTGATCATGCTGTTTAGATAAACATCTCTTAGCATAGTTATAAAGCCACATAGTATTTGTCCAACAAGTGATTTCTTTGTCTATAATCTGAACACTGGAATAGGCAATTGCCTATTTTGTTTAATTGATTTTATTATATCATCTAAGGTGTAAACAGAGCATCTACATTAGTATTCTGTTTATGAGCAGGTTGTGAAGTGAATCATCCCCAATACCTATCTTTGGAATACATCACATAGTGAGATTACAGCTTGCAAACTGGATTACATTAGTACTAAATGAAATCAGAAGATACACTGCCTATGCTAATGAAAGTTCAAAATATGGTATTAATCTAGAACTACTCAGAAATAAAATCATTAAGACACGTACACTATAGATGTCAGATCCTCAGCATCAGCCTGCTTTTCACTACAGATTTGCTCTTATTTGCAATGTGTTACTTGGTAATGTAGACATACCCAGAGACTACCTCGTTTAGATGAGGCACAAACTAGAAGTAATTTAAATTAAGAAGCAACAGCTATTTTGCCTTGTGTCTAATTAGAAATGATGCCTTATTTCTTTATCTGAGAAACTAATCTAATTTGGCATAGAGTCAGCAATTCAAAGATTTAACTCAGTAAAGCAAAATTGTTGGCATCCAAAGCCTACAAATTAAAGGAACTGATCAGTGTTACTCTCCAGACAGATAAATTACAGATTTTGGTTTGGGAGCATTGTTGGATGTATAGGCTTTGTTGGAGTCTTCTGAGATTAATGTGTTTGCATGCAAACAAAGATGGTATATATTTGCCCTAGTCTTTATGAATGTCTGAGTTCACAAAGATAATGTTCAGGAAATGAGATGAGGACTCAGTATTTCTGAATTTGGTGAACTGCTCACTATTAGTAAACTTTTACACATCAAAGAGTGATTGGACTGATACAGATTGCTCAAATAAGTCTGGTGTTTCAAGGACTAAACACAGTGAAAGCAAATTTCAATTCCCCAAACTTTGTATGTCTCTGTACTCAGACCCAATTCCATGGCCTGAGTAAATTCCATGCTGTAGCTAGTTGGACTGTGTAGATTGAAAAGTGTGATTGAAAAGACCATGCCCAGTGATACTAGTGATTCTGTGTTTACACAGAAGGTATATATTCGTATGACACCCTGATGTTGCTTTAGCCCTACTGGCTATGGGAAAGAACCAAACAAATTTGTTAAGAAATGTCTTCACTTCTTTCTGTAGAATAGACAACATGGACTATTCAGGCTCCACCACAAATGATAAGTAGGAACAAAGAATATAGTATATTTTAAAACTCTCTTAACAAATCCATTACTAAATCTTTGTGTTCTCTCTTTGTTTATCTCTTTCAGAACATAGATATTAGGAAGCATGTGTATTTTCAATCATTTTTCTTAAGGCAGCATAGGTAAACACTACAGTACTTCTGGAAGGAGTGATTGAATCATTCTATTTCTGTATCAGTTGTACATTTCAATGTGCTAATCAAGGTAACATGGTTTCTATGCTGTGATTACTCAGTACTTTCTCCTGCAGATTTCTGCACTCCGCACAAAAAATACGTTGACAATGAAAAGTGATTGGCCAAATAGTGTACAGATGAGTTCTATCACTCTGCCTTTCAACGTACAGCTTCAAAAGAACTAAAGAAATGGCAGAAGGTTTCAAGTCAGTAACTATGCAATGTAGGTGAAGGCTACATACATTTTAATAAGTACTTACAGCACTTCAACAGCCCTGCCTAACACTTTTTTACTTCCTCTTTCTTTTTTTCTTTTCAGGTGTCATTTGTAAATTCTGAAACATTTTTATGTTTTAATAGACCACTTAAATATTCTCCATAAAAGGGTTATTGTGAGCAGATAGGCTGTGAGTCAATGATACCATGCCTGACCTATAGTACTGTATCGTAGGCCTTTACATTTTAATGCACAAGGAAATTTGGTTACCATGGCTATAATTACCATAATTTTACACCTCTTAATTTTGTCTGTAGCATTAATTCCCATAATCTACAATTTGAAACAAAAACATCATCTTCATTCTGTTGCTGGCAAGAACAGAATTATTATGAAATTCCTAAATGTCAATTTTTTTGCTTTTTCAGTGAATCCCTCCAAACACTTTCCTTCTCATTAAGATTCAAACAGCTGTGAAATGGCCAGACAGCAACAAGATAAAAGCAAACGTGAAGCGACCTTCATCCATGCTGAACAAATAGAATATTATAAACAGGCTTTCCAGTTGAAGTTACACAAAGCAAATTAAGAAATACCTAAGGCTATAATTTACTAAAAAAATGTTTCCTAAATTTACAACATTTTCATTTAACTGACTAATTAAATTTGCTTGTAGGCATTTCAGTGAAGCAGGCTTATAACTGCTCTAGCATTTAGAAAGAAAGTGTCATGGCTTTTCAGGGGAAACATGTTTGTTATGAACTATGTCTCCTATTGAACATTTGACTAGTATCAAATAGTAATACTTTATTGAATCAAATGAGAATGCAAAGCTTTAGTTAAAGGTGATTTAAAAAAAGCACATGCTAACAGTCATATGAGATGAAATATCAAAATACATGTTGCCAAGGAAATTAAGCGTTCAGGATTTCAAATTTTCCTGTAGATGTGTGTCAAATTGTCCTTTAGAGTTGTATTTTCTAGGACAGGTGAAAAAAATTAGCAGATTGTGAGCCTAATCCTCTCTGATACAAATCACTGTTCCCACTGAAATCAATACTATATCACCTAACTGCAGTAGCTAGCATACGTTATAATCAAATTATATAATCACAGTTCATTATTTCTCTAAATTAAAAGTTTAAAAGATTTTAAAGGTGCAAATAATTTATCTGCATGATAAATAGTTTCCAGAAATTCTATATACACAAAGCTTTCAACAAAGACGACGTGTTTCAGATAAAAAATCCTATCTTTCTTGTGTGCATTGCCCCACTCACATACACACAAGAAGTGAAATAATTACTAGAACAAACAATAAAATTTATTCTTCCCCCCCCACATTTCAGAATAAATAAAATATAGCATCTTCATCATCCCACAAAAATTCATGGCATGAACTTCCAAGCAATTTTGCAAGCATGCAATCTACAGGTGCATCAGAGAAACTGTACCATTAAACAGCCTACAATCTTGTATAATTATAATACAGATGAAATCCTGGATAATGGTCAAAACATTGAATTTTTCTCTTTATTTCTTGGAAACAATGTAGTACCTTGACATATAAAATAGAAAGTACCTGACAAATTTTAATAATGGCTTTCTTCCATTATATCTAACTGTGTTTTTCCTTTCAGAAAAAGACATTTAAAGAGAAAATGTTGAGAGCTGCAATTATGCGATTATTTTACAAAACAGTAGAAAACACTGGCTCTTTATAGGTGATGGTTATATTAGAATTTCTGTGTACCTAAGGCAGTTCACAATAAACTAGAAATAAGAAAAAAATATATTTTTGTATTTGTGATAAACCTATAGATTTTTTTTTCTTGACACCAAGAAAAAGTTACTAAAATTATAATACCATAAATTTATATTCCTGGGTAAGACATTGTGTTCTTTTCAGGAAAAAAACAGGAAACATCATTTGTCTGTCATCTGAGTTAATCAACTGATTCAAGCAAGATTCCTCCGCAGGAAAAGTATTTTAAATCCATTAACTTGAACTAAGGAAGGTAAAATGAACAAATTTATTTCACTCTCTAGGTTCATGACTATGTAAAAATCACTAAGTTTCCATGATTAATGCTCAAAAATGTTGTGCAATCTCCCTTTCGCAATGCAAAATTTACATACATTATTATACCACTATTTTAGTAGCCATGACATTTTAAATATTGTATAATAAAATGTTATAGTACTATTTATACTCCAGTAACAGCTGCTCAGTTTCAAGCCCAAGACTGCATATGACATATTTTATTCGTCTTCAGCTGCAGTCCTACATGAGGAGAAAAAACTGTTACTATTGCTACCACTATAGAAGTCACATACTGGATCAGAAGAGATATGAGGTATATGTTACCACAGCTGAAAGAGATTGTGCAGAAAGCAGCTCCAAGCCATCTTTGATTCTTTCTGCTCCAAACTGTTTGGGAAGAGACAGTTGTCTGGTGTAGGTTGTAGTGGCTTTGGGGTGTTTGAAATCTCACCAGTTAGATACCCGAGCACAGCCAGAGAATGGAGTATGGCTGCTCCGGGACCTGCTGCCTGTGTCGGTGCCTTCTCCCTCCTTTACTGTACTTATATTACCACTATAGTCAAATGTGGACTTGGTAAGGGTCTTCACTCCCTTTCATTTGACATACTTAATATGAATCAAGCTGACTATGATCTCCAGAAATGGCTTATTTAGTGAGGATAAAGGCAAACACCCATTGCTGCACTATGCACAAAGCATGAAAGTTTTACCATTTTAGTTTACTCTTCCCTTTACTGGAGGCTACTTTCTTCTGTTGGGGATCTGTTGGCTGAGCTGCTCCTTGCCTACCTTGAAGCAGGCTGGGGAAGGCTCTGTTAGTAGACCTAAAATTGAAGTAAATAACCAGTTATTTAAACATCTGCCATGGAGTTGATGGCCACTAAGTGCACACAGGAGCTAAATTAATAGGGCAGTCACTTCGAACACAGATGTTAAAAACCTCCTAAGTCGCAGAGTACCCTAATAAAAATGCTATAAGCACTTTATAAAAAATTGACCCAGATTTGGCCCTAGAATTTTTTTTTATTTCTCATGGATTTATTTATACTATAGATCTACAGGCTGCAATGATACTAAGACATTACATGTACTAAAAAATAGCAAGTGGTAAATTTAATAGAGTTAAAATACAGTGAGGGTTATCACATAAGATGGTAACAGTCCTGCTTAGGGCTGAGATGGCCACTAAAATGAATGACTAACTTCTCTCCAAAGTGAGAGAAGAATGAGAGAAACTCATGAGCTGAAAAGAAACTATACTTCTTTAATTAAATACTTATAATAAAATAATAAAAAGAAAATGTAATAATAATAAAATAATTAAATACATACAGTATATACAAAAACATATCGAGCTCCCAGGATGACAGCCATATCACCAGCAGGCCCTGGGAAAGAACCATAGTGGACTCAGTGACATATAGGAACTGGATTCCAGATCTGGATTCAGGAATGCACATATTGGGATCAAAGGCAGACAGACAGAGTCCTCATTGGATAATGGTCATTGAAGAAAGAACCTGACCCTTTGATCCCTCAGTTTTTATACTAAGCATGATGCAGATGGAATACCCCATTGGTCAGTTTTAGGTCACCTGTCCTGTCCACTCCTGCCCACAGATGGGACCCCTCTACACCCTTCTACTTCCAACCCACCAACAGGGCAAATAACAGTTTGCTTACCTTGGTTGTTTTAGCAATAAGTAAAGCAGGAGCCTCTCTGCATCTCATTCCTTGGCACTAACTATAAACATCAAGCCTTATCTCTGCTAGAAGCAGAACCTGTCTAAAAAATACACTGCTAATTTCAGACAATTCAGTTAGTTAGAAGAGATTTAGCTGAAAAATAAAATTACTGAAAAGAAAATTGGTTCTGTTTTACCTCAAACTAGGGTAAAAACTACATCATGCTTTCCCATTCTTACACTTTTACTTAGTCATTTGTTATAATTCTAGGGCACAGATCTTTGGTCTGATTTAGTAGGGCACATTGTGTTAAATCTGTGTAGTCGGAGGACAGTTGAAATAGAAGTGAGAATATCTGCATTTTAATGTATACCATCTTTATGAACCCTGATTGCTAATCACACTTTAATTAGCTCCTGGTACGGATCATCTCTTTGCTTTCCTGATTTCTTAAATTTCACACACTTTTTCCAGAGGTTCTTAACTGATTTTGTTAATGGAACGCCTTCTGTTTTTTATTCACAAATGCTAAAATTTCCCTTCATTCTGTTTAAAAATAGCTCAGTTAAACTATAAATCTGAAAAACAAAAAAAAAAAAACCCAAAACCCCCAAAAAAACCCAAAACCCAAAAAACAAAAAACAAACACCTATTTAAAAACATCCCAGAAAAAAATCCAAACCATCATTTTTTATCCCTATGTGCGAATAAGGACTACCAATACTGTTTTCTTGTCAGAGTAACTTACAATAACATTTTCTGTGAGCAGGGAAATTAATTTATGCAAATATCCATGTTAATACTCATGCTTTTTTTTTTTCATCCTTTTGCTTCTTTCTTAAGTCATGGATCAAATATTTCAAGTGAAAAAATAAAAGTCTTACATGACTTTGTCTTGAAACACTTACTTGAGCAAATAAGTAAAGCATTTTTAAAATTATTGATAGTCTGATATGTGGTTTTAAACATAGCCTGGCTTTCATAAGTCAATTTTCTAGGAAAATATCTTTGAAATGTATTAGAAAAGATAAAAAGATCAACACTTTAAGGTAAGGATTTCTACAAGAGGTGGATGGACTCATGGAGTCTAGACATTTCATGGAATTGACAAAAAGAATATATAGAATACTGAAAAAAATATAGTAAGGTATTAATGTATTGACTCTAGTTCAGGCTGAACTGAAATGCTGAAAATAAAAAACAAAATCATTTCTTGTTACTGCAACTATTTATAGATAAAAAAATGATTAAATATAAGGGCAGATAGTATATGAATCTACTGATTTCAACGGTTTCCATAGCTATCCTCTCTTAAAACATTTATGTTATTATTTCTTTTCAGTATAGAATTGCTTCTGCTGTGATCTGCCAGCCTGTAGGCCTCCTTAGCTGTTGACCCTGGACAACTGAAACAACTTTGAAACAACTTCTTTTAAGATGCCCCAGCTAAGACAAAGAGAGAAGGTCTAAAGAAAACCACACTTTCTCTTTTGTTGATGACATGGTTCAGTTTGAAAATCTATAGGGATAGAAGAAGAATTCGCTTTAAGACAATTCCATGGTCTTAAGGGAATTATGAAATCTCCCAGACCAGCTAATTGCTAAGTGATACTATTATCACTTACTCCATACTACAGACACTATGATATGATGATCAGTCTTCAGGCTAAGTTGGTTACTGGACTTATGACGCAGAACATATTTTTCAAGAACAACTGACATGTAAGCAACAACTGCATAGGCTGTGCTGAGATTCTGCCATTTGATCAGGCTCTTGGTAGATCTTGATTTAAAAAGCTTTCTCCTACTTTTTGTAGTTTCAGTTCCCATTCTCAATTTTTATCTGAATATGGCCAAAGGAACTATTTTTTGGCTGCTATTTTAAGTTTGATACCCTGCATTTAATGCCTTAAAAAAAATAAAATATCTGTAAACAGAAACAGAGACATTCATATTTTGAATTGAGGTATTATAGTAATCATATATATATTTCCATGTTTTATACATGTGTACGTACATACATACAATTAAAAAGGTATTTATGCCTGTACATATATATACACAGATGTTGTACTCCCATGAAAACACAAACACTGCATATCTGAGTAAATATTGAAGAATTGCTTTATGAGAAATTTTTTTTTTGTAGAATTATAGGTAAAATGTGACTCTTTAAACTGTAAAATTTGGGTGACTGATAGAGAAATAGGGTAACTCACCCAACTGTGATCCTGCTTAGGGTAGATATAAAATATCAGGCAAGGTGAAAGACCTCAGAGTCTTTCAGTCTCTGGTTTAGGTTATCCTGTTCCACTGCTACAGAGTCTGACAATGAGAATATCACACAATGAGGGAAACTGCATTTTGAACATGTATGTTATCTACATAATAGTAAAATGATTATTTTGAACAAAACTGTAATTAAGAGCACTTTAGAAAAATATCAAAGAGATGGTAGGAAGGATACATACTGTGTACATCTCAAGTGAATTTGTAAAATTATGATCATTTTAACAGTGAGAAGATCCATGTGAATGCAGGTTTTTATATATTGTACCTGCTGCTTACACTTTTCTAGTTCATTCAAAAAGAATACCAGTCAGTTGCTAAAGCAGTTCAAAAAGCCAAGCGAGCTGTAGCTAAATTGGCAACTGAAGAATGACTTTGAGTCACTTCCATAAAGGTCTGAAACTTCCTTTCAAAATTTAGCCACAAATAGAAGGAGGTAACCAACATAAGGCTGCTGACACAAAGCAGATGAACCACAGGGATAAGTCTCCCGTATAGGCTTTGATCACAAAAATCCATGTAAAGCACAGAAAAGTTTTGAAAAGTTGATTATCTCAGAAGTCTGGCAAACACATACCAAATGAAAAAAAAAAAAAAAAGTAATTTCCTACAAGTGGTCTGAAAAGAGCTAGAAAAGAGTGGGAAAGGGAATCCAGGTCACAAGCCTCCACCCGGGCATTCATTCCTCACCAGTACATGGGAACCACCCAAGGCACTAGCCCTTACACAGGTCCTGTCATGGATCAAAAGCCACTAAAACAGAGCCAATTCTTACTTAGCTATATAATCCCTGTAGACTTTGAGACGATACTTTCCTTGTTGAAGTTCTGTTCCTAAAGTAATTTTCAAATACAGAAAAAACCTTTGCACAAGGACTCAGTGGGAGCGTTTCTGAGGATGCAGTCTACAGCCAAGTCCTGTTTCAAGGGCAGACAATCCATGAGGGCATACAGAGGCAAAGGTACCTAAAGGTAGCTACAAGGAGAGCTTTACGCTAGATGTAGCAGAGGAAGTAGATGGCATTTTGAGTAACAGAGAGGAGGCAGGGGTTGCTAATGCATTTATGCATTGAGAGGGGAACACCTGTGAAACGCCTCTGTATTTGGTTTACATGGCAAGGTTTTGGTAGCAGGGCAGGAGAGGGGCTGAAGGGGTGGCTTCTGTGAGAAGACACTAGGAGCCACGCCCATTTCAGAGAGAGCCATTTCCAGCTGTCTCCAAGGTGGACATGCTGCTGGCCAAAGCTGAGCCAATTGGCAATGCTGGTGGTAACACCTCTGTGATAACCTTTTAAAAATATTAAAAAACACTCTGCAATAGCAGCTGTGAGAAAGGAATGAGAAAATTTTAGAAAAATAACTATGCAGACATGAAGATCAGTGAAGATGTAAGGGGAGAAGGTTCTCTACAAGCCAGAGCAGAGATTCCTCTGCAGCCCATGGAGGACCATGAAGGAGCAGATATCCATCTTGCATCCTGTGGAGAACTCAACTCCGGAGCAGGTGAATGTGCCCTGAAGGAAGCTGCAACCTGTGAACACCTAAACTGGAGCAGACTCCTGGCAGGAGCTGCAGCCCATGGAGAGGAGCCCATGCAGGAGCAGGTTTTCTGGCAGGAACCATGGAGCAGTCCATTCCTGAACCACTGTACTCTCTTCTTGAAGAGCTGCAGCCCATGGGGAAGACCCACATTGGAGAATTTTCTGATGGACTGTATTCTATGGGAGGGAACACCCAACACTGGACTGGGGAAAAGTGTGAGGAGGAAGGAAAGATGGAGATGAAGTGTTATGAACAGACCGCAACCTCCATTCCCCAGGTCGTTGCATGACTTATAGAGGGGAGGATGCAGAAGAATCACGGGTGAAGGTGAATCTGAGAAGAAAGAAAGAGTGAGAGGAAGGTGGTTTTATTATTTTTATTTATCACTGCCCTATTCTGATATTAATTGGCAATACATTACATTAAGTTTCCCCAAGTGAAGACTGTTTTACCTGTGATAGTAATTGGTAAGTGATTTCCCTGTCTTTACCTTGAACCGTGAGCCAACATGGTTTCACCAAGGGCTAATTGTGCCTGACTAATCTAGCTGGCCTTCTACAATGGAGTGACTGCACCAGTCAACAAGGGAAGAACAACTAAAATCATCTATCTGAACTTCTGTGACAACTTTGATACAGTCCCCCACAACATTCTTACCTCAAAATTGGAGAGGTATGGACTTGATGGATGGACTAGTTGATGGCTTAAATGGCCACATCCAAAGAATTAGTCAACAGTTCAGTGTCCAAATGGAAACCAGAAACAAGTGGTGTCCCTTGAGGGTCCATACTGGGACCAATAATATTTAATGTCTTCATTAAGGATATAGAGAGTGGGATTAAGTATACCCTCAATCACTTTGTAGATGACACCAAGATGAGTGGTGCAGTTGAGAGACCAGTGGGAAGGGATGCCATCCAGAAGGACCTTGAGAGGCTTGAGAAGTAGGCCCATGTGAAATTCAGTAAGGCAAAGTGCAAGGTCCCGCACCTGGTTGGGGCAATACTCAATATCAGTGCAGACTGAGGGATGAATGGATTGAGAGGGTTGCATATTACCATATGTGAGCCAGCAACGTGCACTCACAGTGCAGAAAGCCAATCATATCCTAGGCTGCATCAAAAGAAGCAAGGCCAGCAGGTTGGGGAGTTAATTCTCCCCCTCTCTCCACTGTTCTGAGACCCCACCTGGACTACTACATTCAGCTCTGGGGTCCCCAGCACAAGAAAGACACGGACCTGTGTGCTGGTTTAGGCTGGGATAGAGTTAATTTTCTTCATAGTAGATAGTATGGGTATATCTTTTGATTTGTGACCAATGCTTCAGCTATTGCTGAGCAGTGCTTTCTTGGAGTCAAGGCCTTTCTGCTTCTCACGCTGCCCCAGCCTGGAGAAGAGAAGGCTCCAGGGAGATCTTATCATAGTCATTCAATACTTAAAGAGGGCTTATAAGATGGAGGGACACATTTTTCAAAGGCTTGTAGTGACAGGACAAGGGGCAATGTTTTAAGCTGAAAGAGGATTTCACTGAATTTCACTGAATTTTTAGAGTTGGAAGGGACCATAGAGAT
>JAOXJM010000019.1:33044744-33064984 GCA_026413425.1 Tringa solitaria
AGCAGTGTGCCCAGGTGGCCAAGAAAGCCAACAGCATCCTGACCTGTATCAGGAATAGTGTTGTGAGTAGGACCAGGGAAGTGATCGTCCCCTGTATTTGACACTGGTGAGGCCCCACCCTGAGTACTGTATCCAGTTTTGGGCCCCTCACTACAAGAAAGATATTGAGGTGCTGGAGTGTGTCCAGAGAAGAGCGATGAAGCTGGTGAAGAGTCTGGAGTCTTATGAAGAGCAGCTGAGGGTACAAGGATTGTTCAGCCTAGAGAAAAGGAGGCTGAAGGAAGACCTTATCAGTCTCTACAACTACCAGAAAGGAGGTTGTGGAGAGGTGGGCATTGATCTCTTCTCCTGTGTAACAAGGACAAGAGGAAATGGCCTCAAGTTGCTCCAGGGGAGGTTTAGATTAGATATTAGGAAAAAATTCTTCATAGGAAGTCTTGTTAACCATTTGAACAGGCTGGAGGTATATAAAAGACAGGTGGACAAGGTGCTTAGTGACATGGTTTAGTGATGGTTTTTGTCAGTGTTAGGTTGATGGTTGGACTCAATGATATGAAGGGTCCCTTCCAACCTGGACAATTAAATGATTTTATGATCCTGGAGGTATTTAAAAGACATAGTGCTTAGAGATATGGCTTAGTGATGGTTTTTGTCAGTGTTGGTTTGGTGGTTGGACTAGATGCTCTGAAAGGTCCCTTCCAACCTAGACAATTCTATGATTCTGTGACATCTCAGAGTCTTTTCTTTCATGATCCTGCTCCATGTTGAAATGGTTTTATGCACTGGTCGGGTAACGGACAGTAATCTCCTCAGGGAAATGATGCCTATGGCTGGTGAAGAGCACACAACCAAAAAACAATTTTAAGGTAGTCTAGATCTCCCAGACAACCAGGGACTAAAGCCGATTACAAGTTGAACTAGATTATGTACACTCTTGAAGTCCCTGCCCAACTCCACTTTACCTAAAAATTTCAAACAAATTAATCCAAGGAGTATTACTTTTGTAAACCTTTAAGAACAAACTACCCCACAATGCAAACCATAGGATACCAATAGCTGTTTCAATAGGCCTGATCTTAACCAAAACTGTACCATAAACATACCCAGTGGTTGTTTACCACAAGGATGTTGCAGTGCAAGAAATTTAAACTTCATTACGTCTTCTGAGTTTCATTCTAGAGATTTCACTGTGAAAGCATTTTTCCTATAGCGACATTCAGATTCTTTTCAAGTGAAAACATGTACCAGCTCCAGATCCTCCTTCAGTCCATAATCTGAGCACGTAGTATGTTCAGGTATCCTCATGCTGTGCAACATTTTTGTACGCTACCTGTCACCCTGGGATACACAATTCTGTTTCAAGCAGACCAAATGTTTGAGGGGCCAAATGCACCCACAGACAAAATAAACACAATAAACTCAAATATAAAGGAAGTTTTACAATTATTTATGAACATGGATTAAGGGCTAACGAGATGTTCAAAATTATTCTTTTAGATTTTTGGAATATGCAGACAGAAGTAGACAAAAAAGGAGGGGTATTATTAGAGTTTGGATTAATATGGCCTAGATAATTAGAGTACGTTAGAAAGGAGCAGAAAAAGGTTAGAAGAGGAAAGATAAAAGCATGATGTAAATATATTGTCCAGGACATTAACATTTCTGAGTGTTCTTGGATCGTAGGTCGAGTACTTATTTTCTGAGCTCTGTAACTTGAGTTGCAATTTCATACTGTTAAGGCAAATCATCAGACTTGGGGGAGATGCTATTCAGAAGCTGTCTTGCTTCCATACCTCTTATCTTCATGAAGTTCTTGCATTTTATAGTCCCTCGGGGTAGACTCTGCAGAGCTTACAAGTGAGATGAGGAAAGTCAAAACAAACAACAGCCAAACAATCACAATAATTAGTAAATCACAGTAAATCATCCTGTGTGGCATTTCTGGAAGCATAAAGGATCCATATCCAAGAGGAATTACTGCAGTGAAAATTTAGGTGTCCATCAAGCCCCATCCAGATATCACTAGTCCAGCTAATCACTACTTAGGAATTATTAGGCTTGACAGCATGACCCCTGTCAATCACAGTTGGTAATGTAGTACTGAAAATGGAGCAGTCACTAAAGATGGCACTATTTCTAGCTAACCTGTTTTGGCAGAATGTTTGTGTGCATCAACAGACTGAAATGTCAGAGAGCTGAAGATGATGTGGGTGAACGTGAAAAAGCAGAAAAGACTGCAGAGAAAAGGGAAGAAGCCAGAATAAAAAATGAGCAAGAAACAAATACAAGGAAGAGCAGAAGATTAAAAGTATGAATCACTGTTGCAAAGAATATTCTTAAAAAAACATACAGAAAGTTTTGCAGCAAGAATATAGTTCAATCAGGTTGCTATAGCAGGCAGGATAAGCACAAATGGAAATTGATCATTCAGGTTATTAAATTCTTTGTTACACAAGTGCCCTCTAATCAATTGTTACACTATCCAGCACTCTTCATGCTAACGAGAGCATAAATAACACTAAAGGATGGAAGGAAAGCAATAGAAGTCCCAGGTCTGAAGAATTTTGTACTTCATAGAATTATAGAATGGTTTGGGTTGGAAGGGACCTTAAAGATCATTGAGTTTCAACCCCCCTGCTGTAGGAACACCTCCCACTAGTCCAGGTTGCTTAAAGCCCCATCCAAGCTGGCCTTGACCACTTCCAGGGATGGGGCATCCACAACTTCTCTGGGCAACCCTTCCAGTGTCTCACATCCCTCACAGTAAAGAATTTCCTCCTAATATCTAATCTAAATCTATTCTCTCTCATTTTAAAACTCTTACCTCTCATCCTATTACGAAACTCCCTGAAAAAAGAGATCCTACCCATTTCTCCTTTAGGCCCCCTTTGGGTACTGGAAGGCCTCCTCTGGACCCCTCCAACAGGTCCATGTCTTTCCTGTGCTAAGGACTCCAGAGCTGGATGCAGTGCTCCAGGTGGGGTCTCACCAGAGTGGACCAGAGGGGGAGAGCTACCCCCCTCAATGTGCTGGCCACACTTCTTTTGATGCAGTCCAGGATACGGTTGGCTTTCCGGGCTGCAACACACAACGTTGAGTCATGATGAGCTTCTCATCAACCAACTCCACCAAGTCCCATTCCTCAAGGCTGCTCAATCCATTCTCCACCCAACCTGTATTTGTGTTATGATCAGACATGCATTCCACTGAAGCTTTCAACCCTGAGTACTCCATATTTATACCTCTATACCACTAAATTTCTAAATAATATTAAAATTATAAGCATTTTTCATGTTTACACAATATTCCTGTTATATGTCATTATTACCTATTATCACTTAGGTTTTATAAATAATTTAGGTTTGAAAAGTTTAATCTTGTTTTAATGTTGCTTTTGTGATTTCTTTTAATTGAAGATTAATCTATTTTCTTTTTACTGGTATGGAGGGTTCATGCTGGCTATATCTATGCTTAGTTTTTATGCACTTATATTTAACACAACAAAGCAGTGAATGTGCAATCAGCATTAACAGTAGAAAATTCTTGAGGGTGCAGATAAAATACTCCAGATATCTGAAAATATGATGCTTTGATTATTCTCAAAGAGAATGAAAATAGGTCTTTCCATTCTCTAAACCAAAAATATTGTCAACAACTCAGTTATTTTTGGAGAGTGAAACATGCCAGAATGGCATGTTTACAGCAAGCAGATCAGCACAGACCTCTTTATTTCTGCTGCTTATTCTGTATCTATGCTTTGTTTCTCTTCTTTTTCCTTTACCCTATTATGACAGTGTAACATGCTCAGAAAAGGGTACGGGAGGTTTTTCAGTGGCTCTGTTGGTAAAGCTTGGTTAGCCAGTCCATGCAAAGAAAAAAAAAAATCTCTTTAAATGCAGTAGTCACGGATGGACTAGATAATTTCTTCTTGGTAGAAACAGACCATTGGAAAGATCTTGCAGAAGTAAAAGTCTTTGAATAATGTCATGATAATAGTACAGGACAATAGTACTACAATTTACTGTTATAACATTATCTGCAATCTGGTGCAGCTAGAAGTATTATCCAAGACTGGTTTTGTACTAGCAGCTACCATAACCACTTTTAATAGCTTCCTTCAGCTTGCGGCTACAGTCTCTGAAAAGAAATACACACAACTAGATGCCCTGTGTAAGACAGACCAGAGTTTTTTACTTGTCAGGTTCATGTCAAGTGGCAGCTAAATCACAGAACCATTGAACCATAGAATGGTTTGGATTGGAAACGACCTTTAAAGGTCATCTAGTCCAATCTCCTTGCAATGAGCAGGGATATCTTCAACTAGATAAGGTTACTCAGAGCCCTTTCCAGCCTAATGTTGAATGTTTCCAGGAATGGGGCACCTACCACCTCTCTGGGCAACCTCTGGTAGTGTTTCACCATGTTCATTGTACAAAATTTCTTCCTTATATGTAGTCTAAATCTACCCTCTTTTAGTCTAAAACCATTACCCCTTGTCCTATTGCTACAGGCCCTGCTTAAAAGTTTGGCCCCATCTTTCTTATAAGCCCCCTTTAAGTACTGGAAGGCCACCATAAGGTCTCCTCGGAGCCTTCTCTTCTCCAGGCTAAATAACCCCAGCTCTCTCAGCCTGTCTTTATAGGAGAGGTGCTCCATCCCTCTGATCATTTTTGTGGCCCTCCTCTGGACCCGCTCCAACAGGTCTTTCCTGTTCTGAGGACTCCAGAGCTGGATGCAGTGCTCCAGGTGGGGTCTCACCAGAGTGGACCAGAGGGGGAGAATTACCTCCCTCAATCTGCTGACCATGCACTGTCAGAGCACCCCCTCAGCTACAAGCGCTAGGAGTTAACATTAAATTGTTAGCCAGCCTTGTAGCTATGTCGGCTATTTTGATGCTGCCACCTCCTTTTAGCTTCATGTTAGTAGCCTGCGTAAGTTTCTGTACTGCTCTACAACTTAATGTGTCTGCCAATGTATCCCAAAGAGCTGTGGAGAGAGATGATTCCGTGAGGTCATACACAGTGATTATCAACTCAGCCTCACAAAAAGCCTGAACTCTTAGGAGCAGCAGTCCATTTAAATGCATACAGCCGCTGAACGGAGGAGTTCAGGGGATGGAAAAGGCAGGGCAGGACCGGACTGGGAACCGCGGGACGGCCGGGCAGGAGACTGGTAGCCTCCGCTGACCGACGCCGGCGTCCATGCGGTGTTAGTCCCGGGGCCAGGGCTGGAGGCGGCGCGGAGGAGCGGGACGCCGGGCCGGGTGGCGGGGGGGCTGGAGCGGGAGACCGCGGCGGGGCGCACCCGGGGAGATTGCAGGAGCAGGAGCGCCACCTGGCGGCCTACGAGCCCAGCGCAGGCGGTGCCGCCCACCCGCCGCCCTGGGCGCGCCTGGGCCCGCGGCCGTTACGGCGGTTAGGGCCGGCCGTTAGAAAGGTAGGGCCGCCGCCAGACCCCCCCCTCGGGCGTGACCAACGCTTCCCGGGGCGGCTTTGTTTGGGGGCTTAGGGGTTTTTTTCCCCCCTTTTCCTTTTCCTTTTGTTTCACAGTGGCATTACGTCATCCTTTTTCTCCATGTGGAAGTCTCTTGGAAATAGGATTTAAAAGACTGCTGATTAAAAGTCCTCATTTCTGTTCACTGTGTTCTGCTTTCATATAACCAGTGCATTTGGATACTGAAATGTGTCAAATGGGAGAGGGATTTCTGCCTGAAAAATACAACCTATTTCTCTTGCCATATTCAGCAAACAAAATACGTACTGTTAGAACAACATGCTAAAGCAGAACAAGCTGCAGTTTGAGAGGTCCCTTTGTTCTTTGGAACCCTAAAGGAAAGCCTGTTATAAAAAAAAAAAAAAGAAAAGAAAACGTCAATTCACCTTAAGAAAAGAACTGTGCTCCACCACCGTCTTATTTTAGTTCTCTAATACAAAAGTGCTGCTGGGTGAATCAAATTTGGTTCAGTGGTTCAATGTCTTTAACAAGGTTTCCACTATCATCTTCCCTGCAATACAGCCAGGCAGGAACCATGATGCACAGAGCGTGAGCTGTAGGAGAGAGGACATGGGTAAAGCACGCACAGCTCTGGGGTTCTTTTACAAGACTACTTTTTATGAGGTACACACGTTTCTGGGCACATAAACAAAGCACTATAAAAGCACAAAAGCACCCTCCCTTTAAGGATTTAGTGCAAACAGCTATCAATACACAAACGTTAAAAGAGCAAATAAACCTTGTTCTCTTTCCTCAGAAGTAATGACATAACAGCTGACATTTTGATATATCCATTTCTGATGACACAACAGCATTATCTTAACTCTTCATGGCTAATTTCTTCTGATGTTTAAGTCGTGTTCTAACTATAATCCTTTTCTGAGAAAAAAAATTGTAGGGAGAAAAAAGTGATATCATTTTTGTCTAAAGCTTTTGCTATACTGCAACTAAGTACTTTACACAATGGTATAGTGGACATTTAGTGGCTGTTAAGTTTTAACACTACACAATATCTCTGTTTACTTATACAACTATGACCTCTTATCAGTAATTTACAACCTAGGAAATAAATCAGTGAGTGAGAGAGCCTATGGTGGAAGTATTAAATTCACTGTAATACACTGAGCTTCTAAAAATAGACTGCACCCTTGCTCCCTTTAGATATCTTTCCAAGACATGGTTCCTAAATACACAGTTTACTGATTCCTATTGCTTGATCTTATAAGTGTGTGTTGAGTAACTCAACATTTGATATTATCCTGCAGCAAGACAAATAAAAATATATAAACATACAAATGAGGATAATAGTATTTTGATTTTGATATAGATTGAAGCTTCATGTGGATTCAGTGTAATATTCTGTGTGGACTCAGCTTGATTTGAATTTGAAAAATTGCCAGAATGTTTCAGGCCTTTATCAGGGTAAGTGAAAATGTGGCATTTAGGCATATGGGCTGAATCAAATTGAGAAACCACAAGATTTTCATTCCAAACAGGTTCTGCTTTTGGCATATCCTGGAAATTTTAATTTTAGCATCACATTCCTTCTCTTTTCCCAGTTTGAGCTTAACTTTCCATTTGGACTGTCTCTCTCATGAAGTACCAGTAGCAAGTTGTAGCAGAGAAGAGAGATGAAAACTGCATATCCACTAAAAAGTTCCACTTGAGATTTGTCAACAATTAAATGCTCTTTATTAAAAAGGGACACTCTCCATCTAATTTCAAAGCTTGGTTTGTCCATCTTTTCTTTGCTTTACCATTCAGCTTCATAGTAGCAGCATTTATACATTCACAGCTAATATGAGCAATATGCAGAGAAAACAAGGCATTTGCTTTGAAAATAACCAGGCATAACTTTAGATAATCATTATGGGAGAAGTGAAGGATTCTGTGCTAAATCTGATTTAGCTTTTGTGATGGTCTATTATCTATTTCTGTTAGCTTTTCAAGTTCTCTGCTGAGCTTCTGTGTATTTTTTCTAGGCCTGTTTTGCAGTTTCCTGTTAGATCTTTTATGTCCATGCAACTGACACAACAGTTCTCCCATCAAGAGTTGTCAACTTAGTGGCTTTTTCTGTTGCAAACTGAACATTTGCAATGGTTGTCCAAAAGGACACTACAATGGTGCAAGACCACGAGGCCTTCCTGAGGGGAAGCAAAATTACTTGCTGGTACTGCTATTCAAACACATTTCTCTTCAAGTCGATCAACAGATTAATCATTCCTTCAATTAATGCACTGTACGAATGTGTGATGATGAATGCACTATAGCAACGTGTTGCATTTTTTCAAGTAAGGTACAAAAAGTAAGTTATCTGAAAATTTGAAATAGTAATAAATAATTGAAATAAAGGCTATATAATTTTTAAATTTTTAAATCAGTGCTTATATCTGTATTTCTGCTCTAAAAATGATGCTCACGATCAATGAGCCCTGAGCATTCCCAGTGGTTTTTGCTAAAGCATGGCCAAAGGGCATTTAGTTTGCCCAGTACCTGACATAATGCTGCCTCTTATTGTCCAGTAGTCAGGGAAGTTTCATAGGGTACATACAAAAGCAGATAATGGTTCAATCCCAGTTCGGTGAATGCCTCGCAAACACAAATTAAATCATCTTTAGTCCTTTTTTTCATATATGCAGCTGATATTTCTTAATTTAATTTTTAATTCAGGGATTAGCAATGACATATGAAAGTGTTATGTTCAAAGTAGCACTTTTCAGAGTAGTGTGGAGACCCTTTTTTCTGAAGTCAGTGTCAACCATACTCCACAGGCTAAAGGACAGCAGTATATACTGCAAAATTAACTTTTATTTTCCTCAGTACCCTCCTCTGTGAATTCCTTAAACAGAATGTACTGTGGCCAGGAAAACAAGCCTAGGCTAAACACTTGGAAGCACCATGGATTTTTATTCTTTTTTTTTAAATAAGCCCACAAAATGTAATAGATCATTGTAAAATCTGAAACAGATTTAGTGCAGTAAGCACTGCAGCCTTCTCCCATATGGATTAGATAATAATATGTCTTGTTATTTTGGAAGCAAACAGGTTGTTTTCTCTTCATACTGCTCAGATTGGCAGTGAATGTACAAATAGTGCTACTATGGACTCGGCGGGAAGGAAAGAAAAAGAGAAGATGGATATCATTAGAGAATTCCTAGCATCCTCTTATTATATTTAGCCCAGTGGGAACTCAGTTTTTTAAATTACTTGGCTGTTTTTCAGAATTGTACTGCGGAAACACATTTTTTCCAAAACCTTCATGAGTCTCAAACCTTAATGTCAATCTTCAGCTTTCAAGAGGCACAGGACCACCTCTGAATGTATCCAAGTATTTGAAGAAAAAGTACTTTATGCAAGTATAAAATACTCACCAAATTTTTGTGCACCCTGAGGCCTCTCAAACAATTGTGTCCTGTATCTCTGTGAGCAGCTGACAGATTCATATCATTTTCTTCAAGATAATATAGCTTTTCTTGTCTCCCCATATTATGTCTGTCTTTCCCAACATGGAAGTTCCTCAGAACTGAAAGAATGGGAAAGCTCTATATAGTTTTAACTTCTACATAAGATTGAAAAGATCCAGTTAGGTCACTGACTTGAGACTTTGACAGTCTCTTATAACTAGGGAACTACTGAAATGGTGAGTTGTAATGGTTATAGCATTATATTCATGATGCCACTTATGGCACCTTTCCCTAGTAAAATTATAATTTAAATTCCATTTTCATTTATGTCACTGCTTTTTATGTACCTGATGTCCTGATATCCATCATGACAAGAGTTCCATCGTTTTTGAGTATTTATTTTATATTAGGTTTTATATGCTGCAGAAGAGATTCCAGTTCTTGCATTTTATTGGTCAGACTCCTTTCACTACCGACATGTTAGTTGTGGGTTGTTTTTTTTCCTGCTGCTTTTAGTTAGTTGAGAATACATGGAAGTGATGATTCCCAACTTTGTGATACTAGTTATCATATGGATCTTTACTGAACAGTACTCATTCTTGAAAAAACGCCGTATCCAACATGAATTACACTGACCTGTGCTCAGTGTGCTTGATAAATAATTGAGGAAAGCCAGTGACTGAAATACAGCTTCCCTTTTGGCATATGCAAGTTCCTTTCAAGCACCCATTTAAGATGTGTGCAGGTAGAAGTACCATTGATGTAGCTTTAAGCTCTGTCCACACCTTCCCGCATGAGGGCTTGAAAACAGGAACTCCACTTCTATAGATTGCTATGCAGTGGACATCCTTAACTTGCAAACTCTCTCCTTTACCTTTTCCCGGTGCTTTGGAGCTTCACATTTAAGCAGAACACTTGCTAAATCCTGCTGTGAGGACTGAGGGTAGTTAACATATTAACTTAATGTTTTTAGTGCTATTAATATCCTTTTCATATTGTTGCCATTTGGTTTGAGTGCATGGTTTAAAAAAAATTTTAAAAGGCCAACAGTCTTGTAAAATAAATAAAATGAACTTCCACCAATAAAATCCTGAACTGCTTTATTTACTAAAATTAGGGAAAGAAAAGGAGAGGGAAAAATGTCATTTACAATAACAATTTTCTGGTCTAAGCTAATATCATTTACTGTTCCAGCAACTTAGCTGCAGACTGGCTGATTTCTAAAAATGAAGTACAGAGAAAGAGAGAGGGAGAAATAAACCCTTGGCTCAGTAAAAAATTCTGCACTGTGGGTTTTGACAGAGTTTAAAAATAAAACTGAGACAAGGTAAATCTGGATTTGAACGTCCTATTTTTTTTTTCAGTTTAATTTGCACACTGACCCTTTAAACTCTGTTGCAAGCACTATAGCCTTAGGCACAGCCACAAGGCATAACCATCCCCTGTAGTGTGACTTCATCATAGGTTCTCACCTTCCTGCCCAGCCAGTCCTGAAATATCTAGTTATTTTTCTTGCCCCACTTTAGGTATGCTTTCATGTATCTGAACATAATGAAAAGCAGCTGCTACTGCTAGCCCTTTATTCATGATTAAATCCATTGGAGAGGTGAAAATCAAGAATCTTCATTGCTTTTCCAGCTAAAATTTAGCCAATTTTTTTAAAAATAAGGTTAATTCCCCCCGACAAAAAAATATAATAAATAAAAAAAATAAAAAACCAAAACCCACAAAAAACCCCAACCCACCCACAATTAAAATTGTTCTACTTTCTAGATGAAAATAATTCAAATAATTCTTTGAGCTATTTATTACCCATTGTTGAAGACCAGTGCGATGGTAGAAAGAGAATTTAAGAACATTTTCAGTCAGAATGTGGATCTGAGTAAATCTTAAATCTCAAAATTTTAATAGGCAGAATATTTAGCCAGTAAATATGTTATTTTTAATCTGACACAAGCCTATTCACTGCTGAAGAAAAGAAAATAAAACTAATGCAAGCCATAAAACCATTTGAAATTGGTATTATTATTTCCTTCTTTATATGGGTCTACACCTTAATGAATTATTTATAAAAAATGCAGGTTTTAATTTTTATAAAGTATCTTGTGTTTTTAAATGAAACATAGAATTAAGGTAGCAACATGTGCTGAACTTCTCGGTTCTATGCCCTATTTGTAGTACAGATCTATGGATTTTTACGGCCAAAATTGGTATCGGTCCCATTTCCAAGTGGCTTAATACCCAATGACCAAAATAATGAATAGCTGTTCCCAGGATTCACATTAAGCTGTGGCAATTAAACAAGAAATCTATGCTTTTGACTGCCTAAAATATAATCAACAAGGCCTACTTAAAAATATAATCACAAGCTCGGAGTTTTTTGTAGGATCATGATCACAATCAGCAAAATTGCATAACCTATGTTCTGTTCTTACAACTGACAGTGCTTCTCTGATTATGTCAACTTAAAAACAAACAAATAAACACAGATAAAAAAAAATCTTAAGAAATACTGCTATCAAAGAAATTTCAGGGGAAAAATAACAACAGTCGTAGCACAAAATAGAACTTCTACTTAACATTAATTAAAACTCTGCAATCAACAACTTCATTGTTACTTTCTAAAGCATCTGTACCTATTTACCTATCTTTATTGCTTGTTGTCTTCTAATTTTACATCAGTTCTCTGGACTCCTTAGAGCCATTATCATTCTGTTTGAGTCAAGCCTGGATTCTCATTGGAGACCATGCTCCTTCAGATAGGAAATTGTATTGTTATTTTCAACATAGTGACTATCTGAGCTTGCCAAAAAGGTTTATCAGAGAAATCCCCCCAAAGCCTCATTATTTGCTGGAGAGAGAAAGCTGAATCCCACGGTTCTTCTTTGCAAGGTTTGTCTGACATCAGAACTTCAGTCTGCAGACTCCAGCAATTACTACTTACATTACGGCTTATAACTCTTCTAAGTAAGTTTTGGGAGAGTTTATGCTGACATGTGTTACTATTTAATTAAAAAACCAGCAGCTTCCCATGGATTGCTTTTCCTTTTTGTTTTCCCTTTGAGACTTTCTTTCCGCCTTGCCACTCCTGAAGATGATTCATTACCAAAACTGTTGCCTAACCTCAAAGAAAGAGAGAAACGTCTTGCTTTCTCCATTATTTATAGTTCAATGCCACTACATCTCAAACTCCTTTGTTTTACATACAATGCATTTATTACTTCAGTAATCACACCCAGAAAGGTGTGACTTTTAACTGCTTGACGGGATTACCTGGGATAAATTCACCAAAATTCAGGTGTTTCTCAGGTCTGGTCAAAATCCTCCTATGAATATAAAATATTAAAATTCAGGTTCTGGAATGCTGTTGTTAAAATCTTTTAGAATAACATACTATCTTGCTAATGGATATAAAGTCATTCCTGGGACTTTTTACTTCTTCTTCTTCTTTTTATCCAGACAATAATTAAAATAAAAAAGCAACTTCAATACAATGTATACAGATTTTAGCTACAGTCTGAGATATGTATGTCCACCCAAGACATTAATGCTCATTAAAAATAGAAGTTGGTTCATGTTTGATACTAATTGCTAGCTATGCGTGTGTTTTGTTAAAACTAGTGCCATTGCTGCACTAGAGGGAATATTCCTTTAGGTCTTCAGAACACAGACCATGTCTACATGCAGCTGACATGTTCAAGAGCATTCTATGGTAGAAGGTAGCCTGTGGGACACCTGCCCTTCAGCCGTTGGACTGACTTGCAGACAAAGCAAGTAACACAAAGCCAACAGGTGTATTCAGCACAGAGCATTGCATGGTTTCCAGAAGTAAACACTGGCTGTGACCACAGGCATAGATAGTGAATTTGCCCTTGAGAGTTGTCACCAAAACTTAATATAGAAAACCTGCACGTCTCCCAGCTTGTGATTTAGCTGGTGTCTTATATGGCACCATCACTCTTTCAGTCTTCCTTCCTCCCTCCCAATCACCTCAGATTCTCAGAATCATACAGTAAGAAAAGGAAATACTAAGGAAGTGAAACACGTAAAACCATGTTCATGAGTATGTGTGTGATATTCCACAACAAGCAATATTTGAAAAAGCAAAGCAAGCAGAGAAATAACTTCAGAGAACATATGCCTCTCAGATGTTCTCACTACACTACAGTATTTCCTCGCACTTGCTCCTGTATACTGCTGTTCCATCTATCCTTTGCTTTCTTGTTCCTGCTGTTTCATATCCTCAAACCACAACATTGTCTTAACAATGTCATTATAATGCCTAAATTGCTCTTCCACTAACTTGCTTCTTCCTCCCATAGTTTCCTCAAAAGACAGTGGACAATTAGTGAATATTTTCCTATTTGAGAAGAGTTATCATTGCATCTTAGCAGAACAGTATGTTTTCAGTTTGACTTGGGCTGACTACTAATGGTTACCTGAAACAGAACCTGGGTATTGCTAATTACCTCAGATCATTACTTGTAGTGCTGTTAGTACCCTTGGATTTACAATCCCACAACACTCACAGGGTAATGTGATATTGATGACATTTGAAAGATGTTTAGTTCTCCCTTTGTACATTTCATCTACCTTTCTCCACAGTGTTTGGTATTTAAAAAAATTTAAAATTTATTTTTTTTCTACGTCCTATTTAGGGTGCTTACTGAATAAAGATGGGATTCACTATAAATACTAGAAAAGAAGAGAGGCTGTAAAATCTATATGCAATACCAGAGATTATTCTAAGCATATCAAAGAGGTGCCACACATGGGCTACTATTAAACCAAATAATATGACACTATATTTTTCTGATGTATTCTCCCTCCCTTCCCCTGTCTTGGAATTTATACTATAAGGAATGACATATCCTTTTACAGTTTTGATGAACAGTTGAGCAGTTCCTGAATCTCAGATATGGTTAGGAGAGGAAGGAGGAGGCAACCTTGTCTTTTAGAAGAATCCTAGGAATTATATTGATTTAGAAGACTTCTAGGCACTGAATATCTTTGTTTTAGTTTAATTCAGGCTTCAGATTATTGTATAAACTGGAGGGGGGAGGAAAATACTGGATACACTGTGGTTTAGTTGAAGGGTTTAGAAATGTTAAAGGGAGGGTAAAGCCCACTAGCTTTTGAAATTGTGAGTGATTTTTCCTCTGTGTAAGTAACAGCTTGTCACATTTTGTTTCATTTTAAATGAAAGCAATATTTTTAAATAATTTCAGTGGTCAAGTAATATTTTTCCTGGAAAATGCCAAATATTCCAAGACTTGACAACACTAAAATCACTTCCTCTCTAGCTGTACCCCAGTGTCTAAGACTGAATGTCAACTCTTTTCTGGCTTTAGTTTCCAAGCTGTTCCAACCAGTTCAACTGTGGCTAATTTTAGATGGTACAGGTGCAGCATTAACAATGAAGAACATGATACACAGGAGTCAGTTATTCTAAAGAAAACTCTGTGACACAGATTTCTGTGCAGGAATAAGCTTTGAATAATTATGTTTCTGTTAATAATAATAGTAATAATAATATCAATAACTAGCAAATAAAGGCTTCAGTAGGGCTTTTAGTAATGGAATAATGATGTACCTTGAATTTATGAAAAGTGCAAGCTGCACTTGTTTTCTTAATAAATTTTCATTACAATATATTTTTATTGCCTTGTGCTCTAGGTCATCAACCTTACCTGCTCTGTCCCACCAGTGACAGTTGTGTAGCAAAGAGGAGTATCTGCTGGATGATATGACTCCATAAACCAGAAGCCAAATAGTACAACTGAAGCAATATTAACAGAAGTTTTAGCTATAATAATGCACTGTGTCTTCAGTCTTCTAGAGATGCATGAGCAAATCAGTATACTTAGCATGGTTTTTGCTTCTTCAATATGCTTCTTAGAGAAAAAAAGACTTAACTTGACATTAAATATCCACTTGAGAGTTCATGCCACACGTTCTTCTTTTCATGAAGCCAGGTGTACTGCAGACATACTGAACATCTGTTACCCTTTGTGAAAAAGCCAGCTGGGTATAGTTTGTATCTGGCAAAACTTAAATCTATATCACTATTTTCCTGTGTCTATTAACTGTCATAGTTCATGGCCAACTGGGAATTTTTAGATGATTTCAGAAAGAGTTACATTTGGCTGTAAATAGAAAAACATGTTTCCTTCAACTTTCTTCCAATAAGAACAGCTGTGGCATTTGCCATACTTTTATACTGCTAGGCAACAAACTTATGGAATACATCCACGATACCTCTATACCTTACTTTCATTCCTAGTTTTGCCTATAAAGTGAATTTAACTTTTTTGGTAGCTTTGTATATATTTCAAAATCTTCAATTTATCTTTCAAGCACTTTTTTTTTCTCCCATTATATATTGTCAGTTATATACTAATCATATATTTTAAGCCAAATTTGAACCCCTAATTCTATTCAGGAAATAACTCTAAAACTCTAAAGATGCAGAAGACATAGAGTTGAGCTGTCATGAATGAGGCTGTACAAATTTTATTTTTAACATTAACTTCCCAAATTATATTATTTTTCAATGAAGCCACAGGAATGAAAGAATCCACTGTATCTTGAAATTGAGAAAAAGTGCATCCATGTTTGGTACAACTGCCTGAGCAAGCATTTAATGTAAATTCATATATCATCTTTCTTACTCTTCTCTTTGAGAAAAGGAGTAACATTGGATGATCTTGATCCCCATCATCAGGTTAGAGGAAGATTAAGGCAATACAATCCAACATCTGAAGCTGTTTCATCAATTCCAGAAAGACTATTTGATTTCTTTCCACCTAACAACAGGTTCTTATAGGAATATATTAGCACAAGAAAAAAAAAAGTTATTTGGTACAGGAAAAAAAATCCATCAGTGATCCTACTCATTGATTTTTATTTATTCCTTTCTCCAGCCAATCTTCTCTCTGCTTCAAATCTCTAGTAACTCCTTAAAGCACTGTATATACTTTTTCTAAATAATTGCAGGCCATACAAGAATTTATTTTGCAAGTTTTTTTGGGTGAAGGTGAGATTGTATAGTGTAAAAGGCTGACTGAATAGATATTCCTTCTTGTACTCCGTGAATGTAGATGAGTTCCTCAGGAAATGAGGACTGTGATCTGGAGACATATTAGCCTGTTACATTTCTTCTAAGGTCACTCACTTTCTTCTAGGTAATGGAGGAAATTAAAACAGAGCCAATAGTTAAGGTGTGGAGAAAAACACTTCTTGGTTTCAGAGTCAGGTATACTAATTGACTGTACCAAATTATTAGTCCTGCAGACCGTCTGTGGTTCTCTGTCCTCCGCGCCCCTCCTGCCCCCAAAATGATGCCATTACATGTTGACACAATAAATACATTACATTGACTGAAACATTTTCAGAGTTTAGAAAAACTGGAATGTCTTTATTCTGGTTTCTTCAGGTTACACCACGATTGTAAATTCATCACTGTAAGACTGAAAAACTCTAATGAAGACAAAGAAAGAAAGAGTCGGAACTCAGAACATTTGAACAAACAAGTCAGCAAACAGAGACCACAAACAGAGACCACAAGACCACAAACAGAGAGGAATATATTATATTATAAAGAGATTCTTTTTATGATGCAAACTGCTTGTTTATAATGATAAAGTTGTTGTTGAGGAATGGCTTTCTACCTGCCGTGTTTCACAGGCAGGTATAGTAATTTACTGTGCTAAATTATTAGTTCTGCAAATGCTGGGTCCCCCCCACCACCACTGCCCCCACCATAGAAAGGATACTGCAATGTGGCACATTACCTTTTTGTGAGATGTTATTTCAATAGCTCTGCAGATCTTCCTCTGATTAATGAAACAGCCTATATATAAATAAGTCCTGTTACTGAAATGTCTCATCAGGAGATTTGTGGAATAGTTTGTCATAAATGTTGAATACCTTACGACACGATGCTGAGGATGACTAAAATTATTACATTCATCTGCACTCTTCCACTAGACCTCTTTCTCATTCTCAATGCTAGTACCACTTTGGCTGAAAAGAGAGCAAAAAGGAGATGCTCAGTGTAAAGACTATTAAATGTTTCCAAGTATTATATTTTCCCCAAACTATCCTATAATTGCTACATAATGAAAACAAACTTTTCCTTTTTTAGTTAATTTAAGATTAGTGAACAGCACAACTCTTGCAAGGGAACTAATAAATTCACACCTCAGGATTTCTTCAGACACTAGTCAAATATTTTAGTGTGTCCTGCTCTAAAATATAGGTAGAAAAAATGATGTAGTATGGCAAATTGTGAGTTAAAAGGTAGTGGTTTTTTCCTTAAGCAACAAAGGACTCTAACAAGTGCCATTAAATGAGAAATCAGATTCTGTTCCCATTCAAGTCGATAAAATTTCCATTAATCTAGCCTCATTAGTGTGAAAAAAAAATGTATTCTTCACCTGCAGAGAAAAACAAATTAAAAGTTTTTATAATTAATATATTTTCAAGACATTCCTAAAGTATATATAATCCTCTGAGCATATCTACAGTCAGTTAGAAATCTGGGGCAATGGTAGAGTTCAAACAATCTTGTCTGTGTGCTTACAGGCCTCCAAGGAAATTAAACAATTAATTTGCTGTGGTGCTATTAGTCCTATACTAACAGCTAACTTTTAAGTACTTGTAAGAGATTCTTCTGTGTCAAAGCCAGTAACTTCTATAAAGAACGGTCTACCTCATATCTGTCCAGGGTATTTACCACTGAGAATCATCAGATCTACTTGTCAGCTGCTATGCTGTTGACTTTTCACCTCTACACACAATCCAGTGCTTCTGAGACTGGATTCTGATTCTCTACCGATCATTATCACATAAACTGTGCACTGCCTTGTTCTGTTTAAGCTGTGCACCTAGCCTATACATATACTGCAAACAAATCTGCTTTTCCAAAGGTGTACTATCCTCATCACAGAAAAAGAATAAAAATAAAAGTAATCCTGTCTGTGTATCATCCTATCACTACAATCCCTCATAAAGAGTCCCTCCCCATCTTTCCTGTAGGTCCCCTTTAGGTACTGAAAGGCTGTTATAAGATCTTCCCAGAGCCTTCTCTTCTCCAGGCTTAACAATTCCAATTCTCTCAGCCTGTCTTCATAGGAGAGGTGCTCCATCCCTCTGATCATTTTCTTGACCCTTCGCTAGACCCATTCCAACAGGTTCATGTCCTTCCTGAGTTGAAGACTCCAGAGCTGGACACAGTACTCCAGGTGGGGTCTCACCAGAGCAGACTAGAGGGGCAGAATCACCTCCCTCCACCTGCTGGCCACGCCTCTTTTGATGCAGCCCAGGATGCATTTGGCCTTCTGGGCTGCCAGAGTGCATTGCCAGCCTGTGTCAAGCTCCTCATCCACTAGGACTCCCAAGTCCTTCTCCTAAGGCTGCTCTCCAGCCATCCTCTGCCCAACCTGTATTTGCTTCTGGGATTGCATGACCCACATGCAGGACCTTGCACTTGGTCTGGTTAAACTTCATGAGATACACATGGGTCCACTTCTCATGCCTGTCCATGTCCCTCTGGATGGCATCCCTTCCCACCAGTGTGTCAACCATGCTTCACAGCTTGATGTCATTGGCAAACTTGCTGAGGGTGCACTCTATCCCACTGTCTATGTTGCTTACAAAGATGTCAAACAGTGCCAGTCCCAGTCCTGAGGAATACCACTTGTCACTGGCCTCCACTTGGACATTGAGCCATTTACTGCAACCCTTTCTGTGTGGCCATCCAGCCAATTCCTTATCCACTGAATGGTCCATCCATCAAATCAATAACTTTCCATTTTTGAGACCAGGATTTCATGTGGGACAGCGTCAAATGGTTTGCATAAGTCCAGGTAGATGACATCTGTTTCTCTCCGCCTACCCAGTAAAGCTGTAACGCTCTCATAGAAGGTCACCAAATCTGTCAAGCATCACTTGCCCTTGATGAAGCCTTGTTGGCTGTCACCAATCACCTCCTTATTTTCCGCTAGTCTTAGCAGAGATTCCAGGAGGATCTGCTCCATAATCTTGCTGGGCATAGAGGTGACATCTTGTCCATAATGTTATGGTTACAATGCATATTTCAGGTTAAATGCATTGCCCTGGTGTAAGAAGGTACTTTTAATAATGGATTTACAGTTGCTTTAACAATCCCTTTGCTTGTCAAATCCATGTTTTCATTGACTCACTGCAGTATAAGGTGCTTTTTTTTTTTTTTAATGGGCACACAGATCCATGTATGGCACAATATACTGCATCTAGCAGGTGATGCATTCAAATCTGCAATAATCTTAAGTAACCTTTCCAGAGAAGGTTTTTGATTACTGTTTTCTCAGACAAAACTTTTTAGAATTACTGAAGCTGTTGTATTTTTAATGTTCCCTTCTATAAAAGATAAACCCTAATAACTTGAAAACAGATATTAATTCTCCCTAATGACAATTTCATTTTCAAGCTGTTTTGTTACGGAAATGTGACTTAGGCACTCAGTTTTGTGTCTCTCTTGCCTAATAAGGCTTGAACCCTATTTAGCTACTTCAATCAAACCTGAAAGAAATTTCTCATATTTCCCTTAGAAATATTTTACATTAATGCAAATTTGGGAAAAGTTGGGGGGATAACTCTTCAAGAGACAGAGAGAATGTCCTTACCAGGAGACAGGTGAGTTCAGATTACAGGTTCTTTTTGGCAGCAGTGAACTGGCCGGCCAGCAGCCACTTCCTTTGTACAGCAGGAAAACTATGATATAGCGGCCATCACAGAAACATGGTGGGAAGACTTACACGACTGGAGCACTAAAATCAATGGCTACCAACTCTTCAGAAGGGATAGACGAAGAAAGAGAGGTGATGGGGTGGCCCTCTATGTTAGAGACATAGTTGAATGCCTAGAACTTAATAATGGGAATGACAGTGTAGAGTGTTTATGGGTTAGAATCAAGGGCAGATGTCATAGTGGGGGTTTATTACAGACCCCCAAACCAGGATGTAGAAAAAAATGAAATATTCTATCAGCAAGTGGCAGAAGTCTCACAATCACTTGCCCTTGTTAGTGTGGGGGACTTCAACTTCCCAGATATCTCCTGGGAATATAACACGGCAGAGAGGGAACAATCCAGGAGGTTCCTAGACTGTGTGGAGGATAACTTCCTCACGCAGCTGGTAAGTGAGCGGACCAGGGAGAGTGCACTACTGGACCTGCTTCTTGTGAGCAGGAAATAACTTGTGGGGGAAGTAAAGGTTGGAGGCCCTATAGGGCACAGTGACCATGAGATGATTGAGTTCTTGATCCTTAGTGAAACAAGGAGAGAGGTTACTAAAACTGCCA
>JAOXJM010000019.1:33120467-33136011 GCA_026413425.1 Tringa solitaria
AGCACAAATATTGGTCTTATCACTCTGAGAACAAGCAGTTTTCTCCACAATATGCTGTTAATTTCACAGAGTTAGAAGAGGCCTAGTTAAAATGTAAAATGACTAAACAGAAAGTTGATTCTATTTTACTTCAAACCGGGACACACACAAGGTGTAGGCCCTCCAATAGACTTCTATTAATTTTCACTTAATTTCACACACTCTTGTCTTTTAGGGAATTGCAAATAATTTCTTTTTTCATTCCTCCTACACTCTCTGCTTATTCACAGAATCTTTCTTGAATCACTTATTCACTCATTTGGGTTTGCATCCTCCCTGTTCTCTTTTCCCTTTCTTAGGACACACAACTACTAGCAGTTTCAGTAGTTTGACTGGAAAAAGACCCCCCTCACATTCAAGCCCCTGAGCTCTTCAGTGCAATTGACATCACTAATGATTCCGTCAGTTCATCAAAGTTTGCCCTCATTTAAAATCCAGAACCTTAGTTCCCTCTTTTCTTCCCCTGTAGTCCAATTTGACCTCATAGCTGAATGTGCTCTGTTCTCTTTTCTCTGTTTCTTACACTTCTTACCAACTTTTTGCTTTGTGTCCTTGAGTTTCTTAAAGTATTATTTTCTTCTTGACTGATAGTAGTGTAAAGTGAGAACAAAAAGGGGTCAGTTGTTCTTTGGAAAAGTTTTCAAGGAGAGCACAGGGGAGTTCTATTTTAAGGGTTCTTTTTTCAGGTATCTATAAAGACAGAAATCCTTTGACTGGAATTATATAAAAAGTCAGAAGTTTTTTCTGTTGTAATGTGCTCGTTTGTTGTTTTTTTTGGGTTTTTTTTTCTGATCACACATCTTTGTAAAGCTTAGTTTTTATGCCAGTCCTTTTGATATGGCACATCATGCATGGCACTAAGTGTTCCCCAGTGAAAGAATCTATAGGGTGAAGATGCCCTACCTCATACCCTAATCCTGCAAATATATGCTTTGCTTTTGTGAAGTAAGAGATTTCATTGTGATTTTGCTGACAAATATTTCAGGACTTAAATGCGTATTGGTGTTCCTTGGAGTTGCAACTCTAAAGGAACATTGTTTCTTGCTAAAACAAAAATTAACTATTGACTGTAAACTTAATCAAATACTTTTATCCATGACCTCCTGATGATCTCTAAGGTGCTAATTCTGAGCTCCTTTGGCAGTCCAAGCTCCTTGAAAGTAAAGTTTACTATGTAAAATTTATTGTATTTCTGGCAAATTATCTCTTTTTAGTATATTAATATAAGTAATTGGCTTTACTTTCTCAAGTATTGCCCTTTCCCAAAAATCATTGTAGCCTGAAAAAGTAACTCTTAACAAAAGAGAAACGAAAAGAGGAAAACGAAAAGAGGAAGAAGAAAAGAGAAAAAAGAAAAACACCTGAAAAACACCTGTTTTATTTCATGTAAAAAAAATAAGAGTGATACTAAGAACTAAACTAAAATTTGTGATTTCTATGTATAGCTAGAAAGTGAGTGCTGTTGCTTTAATGGATTCAAAAAGCATTGGCATGTCTAAACTGAAAAAGTATTTTGAATTTAAATTTCTATATAGTAAATTGAGTAGCTTCTGAAGAAACTGCTGTTTTCTCAGTAGTTGCCTTTGTGTTTAGACTAAAACTAAATGGGGTTAAATTTACCATTTCTGGGATGAAATGCCTTTTTTATTTTTTTTTACTGTATTACCAAATAAATAATTTAAAACCATCTTTCAGATTATTTCTGGTTTGTATCTCAGAACATAGAGTAGGACTCCAGTTATGCTCAAAGCCATTGACAGCCCCTTTTCAAAATGGTCCAAAACTGCCATCTTCTGGCTGCTTTCATTGCTTTCTATACTAGTCAAAAGCAGAGCTACATTTTTTTCTTTGGTCATAGCTTGGAACCCTGATTGTTGTCAGTGCAAAAAGGATAGGGAGTGAAATATATAAGAATAAAGCATCCTTACTGTTTTTACTGTTAGAGAGAGAAAATAAAAAATAAGTCTATAAGATGACCATCCAGCAGTTATAATCTCCTTGGTCTTCAAAATCACAGGCTGTAGGCTAGTATCACTAGTATCTGAATCAATTTTTCTTTTACTACACATAACCTTTCTCCTTCTGTGCATATAACTACCATCCTTGTCTTTCTTTCTGCTTTCGGTGTGATGCCCATCATTTTAGACCAACCACTTTTCCATTCTGTTTCTTTGTTATGTTGGGCTCTGGGCTTTTAGGGCCTTGCCTCCAGTTGACACAGGTACTAAAAGCTAGAATATGGTGTACTTTCTGCAGTGATTCCAGAGCAGGTGAGTGAAGAAAAGAAAGCAGAGTACTTTCCTTCAAAGATGTTCAGAATTGTCAGAACTGTTTGTTATGAGAAGCCATAAATGGTTTGACTATTTTTTTTTTTACATTTTGGTTTTTGGTTGAATTTCCCCCCTGCCCCCCTCTTTTCTAGATGGATAAAATTGGACCCCTAGCAGCAGTGGAATTCTATGGTTTAGTGTTGGGATGGCAATATGAAAAGAAAAAAAGTCATCATTCATTGTCTTTTGTCTGCAGGGTAAGGAACAATTCTACATCAATCTGAATAATGGAGTTACCCCCCAGTGTAAAACAGAGGTTCAGTCCCCACCCAAAAGTACATATTAAAGACACTTGGGCAAGTCAGAGCTGCTTCTGTGCAAATATTTCCCTAGACTGATATGTCTAACTAATTTAAGTATTTTTTCTTTACTTTTGGCAAGTTCTTAGTTTTGGAAAACTGCTATTGCATTTTGATTTTCCCACATCAGCTTGGCATTACTAGAATACTAATCTCTGAAGTTGCTTAAGAAACATATAATATCATTGAACCTAGGAAATGATTGCAAAACTACATGAAATCAGCTAGGTTTTATGCCCATATTCTACTGAATCTCACAAAGTTGCTCCTCCTAAAGATGAAAGATCAAAGAAAAGGTACATAGTATATTACCTATAGAGCTCACCTCCAACACATTAGACAAAATTCCAAAGTAAAAATGACCATATATGTTTTTCAGAAACTAACGGGTTTTTCTAGAAAGCTTCAAGGTTTTCTTTAATATATACTTATATATAACTTGTGGCAAGAAAGTAAGACATGTAACAGTCTTCTTTCCTATTCTCCATTTAACAAGGCCTCCCATGTAAGCAGCCAGCTTTTTCATACACAGCAATACAATTTCTTTAGGGCAAAAAAAAAACAATAAAGAAACAAACAAACAAAATTAATAACAATAATAATAATAATAGAAAACCAAACAAAAAACCTACCACCAACAACAAAACCACAAGCTTTTAATTTTCTACAGAAAAAGCAGATTACCATAGCACCTGCATTTCAATCTCTAGAAAAATGTTGGGTATTATAGTAGAATTCCATTCTATCTATAGAATGAAAATATCTAATTTTAATTTTCTCTGTTATTCTTTTGGGGGGTTGGGGTTTTTTTGTTAGAGATCAGTCTGAAATTCAACAGAAGTATTATAATATTTAACTCGTCAAAAGATGGAGGAACTCCTCTGTGATGAGGAACTACAAAAATACACATTCAATTCCTTCTGTTTGAATTTTCTGTTAAGAGAATGAATAACCTGCTGTTGAACACTGGCCATCTGTAAACAGACATAAAAGCAAACAATAAAACACTAAAGAAAATTACATACAAAATTACTGTTTTCTTTTACAATATCCACCAATATACAAAATTCCTCTGTAGGGTGGCTAATTTTACTAAATTGTGTATTTTGACTGTGAAAATGAAAGGCACATTTCACAATATGAATACATATTCTTTCAGCCACTGAGAGGTGGTAAATATTATGTCACATAAAATATTCTGTACTGCTCCTATAAAAATATGAAGAAATACAACAGCAAATGTGCAAAAGTGTATGATTCTTCCAACAATCTTTTTTCAGGTATTTGAGGCTTGTCTGTTTCCAGTCCTCCCATTTTTGTTTCGCATGACCTGTCTTTAATTTTCAGTTGCGGAAGAAATTTTACTGTTCAGTTCATAAGGCTTTCCAGGGTTTCTGTGAAACAACAAAGCATATTCAGACAACGAATATTTGATTCTCTGCATGGCATATTAGTAGGTCTGATCTTACCTTCTTGTTTAGAATATTGTAATGATACAAAAAAGAACAGAAAAGTGGAGCACTTCACCATAGTTAAACTAGATGAATAATAACATATATTTGTATTAGAATTAGATTAAGGACACCAGATTCCAAGTCAAACTTGGTTAAATTGTTTTCTCTAGCAGTGGCAAAGTAAGATTTGCCATTACATCTAAATGGATTGGTTTAGATGAGGATTGGAACAACCACACTGCAGCAAAAATCAGAGCTGGTTCAGATCAGAGTTCCACAACAGTTCAGTGTCTGTTTATGTTTTAAGCATGTAAAGTAAAATAGTGGTTAGAAAACAGAGGGGTAGAGGGTTATCCCATTATTATTGGATTATTTGAAGGTTTTTTGCCATGAATTTAAGCCTACCATATTTTAGTTGTCTGATTTCTAGGGGCAGGTTCAATTCAAAGTCAGTAGGTAAGAGTTTGAGAAGGACATGGCGCACAGCTGGTCAGACAACTTCAGCTTAACATTCTGTTAAGATGTATTGGCTAGCAAGGACAGTGTTTAAAGAATATAATTTAAATCCCAAAATCTTCACCCATTCTTTATAAGTTCTGCTACATTTTGTCAAAACCAAAGTCTTCAGTAAGACAGAAGAATAACATTAAAACTTCTCTGAATGTGATGTCTTCAGTATCAAATTGAAAATTATTTTATATTCCACAAACTTACAAGAAGACAAGAGCAGCTGAAACGACAATAAAATGTTTTAATAAGGAAACCTTTGCACCCCGCTACCCCTCAAAAATAATCCATTTTCCATGCAAAAAGTCAATATTTATTATTTTTCTTCTTTTTCAGAAACTGTAGAATTTTTTTAAAGCCATTTATCCTGATAGTGCCCATCCCAGAGTTTAGCAAGCTGCATATATTGATATTAATAAAAAAAAAATTAAAAAAAAAATAGAATTTTAAGTAATCCTGTAATATTTTTAATGCATCTGCAAGCATTATTGGTGTGAGAGTATTTAACCAATTCTTTCAGAAAGGAAAAGCATTTCTAAAAATCATAGAATTGCCTAGGTTGTAAGGGACCTTTCAGATCATTAAGTCCAACCATCAACCTAACACTGAAAAAAGATATCACTAAACCATATTGCTAAGCACTACCTGTCTTTTATATACCTCCAGGGATGACATTCCATCACTTCCCTGAGCAGCCTCTTCAAATGGTTGACAACACTTTCCATGAAGAATTTTTTCCTAATATCTAGTGTAAACCTCGCTTGGAACAACTTGAGGCCATTTCTTCTTGTCCTGTCGCCTGCAACCTGGGAGAAGAGACCGACCTCCAGCTCTCTGCAACCTTCTTTCAGGTGGTTGTAGAGAGTGTTCAGCCTCCTTTTCACTAGGCTGAACAATCCTCGTTCCCTCAGCTGCTCCTCATAAGACTCCAGACTCTTCACCAACTTCATTGCCCTTCTCTGGACACGCTCAAGCACCTCAATGTCTTCCTTGTAGTGAGGGGCCCGAAACTGGATACAGTACACAGAGTGGGGCCTCAACAATGTCAACTACAGGGGGACGATTACTTCCCTAGTCCTACTCACAACACTATTCCTGACACAGGCCAGGATGCTGTTGGCTTCCTTGGCCACCTGGGCACACTGCTGGCTCATACTCAGCCAGCTGTTAACCGAAACCTCCAGGTCCTTTTCTGACAGGCAGCTCTCCAGCCACTCTTCCCCAAGCCTGTAGCACTGGATGGGGTTACTGTGACCCAAGTGCAGGACCCAACATTTGGCCTTGTTGAACCTCATCCCATTAGCCTCGGCCCACCAAGCCTCTCCAAATCCCTCAGCAGAGCCTTCCTACCCTCAAGCAGGTTGACACTCCCACCCAACTTGGTGTCATCTGCAAACTTACAGTGGGTGCACTTGATCTCCTGGTCATTGATAAAGACATTGAACAGAACTGGGCACAGTACTGAGCCCTGGGGAGCAGCACTTATGACCGATCACTGACTGGATTTAAATCCATTCACCGCAACTCTCTGGGCCTGGTCCTCCAGCCAGTTTTTTACCCAGTGGAGAGTACTCTCATCCAAGCCATGGGCAGCCAGTTTCTCTAGGAGAATGCTGAGGGAAATCATATCAAAGATTTTACTAAAGTCCAGGTACACAACATCCACAGCCTTTCCCTCATCCACCAGGCAAGTCACTTTGTCACAGAAGGAGATGAGGTTTGTCAAGCAGGACCTGCCTTTTGTGAACCCATGCTGACTGGGCCTAATCACCTAGTTGTCCTTCATGTGCTGCACACAAATGGAACAATGATCACTCTAAAGAAGTAATCTTCCACACCTCCCATTGAAAATGGTTTCGCTTAAAAAGGAAACAAGCAGTCACTATATAAAAGCCCGAGAGAGAAGGAGGAAAGAATTAAGTGAATAAAGAAGTTCTGATAGTATTTTGAAAATAGTTTGTATCTACTATGTATGTTGTTACTGAATGAAACACAGGCAGTGTTTAAACCACTTGCGCTTAGAGTTGGAAAGTGTAGGATCACAGGACAATTCAGGCTTGCAGGGACCTGAGGAGGTCTCCAGTCCCAGTCCCTGCCCCAAGCAGGCTCAGCCATGGACTCAGACCAGGCTGCTCAGGGCTCCAGTTAGCATGGATGTGAAATGCCCAAGGGTGGAGACAGCACAAACTTCCTCAGACCCTGCTCCACTGCCGGGCTATCCTCATGGGGAAAATGCTTCTCCTTATCTCCAACCTGAGCTGCTTGTGTTTCAGCTTGTGCCGCTGCCTCTTGCCCTCCTGCCACGTATCGCTTTGAAGACCCAGGATGCCTGTCCTCCACCCCTCCCATTGGTGCCAGGGATGCCATTAGGTGCCTCTTGTCCTGGCTGAACCAGCCCCAGTCCTGCAGTGTCTCCTTGCAGGGCAAGCGATCCAGAGCCACTGTGTTGGTAGCCTCCCCTTAACTCCTACCAGCTCATATATATTTTTCTTGCACAGGATGGCCAAAATTGGATACTGAAAGGGTATCCTGATGTAGTCTGATGAGCACTGAGCAGACACAAAACTGACTCATGGGGTATTCCATCCCATCTGCATCACACACAGTATAATCTGAGAGATCAAAGGGTGAACCTCTTTCTTCAATGGCCAGCATTCAAGGTGGACTCTGCCACTGATCCTGACCCGAGCACTCCTGACTCAAGATCCAGAATCCAGTTCCAATCCATTGCTGAGTCTAGTCTGAGATTTTCCCTGTGCCTGCTGGTGACATGATTGTCATTCTGGGAATTTGATACTGGTTTGTGCATATTATATATATTTCAATACTATTTTTTTAAATTTATGATTTCATTAATTTATTAATTTGTTCATTAAAGTAATTTACTTTTCTTCTAAACTCATTAATCTCTTTATCTCTCCCTTCCCTCTCTTTGGAGAGAGAGGTGGGGGGGGAGCATTTGTCATTCTCATTGGCCAATCTGTCGGAAACCATGACAAACATACATAGAGGTCTGTTTACCCTTCTTTCAGTGGTTTTGTATAATCATAAATTATCTTTAATTTACTGTGCCTGGTGCATGTAATGATATCCACAGACAACAGTATATTTGGATGATCATTCCTTTAATTAGCATGGCTGGAGAATGACCATATATATAACTTCCTTCACATGTTAAACCCTCAGAGGAATGCAAGACTAAAGCAAATAGCTGATTGACAAGAAATGTGGATTTCAAAGACGTAACAGCAGGGATTGAAATGCTTCTAAAATCCTGGCACAGATATCAGCCTGAAGAGGAGCATCTGTGATGTATTCTAATTGGAGGATGATACCTAAAGGAGGCAGTATGCCAGTGGCAAACACTTTGACAGAAGCGAACAAGTGAGTTGCAGAGTTTGCAGGGAAAATGGTCTCTTAGATGGTCCACAGAAGACTCCTCAAGCTTCCTGTCAGTCAGTAACTTCTGCTAAATTTATACACCTGAGCCAGGCACAGCTATGAAAACACATTATTCCTCGTCTTATGACAAGGAATTTCATTGCTTTGTTTCAACAGAGAGAAATTATAAACTCATTAATTTTACAAAGCATTGTTTCAAAGGGAAGTGCTGTAAACCATTGCAGGTGACTTCACTCTAATATAATAGAAGATATGGAGTCCTACTTATAAGTAGCTGAGAAAAAAGCAAGATATTAACTTCCATAGCTTTCAGATTTTTGTTGCATTTGTGTTATCTGGCTTTTTTTTTTCCTTTTCTTTTATTTTAATGAGTGTTATGCAAGGAAAAAATCCCTCCAAGAAAAAGAAATAAAACCAAACATGTTTTAGTACTGGCCTCTGTTATCCTCTTCAGTAGATGAAGAGCAAGCCCAAACAATAAACAAGGAGGTGATGCTGCCTAAGATATACATTCTGAGATAGTACTATTCCTATAGCAGCATCACAAAGTGCCATTCCAGTGCTACTTAAACAGAGATTTCAGATCAGATCCTTGTCTCATTAATCAGCCTAACTTCAGTTACTTTAGCAAGTTATTTAAGACCATCTAAGCATGGGGTAGACTCTGATTAGTCAAGTGCTGTTCAGTGCTCATTCATTATTTCTTGTGAAAGGTGGCTGCCTGTGGCATGAGTTTCTGACCCAGCACAGCCTATGTAGCAATACACTCTTCCTGTGAAAACTTCACACACAGTATTTAACTCTAGTGAGCATAATAAAAAGACTAAGAAATGTGAAAAAAAAAGTTTAACAATTTTAACATACGCATATAACACCAACTGCTGAATTATTTTAAGTTGTTAGCATTGAGACCCAGCTATGCCTGGGTTTCAAGTCACAGATTCTTTTTCAAACACTCATATTACAGAAAAAAACTTGATACTGTGACAGTAGTCAAACACTGACACAGGCAGCTTAGAGAGGGTGTGGAATATCCATCCTTAGAAGTATTCAAAGCCCAACCGGGCATGGCCCTGAGCAACCTTGTGTAGCTGACCTTGCTTGATCATTGTCAGGACAGTGAAATCTGCAGCAGTGCCAGCAAGCCCCAGCCATGCTCTGGTTCTGTGGTGCTGCAGTATGCTTCACCTATATGCACCTGATCCACTGGGTCTCTTTTACCTTTATGCCTTCAAACAGGCTGTCTGTGAAGCCTTCATGTAGTATTAATTCTGGATCTGGATTTTAGGGTTGTGCAGCAGAGAAAAAAAATAAACACAGAAGCCATAATCAGTCCCTGTATCCCTTTTATCTGTCAAATTTATGAAAATTAAAGCATTGTTGTACTTTCTTCCAAATTTTGCATTTCTGTATGAACTATGAGCTGAATTTCAATGGAAATTGAAAGCAAAACATAGCCTAGTCTGTTTTCTACATTATTATTTGTCATGCTTTTGAGGTATTTTTATGGATTTTCAAACCTCTGATAAATGCTTCATCAAGACTTTGTAAGATATTGACAAATACCAGGCAAATCATCGCATTGCAAAAATGCAGGGAAGTCTCTTCTTGCAACTTTTCCCTTGGGAGCCAATATTTCTCTTCATTACCTATAAATAAAAGGTTCACATTGTACAAGATAGTTCATTGTGCCAAACTCTTCATTCTCTTCCCCTGAAAATTCTATTCTGTTATTATGTTTGTCTTGTAGTAATGAGATAAAAACTGTCCATCAAGGCACAAACTTTTCCTACAACATAAGGAAGTGCAGCCCACTGCAAAGAAGATATGCTGAACTGGTAAACTATACTTCTTCCATTCATAATGCATACATTTTAATGAAATATGGTATTAAATCTAAAATAAAGGCTATGCAAAAAATGTGTCAAAGCACCAAACCTGCTGTTAGTTTCCTGTTTATTCTACTCCCCTTTCTCACACCTATAACAGGAGATCTAAAACACTAATTGAGCAATAAAATTCAGAGTAAGTATAACATTAACAGTTTTGCACAGTGAGATCACAGTTGGATGATCAAGTGAAAGGAAGTAAGTTAGCAAAATGTAGAAAAGTTGAGTTCATAATGGGTGTAGGATATCCATGAGAGATACATGGCTAAAGAGGTAGTTTCAGGGTAAGACATGCAAAAAAGAAGACAGCTTTAGAGCATTTCTCAACTGCAAACCATAGCAAACCTGAGGAACAGAGAAAATGCTCATCCACCCCGGAGGAGTGGGACTGAAGCACAGAGGGGGCTATCTTGTTATGCCCAGCTTGAAGAAAAACTATAGACTACCTCAATGCTAGGCTCTAACTTGGCTTTACACAGCCTTTTCCTCCCTCTTTACTTTTTGGCTGTGTTCAGCTTCTCCTTTCTATTACCATTTTTCAGTACAAGCAGAAGTGAATTCAGCCAAAATTATCTTGTGTAAAGTCTAAATGTTATTGGGAAGGCAGGAAGTGTATGTAACACAGTATCACGCAGCCAAAAGAAGAATAAGGCTGTGACCTTGAGAAAAGAAACAACGGCTCCAGTAAAAAAACCATGGAGATAATAAAGGTCCACATCTAAAAGGAAACATGGGTCTACAGTAACCAAGCAAATGCAGAAAAAGCTGAGCATCCCAGAACCAATACCCAACACCAGATGGAATAAAGTGGTCACAGGCAAAAACACGTCATAAAATGAAGTTCTCTAATATCTCACAGCTGTGCAATATCTATACAAGGTACAGGATGTATTGACTATGAGGAGGAGATCCCTAACTACAGTTCCCCTCGTACCTTGTTTCAGCTGAATACATGGAAAAATATTGCTATCCTTAGCAATAACATGGCTATATTTTTCCAAGCCTCAGAGAAAACTTTTTGAAGTATTTGTGATAGTGCAAACTAGGAGAAAAGTATTAGAGAAAGAATAGTTGTACAAGTTCTGTCCGAAGAATGACCAGGAAAATTAATAAACAAACAACCAAAAAATGCGCCCCCCCTCAACAACAAAAACCCTACCAAAAAAACCCACCCCCAACCAAACAAGACAATGTAGTGAAAAGACTAAAGCCTGAAGAAGCAAACCACATCCAGATGGCATAAATTCCGGCGTCTAATGTTTCCAGTTGATTACCTCTAAGATTGGACAGACAGCTACCCAATACTAAACACTAAACAAAACATTTCAGGTGTAATTCAGGCTACATGCGTCAGTAGACCTGGAAATTTTGTCTTACTTTCTATCTGCAATTAAACTGTGACAGCTAGAATACAGCTGTAATTGCTACAGTTCAAGAAAGTTTTGCTACCAAAACAAATGTAGTTGGCTATTGAGTTTTGGAAGTAGGAAACAAATTATATGAGACCTGTAAGTCAATCACGTAAAATCTCATGCTTTACACCAAAATTTATTTACCCCTAAAGTCTCTAATTGATAGAAAAATAATACTTCTTTTGTATCATATATATCTGCGACAAAGAAAGCAGACTTTTCATAACTGTTCTTTCTCAGCTTGACTTCTTTTTTTCCCTTGCCAGTTTATCAAGTCTTACTTTGGCTGAAGTATCTCTCTGCTTTTTGCCAGTTGATAGAGTTCATTTATAAAAAACTACATGCACACACATGACCTTCTGCTTGTATATATATATGCATGAGTCTGACTCAATCTAAATTAAGTGCATGTTTACATGAGAAGAGGCATTTTCAAAGCTAAAATTATGTCTTCAAAGTGCAACATTTGAGAGAGTAAATACTTTCCCAAATTCAGACAGAGGCCATTGAAGGTATTCCCACCTCCTGCTCTCACACTGCAGCACCTTTCCTGCCAGCCCTGCCTACATAATCCTTTCCGTTGCTGCACTGTGAATTGTATAAACCACCTGAGATCAATAAAAATTAGAAAAATTAGGTGTCTTGTGTGGCTTCTTTTTTTTTTAAAGTGAGGTCAATTTTTTCATATCATTTGTACTGTAGCTACACAAATAATTGTGCCAGCACAGGTAGAGAGCAAGAACAAGTGTCAACAGGAAGAGTGTTCTAAAGTGTTGTTTAAACAATTCCTGCTACTATGACAATAAGTATGTAAACACACAGTAATATTTTCTCAATTTCTCTCTGTAGGTATCTAAGCAAGATAATGTAATACTAGCTTTCAAATGCATAAGATAAGAAATACTTAGATTACTAATACCTGAAGTCTTCAAATTACATCATGCCCAGCTTAGCTGAAGTAGTCTGCTTCAAATACTGCTTCAAGCAAATTTCTGCTTGAAATACTGTGTTTTAGATGTAGAAGTGTATAATGATAACAAACACAATAATAATTTTCCTTGTTGTGCAATCTCTACTGGAAAAGTACCCTAGGGCCTGAAGAACAATAACCCAGTTCGTATGAAATAAAATAACCCCAATGTTATCAAAACTTTACAGAGGTTAAAAAAAAAAAAGAAAAAGCAATCCTCAGGCAAAAGGATATATTTAATCCATTGCCTTTATTATCTACCTTCATATCCTCAGATGGTATTATTTCTGATTTTTAAAATTGAACATGACTTTAGCTCTGCAACTGTTACTCACACATAGAGTATTAGCCATTTGGATGTAGATATGTCAGGAGAGCTACTTGTTGGTCATATTGCAAGTGGTATGCAAAAAAAATCCCAAAGCAAGTGAATTTTGGGAGTTCAGTAGTATCTGGGGAAATGATGATGAGCCACTGCAGTTACAAATGTTCACCATTACAGTTGCCAAAGGTCTCCTACAGCTCTTTAGCTCTCTCCCCAGACTCATAATTTGTGCTTAAAACATGTTTTGAGAATGGACAAGGCTGAGGCTTTTTAGTCTGTCATTGTTTAATCCTGACCAGCAAAGAAGTACTACATACTTGCTCACCCACTTCCTCCTCCCCCAGTGGGATGGGGGAAGAATTGGAAAGGTAAAAGTGAGAAAAAATTGTGAGTTGAGATACCAAGTGTAATAATTAAAAAGAAATAATCATAAAAGTTGTAAGAAAAGGAGAAAAAGAGAAATAACAAAGAGAGAGGGAAATAAAACCCAAGAAATAAAAGTGATGTAAATGAAAAAAATTGCTCACCGCCAGTTGACTGATACCCTGCCAAAACCAGTACATTCCCTACTCCTTATTCCCTATCATCTACCCGATGTTCAGATCCTACCCTATCTCAATACATCCTCCTTAACTACCACTTTGCCTGTAAAAAGTTTGTAAAATGTGCCTAAATATCCATGAAATGTTCATTAAGTTAATTTGATCTATGTCTGTTATGGTGATCACACAGGACAGGAGAGGTGGTGTGTCACATGGAGTTGTTGGGCACCAAAACCAGCCCAAGTGGGGTCACTGTTGCACTTCACTGTTTCTTGTGAGGTTCATTCTTCATTAGTTTGGATGGTTTCTACTTCCTATAACATGCAACTCAAATCATTAATTACAAGAATTCAAAGGTATATACATAACATAGAATCGTCTGGGTTGGAAGGTATCTTTAAGATCATCAAATATAACCATTAACCCAATACTGACAAGTCCACCACTAAACCATGTCCTAAACACCATTTAGGGTGTTTAGGACATGGGTATTTAAAAATACTCATTTTTTAAATACCTCCAGGGATGGTGATTCAACCACTTCCCTGGGCAGCCTGTTCCAATGCTGGAAAATCCTTTCGATTAAGAAATTTTTCCTAATACCCATCCTAAACCTCCCCTGGCGTGACTTGAGGTCATTTCCTTTTCTGTCACTGGTGAACTGGTAGGTTCACCATCTCACTTCCTCATGTCCTCCTGCTGGTCACATAGGACGAACCACAGGGTTACACATGGTGTGTGCTACTGGTACCCTCTCCCTTGAACAGAGAAAGGGACTCTGACTTTTAATAGCTGAGACCTTGGTTGCTGAGTATGAGGAAGACCTATCCTTCTCGTATTGCTCAGACAATTTTGGAGTCAGTTTCTCCACCGATGACATGCTGACTCATAGGTAGGAAGTGAGATCATCTTAATATTCTCAGAGTTGTCTAGTCAGTCCATCCATAATTGGTGCCTCTGTGTCTGTCCAGGTCATTATTGCCAGGGTGTTGGCATATTACATTGGTGCACTTTGTATAAAGTTTCATCACGTGGAACGTGAGCAACAGATTTCATCTGTTGGGCCTTTGGATACCTGGTTGTCATCCAGGTTGTTATAGATCACCTTCATCATGGCTAATTCCCTCAAATACTGGATACCTCCCTCAATTATGGTCCATTTGCTTTGTGAATTTGCAAGATTTTCCCTGAAGGAATACCTGTCCTTAACACTTGACAGGAGTCACTGCCAAAGACTGAGGAGGACTCTGTCATTGGCTTTATCCCTAGCAAGGAACCCTAGCTGTCAGGCTTCCTTACCCTCTAATTCCTGACTATTGGCCCCAGTATCCCAGCATTGGAGCAACCAGCTGAGAATTTGCTTGCCTGGTTGACAGCTGAAAACTTTTCATTTCTCTCACAATTGACTTAGGGGATAGGGATTGGGTGGTTTCAGTCTCATTTATGATTTCATTCCCTTCTTCCTCTTCTTGTGACTTCTCTGTTGCAGAACAGGGTGCCTTTTATGATTCTCTCTCTGGCTTCCTCTTAAGAGAAGCTTCTTCGACCCTCACTAAACAAATTGGTTTCCACTTTGATTGTTTCTTTTTAATTATGACTGATATAGTTGAGGGCTGAGTCTCTGGTCTAGCCATTGTGTCTGTTGGTGTGGCTTCAGATCCAGAGACCCTTTCTTATTGAGGATGCTGAATAATATTGAGCGGTGTTTGGTAGGTGCTGGCCAGGCCCCAGCACAATGTGTTGAATTGTGCTTCTTTGGAACAGCCAGGGGATCTTTTTTTCAGACATGCTAGCACTTTGTCAGGTTCCTGCACTTGTTCAGGATGGAATTTTCAGACCACTGTGGGGGAAAAGCTTTCTAGATTCTCAGCCGTATTCTCCCACGTGTCTTGCCACCCATAACCACACAGCTACAGAGCCTGCATCTTATTCCAAAATAGCTTGTTAACCTTAGAAAGAGATGAAACAATATTCCTAAGAAATACCAACAGAGGTATTTTGACTACCCAAAGATATTCAAGACAGTGAAAAGCTATTTAAATGAGGAAGAAAATACCACAGAAGGTGGTGAAGGTGCCATTTTGTATGTCCTCCACAAAAAAATCCCTCTCAGAGGTGCAAGTCTATTTGTTAGTTGTCTCCATGAGACAGTACTCAAAGTACAGTAATGGCTCCAGTACAGAGCCCAGATACTAAATTAAGCTCCAGGCTTGTGTTTTAATAATAAATCTCCCAGGAAAATTATCACTAAGTGCTACAGAGCACAGCAAACTGCAAAAGCAACATTAAAAACATACAGAAAAAAAAAAAAGAGCATGGCAGAGATCTGATAAATTAGTATCAAGAACAGATGAATCAAGATTTTGACTAGCAAT
>JAOXJM010000019.1:33148894-33168173 GCA_026413425.1 Tringa solitaria
AATGTAATGGCCTTCCACTAAAATGCTGGGAGAGTAACAAGGCACCCATGCAAAAAAAAAAAAAAAAGAAAAAAAAAATCAAAGAAAACCAAAATATTAAGCACTGGTCAAGATACTGAAGCAGTATTTGTAGTGTATGGTCTTAGAAAAATATATTAATTGCAGAAAAGAGATAAAAGGAGGACTGGAACAATAAAAAATTAACTTACTTACTCCCTTCATTCCTTTCTCCCTTCCTTCCTTCCTGCCTGCCTCCGTTGCTCTTTCCTTCCCTCCTTCTTTTCCCCTTCTTTTCTTCTTTCCCTTCCTATCCTATTTTCTTTCCCTCCTTTCTTCCTTTCTTCCTTTCCTTCCTTTCATTCTTTTCTGCCTTTCTTTCCTTTCCTTCCCTTCCTGCTTTCTTGTAGTATAGCAACTCCAACAGGCAAAAAATGCTGTGTGCAAACTAATACTTAATTAGAAAATCAATAGTTGATTAATTTTTGTGAATGAGCAGCACAGAAAGAAAAGACTGAAAAAAGCAAAACGTTTTACACTCAGTGACACGAGTCCATACATAAGGACCTCTTTAAGAGGAAGTAAAGCTTCAGAAAAAAAATGATAGAAAAACATTTCACATTATTTCCCAATACCTATCAACGAAGACTTCAACTATGCCCTTACACTTGAGGGCATGAAGGTATATATATAATCCAAGCTTTTTCTTATTTTGTAATCTACTTGTCAACATTTGATCTAAAAACTCCAAATACTTTCACGTTAGACTTTCTCTGTTAGAGCCTGTTTCCATTTATTAACTACCTACTGATTTTTTCACAAAGATTTCTATTACGAATAAAAATAATTTAAATAAATTATGCTTATATTCACGTTTACATTTAGTAACAAAGTAAACTATTTTCATTATATTAAATTAATTCTTTATATAAAAAAATAGTCACAAAATATTTAATGTGTAAGTAACAGTCATAAAGTTTTAACCTTTGTGATGCCACGGTACTCCAAGTAATGAAGGCTATTTGGCTTTCCTTTTAACTTCCTACATAATTACTCTTATTTTCTATTGCAGAATATCTTTATTGTGTAAACCATTATGATTTATTCTCTTACAGATTGTATAAAAGTAGAGCTTTAATGTCTTTAGCTGATGATCTCCATATGATATAGACAAACACAGTATGTTCTTTATTCACACAGCAACTCATGATATAATTTCACAGAGTGATTCTGTACTACTTTGTGTCACTTGATCGGTCACTCAGCAAAACTGGGTTGCTAATGTCATCAGCAGAGACCTTTCACTGCTGTTCACCAGCTCCAGCTTCTCTTGCCAAAATTCTTATCTTTCTCCTTTCATTGTTTATTTTCAGTTTGCATAACTTTTTCCCTTCCTTCCTTCCTTCCTTCCTTCCTTCCTTCCTTCCTTCCTTCCTTCCTTCCTTCTCTTAATCTTTGTGACAACTGAAACTTGAATCGGTTTCTCTAATTTGGCAAAAATAATTTTTAAACAGCATCATGGTCTTCTATAGGATTTTTTTTTTTATTTAACAAGTATCCATTAATAGCAATTGCTTTATTTTGTCTTTAACCCATGTTCCACCACATGTAAGCCTGTTTTCCAGAGATGTGCGCTCATGGCTACCTCTTTTTTGGAGCACTTCTGGAAACAGTTATTTATCTGTTGGAAACTTTCTGCCTGTTAAGGTGAGATCATTTCATGAAGACACATAATTCCAGCAGATTTTTGACAGGAAGCTTTCCTGACCAAAGTTTTTCAATCAGAGAAAGAGAAACCTGAATAGAGAAATTGATGGCTTTATATGATAACAGACTATTAAATTTTTTTGCTTCTCAAAACCAGCCAATAATTCTGGTACCTCACAGAATCATTCTCACAACAATCTCAGAATGCGTTGCATGTTTGAATGGGTGTCTTCCACTATCAGTCCCAAGCAAAGCAGTCTGGAGTTGGAGAATTTAACTTATTGTCAGCAAACACAAACCTCGAATCACTGACTCAAAACCTGTGAAAAACAAAACATGGACATAAACATTTACATGAATATAAACACCTATCTCCTCCCCATTTATAAAACTTTCCACATTTTCACTGCAGACTACGCCTCCAGCTTAGGTGTCAGGCAGCACTGGTAGCATGGTTGTGTGCCTGATGTCCCTTTTATCACTCAGGGGTGCCCACCCCCAGCATGGGTGATCCACAGGCACATTGGGGATGTTTTGCCCTGACGTGTCAGCCATGGACACAGTCCCTCAGGGGTGGCCTGTTTAACAGTTAGTTAGTATTAATGCTGTCTGTGCATCTTTTTTACCCATTTAAATTTTATCTTCGAATTTCGGCCATAGGGCCATGATATGTCTTCATGTACTAAATTAAGGAGCCTATGTAGCTAATTTTAGATTGTAATCACCACCCAAATAAATGTTCCCATGAAAAAATTACTAATAAAAGTTGTTTAGTTTACCATTACAAGGCATATTTTCTTTACCAATACACTGCTGTAGATTTTTCTGATTCCCTTCTTTGTGAAACCTGGCAAAAGTAGCAAGCCAAATATGATTAAAGCACAATAGGGTATTTTAAAATTATATTTTCAGTACATATTATCCACTCCCTAAATTTCTCTCATTTTTCCACTTATCAACAACAGCTTTTTTTGACACAAAGCTGTACTCCCAGAATATCACACAGTTAAAATATACTCAGTGACAGCTCCATCCCTGACACAATCTGAACGATAACAACTTCATTAAATGCAATTGCTCCTAGGTTCCATAACCAACCATGTACCAGTGATCTACTTCTGTTGAATTACATTTTCTTTATCTTTGAATCATCCCTCTTGCCAGGTGATAACTTATTTTCTTCCAGATATTTGGGTGACAAAGGCTGATATCAGTTTGGAAGCTGTACTCAAATAACATAATTGGAGATGAAGAACACAACCTGATGCATCTAATAATTTGGCCAGTTTTAAGCAAAGGTATTTCACTTTCAACTTTCATCAACCATTTTTATTTTTTTAATAAGGATATTTGATATAAAGATGTTTTCCTTCATAATAAAGCTTCATACAGAATGCATCTTAATTTATTACATATTGCCAAGATACAAGATTGCAATTTTTTAAAATATCTTTTGCAATCTTTCCATATTAGTAGATGAGCTAGGTACTGGTTTTAGCAGTATACGGATGGTTTTCGAAACTTTCTGTCTGCTGCATCTCCCATGGGAGGTGCCTCAGTTGACAAATGAGATGCAGCAGAAGAGAAGGTTCACCTCCTTTTCAACCACAATAGTACCCTCATGCTAGTTTAAACCGCTCTTGATTTCAGTTTGTGTTTGGGGTGGTGATGGGAATTGTCTTGCAGAACAGTGCAGAAAGTTTTCAGGAATATCAACATCTTCAGGCAATCCAGAAATAAAAGTCACAACACATACTCTGCATTGGTGGTACTTACTCAAATTGACAAGTATGTTCTTTGTGAGATTCAGCTTATTTTTAAAGAAAAGTCATACTGAAAATGAAGGTACTTTTCAAGAAGAATAAAAAATCTTGGCAAATCATCAAAAGAAGTTTGATGAGGGATTTTTCCCCAACTAGAGGAAGACTCCCAGATCTATCACATACATTCCTCACTAAGCTGTTGTATGATTCAGGCTGATGCATCTCCAGGCTAACACTAGGTTCAGTGTCTGGTAGCAGATGAAGGGAAAAGATCATTCTGGTCAGTATATGGTTGTGATCAACTAGTGTCATCACCACTAGATACCAAGACGGTGTTAACATCAAGGTTTTGGCTTTTATGATGACAGAACCTTGGAGGATCAAGGGCTGCTGGAGAGACATGTGATATATCTGGAAAAGTGGGGCAAAAGCACTTTTGTCAAGAGGCAGGACAACCTGGTCAGAAGAGCTTTTAACTAGGAAAATGGTGGAGTGAGATTGCTAACCACAGGCAAGTAAAGAGACAAACAGTAGAAAGGGGTGGAAAGGAAAGGGTGCAGAGCAATGTTAACAAGACAGACCTAAGGAAAGACAAAACAGGGTGGAAGGGGACCAACCCCAAGTACACGTCCACAAAGGTATGCAGCCTGGGAAGCAATAAGGAGTGACTAGAGCTCCAGACAAACATTTAGGTCATTGTTTGAAAAACTGAGATATGGTAGGATAGCTAGCACAACTGCACTGAGCAGTGGACAGGTGCAAGATCTTCAAGAGAGATAGAATAAGCAGAGAGGCTGCCCTTACTGTGATGGAGCAGCTTGGATACATGGAACTCCTCTCCAAGGTAGACAGGAGGTGGGGTGAGATCTTATGGGGCCAGGTCAGAGTATCACGCCATTAAGTGTCAAACCATGATGGGATTGTATCTACCCAACCAGGGTGAGGAAGCAGGCAAATCTTCTTCAAACTTCAAGTAGGATGAAGTCCCTGTGCCCAGTTCTCCTGGGGGACTGTAACCTCCTTGACATCTGCTGGCAGGGCAGTGCAGTGAGCTTCAAGCACTCAAGATTTCTGGAAGGTGTTGGGGGTGACATAATGACATGGAGTGACATACAGTTGGATTGACTGTTCACTCATAAGGTAGAACAACTGGTGGATGTGACAAACAGTGGCTTGCCTGTTTGTAGTGAGCATGATATAGCAGAATGATTATGAAACAGGATCTAAACAATTTAGTCTTCCAGAAAACCACAACAATGCCATAACAAATAGTGTAAAGTTATGTGTTAGTCTGCAAAGGCAGCTGACTTTTTTACTTTGAAAAATTGGTAAGTGATTACATAATTAGTATGATGTGCTCGGGTCATGGTTTTCAAGATCTCTGAGGAGCCACATAGGATTTAGAAGAGTGAAATAAAAAAAGAAGTTCAGCTTGGAAGAAGGATTTCTTTACATGTAACAGTCAGATGAAAGGTCCATCATCTATAAGGTACTGGAATGGCAGGCCTCCTTTCTTGTTCTGCATGTGCTCATGATGTGTGTTGGATTTTTAATAATTGTTATTTTAACAGCAAGGATTATTCCCTTGAGATCACATCAGGATCACATGATATGGATTTTCATTTTCTTCTAGTGCATTTAAAGCTTCCTCTAAATCAACTGAACTGTCTTGACTGCTATGTATGAGATTTAAATAATCCACCTTCTGTTTTGCAACAGAAATAGGACAGTAGAAGAATATTTTGGGACAAAGACACTGTGGAACTGCATGCAGATGATTTTAAGGGATAAACTAGTGTAGATAGTGAAAAGAAAAAAAATGCGTAAGTATATATACCTGAGCACTAAGTTAATGTTAAATCATGATCACTAAACAAATTATGTAGCAACTGCATCAAAAACAAATATGTAAGCTATTTATTCCAGGCTGAATCTCTCACCCTTTCGTCACCAATTCTCTCAGCCTTTCTTTACAGGAGAAGTGTTCTATCCTTCTGATCATTTTTGTGGCCCTCTGGACACACACCAACAGGTCCATGTCTTTCTCGTAACGATGGCTCCAAAGCTGGATGCAATAATTCAGGTGGGGTCTCACCAGAGTGCAGTAGAGGGGGCAGAATCACCTCCCGTTAGATGCTAGCCACACTTCTTTTTATGCAGCCCAGGATACGTTTGGCATTCTGGGCTGCAAGACCACATTGCAGACTGTCATGGACTCATGTCCAGTTTTTCATAGACCATTGTCTGCAGGGCTGCTCTCAAGCAATTCATCACCCACTCTGTACTGATATTGGGGATTCCTTCAACCAGGTGGAAGACTTGCACTTAGCCTTATTGGACCTCAAGAGGTTCTCAAGGGCCCACCTTTCTCAAGCCTTTCAAGATCCTTCCCTTAAGCATATCAACTGCACCCCTCAGCATGATGCTATCCATGGAGTTGTTGAGGATACACTCAATTCCACTATGTATGTATGTCCATGATGAAGATAATAAATTGCATTAGTCCCAGTATGGACTCTCGAGGGACACCACTGGTTTCCATTTGGAGTTTGAGCTGTTGACTGTTTTCTTTGGATGCTACCATCCAGCCAATTCCTTATCCATCTAAGATATCAAATCCATCAAATCCACGCATCAAATCCATGTGTAAATTTAAAAGCAAGAATTTTGGGGACCATATCAAAGATCTTACAGAAGAGACAAGGGTGTAGATGGCTACAAGATTAGTCGGATATGATTTACCTTTTGTGAAGTCATGTTGGCTGCCCCTGATCACCTCCCCATGTTACTTACGTTTCAACATAACTTCCAGGAGGATCTTTTCCATGGTCTCACTGGGCACAGATGTAAGGCTGACTGGTTGGCAATTCCCAGGGTCCTCCTTTTTACCCTTTTTAAAAATGGCTCTGATTTTTCCCTTTTCTCCAGTCACTGGGGACTGAATTCCACAAATTTTTAAATATGTTGGAGAGCAGCTGGCAACTACGTCGCCAGGTCCGTGAATACTCTGGGCTGCATCTCATTTGGTCCCATCAACCTGTATATATTCAGGTTCCTCAGGTGGTCTTGAATATGATCTTCTCTTATAATGGATAAGACTTCCTTCCCCCAGTCTCTATCTTGACGTTCAGGGCCTTGGACATGTGAGAAGAGCGATTGCTTGTGAGAACTGAGGCAAAGAAATTGTTGAGTACCTCAGCCTTCTCCGTATCAGTCACTAGTTTTCCCGAGAACAAGATTATTTTCATTAGTAAAGATTAAATATTTATTTATGTTGACACTCAAACAGAAATTGGACACAAAGTTATTTTCCATATTCTCTAAGTACATTTGTCTTCATTGGGTTGATGCAGCTCCAGATGCAGGGAACGTTTTAGCAGGAAGCTGATGTGACACAGGTATAAACTAGGGTATATTCATTGATAATACAACTAAAGGTGTTTTGGTAAAATCCTACCTCTACAATGAGTTCAACTAAGTGAGCTCAGGAATACAGAAACATTATTTCAATTTTTTAAGTGTTTTTACTAGAAAAAGGATAAATCCACACAATATTCCATAATGTCTATAAGTATAACTTTTAACTGCAATTATAATTGGAAAAAGGTAGGGGGGTTTTCCCATCTGATTTGGAAAATGTGTTTCAGTTATGTTTATAGTTGTTTAAAAAATACCGAGAGACTTTTGGTTCTGACTCCTCAGGTTCATAGTCACATAAGTAATATTTCTTGGTACAATAAATGTATGGAGCTACTTGTCATGCAAGAATTGTTGATTTGCATAAATGTGTCAGTCTTGGTCTATTCTGATGTCTTTTTCTTTTACGCCATTATCAAACTGACTTTTGTCTTTCCATTTCACAGCTGGTCCCATAAGAAATTAAATGTACTTTTCCCTTTTGGTATTCTTGACAAGAAATTCATTTGCTTGCTTCTATGAGAGATGATGTCCTTGAGTAGAATGAGCACGGTTCATCATTCTGTTCCCCATTGAACTCATGATCTTGAAGTAATGCTTAGGCACAACGACAAATCCCAAATGGTAAGGTTAGAAGATAATACACTGATGGTATTATATATAATATATAATATTATTACACTGATAGTAAACATAGAATCCATTGCAAGCATTCCATTTTCTTGATGAAGAGTAATCTTATTACACCTCCACTAAAAATTAAACTTTTTATTATTGTTGTTGTTCTTGTTATTATAATTATTATACTATTCCATGTCATTTCCAGTATGGTTATTACACTGGAAACATCAATGGAATTCTTCTTCTCTTCAGTTCTTTTACTTCTTTGAGCAAAGAGTATGTTTGAAAGCTGATCATGCCATTCACACATTTGACATCTTCTAAAGCTAATATGTTAGCTCTGAATGCATTGCAAAAATAGCACCAAGCAGCCCCATTTCATATAGGGGCAGAATCTCCCTGTTTTTACTGAATGATTGGTTCACAACTCCTTTGTCCATTATATATTGAATTACACATTATAGCTTTATTTAAAAGCTGCTTTGGAATGACAGCGCAAAACAGGCTGCTAATTGAAAAAAAAAATTGAGATCTGAATGCTCAATATCTCAAAAAATCAGACCTTCAGTGTTGTTCAGAGAAAAGAGTAACATGACTTATGGATTGAAATTGAAGTTGACCCGGATAACTCACAACCTGTAACCATTCTTTAGCCAAGCTCATTCCTATCACTTGGAAAACAATGCTCATTTTTCACCCATGAGATGACCTCAGTGCTGGTGATGATTACTACAGAAACCTTATTTATGGCAAAGAATTCAGAACTTCTCATAGTGCACAAAACAAAGATCTTTGTTTCAAATACTCTTTCATAAAAATAAAAAAATTGCATAGCTTAACTTACTTTTGAATGAAAAAGTCTATTTCACATGTTTCCTTTTTAGCATTTTGTAATAAACCTTTTCCATGAGATAAACTCATGACTGGTGTCAATGCCTGCCCATATCTGTCTTAATACCTGTAAGAATTCCAATCTCCTACTGCAGCCATCACATGATGCAAAAAACCTCCAAATGTTTAATATCTACAGTAAGCAAGTATAATTTCCAAAAGTTTTCAGGAGTTTAAAAGGTAGTGGGACATTTACACAAAATATGGGAATAAAAAAAAGTTGTGGGGCAATCAGCAGTTTTAATTCTTAAACTCTTTGAAATATTCCATAGTGGAAAATGAGAACTTTAAATAATTTAACAAAGCTCCAATAGCTTTTCTCCAAATCAAATATGTTTTAAAAGCTTTAAACCAAGTTGATGTGTATTTACCAGCAATTTTAGCTTGCATTGGATTCTGCTGCTGTTTAGCATTACTCTGAATTGATTTATACAGAATCTATACATGTTAAGGAAAAAAACCAACCTTTTTCTTGTCTTAGTTTAGATCAGGGAAAAGTCTTACTTAGTCTCAAACATTATTCTTTTCCTGTTGGGTGGAAATAATCACATAACTTATTTTACCCTTTGTCTTCTTATTCTCTGTAGTTTGATAGTAGCATATTTTAATGTTTAAAAATTCCAATGGTTTCTCTGAATATCTTCCCTCTTTTCCAGCTCTCCTCCCTGGGAGATGGGAGTGCCTAAGAGAAGATATCACATGGACAGTGGATGGGAAAGCTGAATGCAGGGAAGCCTGTGTGACTGACATGCTAAACTGACACCCTTGTAATATCCAACACACTTGAGTTTTTGCTTACACTTGGATTTGAAAATAGTTATGGCTTAGTTGTCTGCTTGCTCAGTTTCCTGAGCATTTACATCAAAAACTGCTTGTGGAAGGGGGTTTGCGTACATTAATTTCTTACTCATATTTTTTTCCCAGTTACACAGGTCTTGAGCAAGATGCTTGCTGAGGAACATAAAGCAGGACTTTATATGGGCAACAGAATAGAAATAGTTATTTTTCTCTTCTTGCTCATGCTAAGACCTGCAGAGGACCAGTTGGTCTCTCATACAAATTAGATTTGCCTCAGGGGTCTCAGACTGTACCACCATTACCCTCTCAATGTCTTTATTGTGATGCTTTAAAAAAGTACCTAGTACACCACTACACTCTTCATACTTATTTTCAATGTTCTTACAAGATTTTGTGACTCTGACAGCACTTTTTTTTTTACATTTGCACATTTTGTTGACAATAATCACTGTCCCTGTTTTTAAAGATTATAAATATTCAATATACTATTTGATTTTATCTTCTAATTATTAATTTTAGTGTTTCCACTATTACAATGTAGTTTGGGTGAAAATCAGACAATGATACATTTTTCATTTCTTTAATGTACATAGTCATAATTATTGAAAATTAAGTGGATTTTGCACATTAATGAATTGGTAAAGACAATCCTTTCTGGAACTACTGTTAATATGTGATTAATTTGATCAAGGATATATGAATAAAATCTTACTTTATCTTGTATAAAGCAGAAATAACTTTCCTTGAGGACCACAGGCATGCTGAAAAGAACAGTCTGAGGAATACCTTAGTGATGTAAGTCCAATGAATGACACCGCTTTTTTCCTAAGCATTATTTTTATGAGTAAATGCTGACAAGTGTTGTTTACGTCAAAAGTGTGGGAAAAAGTCTGAAGAAGTCCCCTTTTTCTTTTAACTCAAGCATTCCTAGTTTTTAATATGTTCCACATGGCTTTGAATAAAACTGAGAAATGTTCAAAGGAATTTCTTCACAACTAGAAGTACATATATTTTCTTATCTCATTTTTAGTAAAGCAGTGCTACATTTATTAAGATTTCTCACTTAATACAGGAATTCTTTATAGAAAACAGTGTCTCTTCCCCAACAAGAAAACCTCTTGCAGTTGGACCATTCCCAGGTAAAGACTTGGAACATTCCCTGTAGAGAGACTCCAGACAGAAGTAAGCAGCCCCTAGTGTACTAACTGAACAACGGTAACACTGAAGACTCATCCTACAAGCCTGATACCTGCCTGCTCTTTGAAAACTCTTGTATCACTTTCTCCATAAGTGGCTGTCATTCTCCAGCATTCAAGACAGAGAGCCTTTCTAGGCCTTACAATTGACATTTCAGGGCCATCAAAAATTACTGCCAGTGTATGCTATTTAGTAATACTTGGGAAAGCTTGGGAAATCATCTAAAATGACTAAGCTAGTTTGGAATTCCTGAATTGAAATACCAATGTACTTTCTGGCTTTAGACTGTTCCCTATATCTAAAATATGACAGTACAAACTGCAAGCTTATATATTACTTATGAACATTTCCTTCCACGCATTTAATGTTTTAAGTATCTCTTCTTAAGTTTAAATTGTGGGTATTTTCAGTCATTATCATAGAAATAGATGACTTAGTAGAGAAAAAAAAATTAAAGATTGTCATCTATCGCTATTAATCATCACTGTATTCTTCAAAGAATACTATTTCAGGACCTTGAAAGCATGCTTCACAAAATCTTAGAATGACTGAGGTTGGAAGGGACCTCTGCAGTCTTCTGGTACACTCTGCTCAAGCCGGGTCACTTGGATCTGATTGCCCAGGACCATATCCAGGCAGCTTTTGAATACCTCCAAAGATGAAGAGTCCACAATGTCTCTGGGCAACTGGGTCTAGTGCTCAGTCACCCTCACTGTAACAAAGCAATGTGCAGAAGGAACCTCCCGTGTTACAGTTTGTGCCTATTGCCTCTTGCACCACTGTAAACAGCCTGGCTCTGTCTTCTTTATACCCTCTCACGGATTCACGGATTTGACAAAGTTGGAAGGGACCTCTAGAGATCATCTAGTCCAACTCCCCTGCTAAAGCAGAATTGCCTACAGCACTCTTCCCTTCTCAAGCTATTGAGACGAACATTGATAAGATCCCCTGAACCCTCTCTTATCCAGGTTGAACAGTCCCAGCTCTCTCAACCTTTCCTTATAGGAGAAATTCTCCAGTCCCCTATACATCTTCATGGCCCCTCATTGGAATTTCTCCAGTATGTCTATGTCTACCTTATACTAAGGAGACAGAGCTGGACACATTACTCCAGGTGTGGCCTCATCAGTGCTGAATAAAGGGGAAGGATCACCTCTCTTGACCTGCTGGCAATGCTTTGTCTAATGCATCGTAGGATCCCATTAACCGTCTTTGTGGCAAGGGCAAATTGCAAATTGTTGGCTCATGTTCAACTTGGTGTCCACCAGGCCCCCCAGGTCCTTTTCTGCCAAGCTGCTTTCCAGCTGGGTTTCCATATTTACTGGTAAACCTCATTTAATCATTGATTAACCAAATATATACCAAACTGCAGCTAGGATATAAATCTTACATACTGCCTGTTAATAAAGGAACCGGATATTTACCTTTTGCAAAAATGCTAAATCTATATCTAGGTTTGAAGCCTCCCAAAACATATTGTAACTGCAGCATGGTTTTACTAAAACTAAGCTACTATTGATCTTCATGAATAATTAATTTTATTGCAGAGCAATTTATTATAACTAATGATGAAGACATCATTTAATAGAAAAAAAATAAAACATTTAAAATATCTTAATGTGTCACTTTGTATGATCATTGTAGGGTCTAATAGAAATTCAAAAATTTTTACACGTGCAAAAGAATCTCAAATGTAGAATGTAAATAAATGTCAATAGGATTTGTTGAATAAAACTATTAGACAGGAGCTCAAGGTTCAATTCATGTCAATTGACTTTGGCCTTCTACACACAAATTACTGATGTGTGGCTCTCATTGCAGGACATGGTGGTAGTGTTGTTAGAACATGATTCATCTGATCTGTTTGATGCATTTATATTAGCATGCGATACATTGCATTCTGAAAGTACCTGGTTTTTACTGTTGACTGTAAAATGAGCCTACAGTGACTAGTTCAAATGTTAACATTCACAGTTAGACATTAGAAATCCTAGTACCTGATCTATATTGGCCATCATGTTGAGCCTTAGCATGTATTTCTGTTCTCTTATCTACAGTGTACCATTCTGTTTCAATTCAAGCCTTAAAATCAAAAATGGTCTAAAGAAAAAGATAATCTTAGCAAAACATACAAAATCAAAAGACTTGGATGCTTTCAAAAGGAAAATTGCCTTTCCTTCTGACCTATAATACAGAGACTCTAAAATTCAAGCATGCCAGTAGCTCTCAATTGTCAGAGCCTTCTTGCAGAAATTGCTGATCACTGATACACAGCTACAATTGCCTTTTAGTACCAGCTGAGCTTCCAGAAAAATGTTGAAATACAGCTACAAGAGTTCATTGTAATTTGAAGGGATCACGCAATGAGGCGGAGGTACTCTGAATGAAATCTGTACCACTTCAGCAATCCTATTTCCAGGACATCTCACTGAAGACGTCTTCAAGTGAGATATGAAGGAGAAAGCTATTGATACATCTGACTTCTTTCCCTCTCCCCCCTATCCACTCCCTCAATAATCAATGATGTGTTTTTGGACAGGTGAGTAACAGGCCCTATTCTCTGTCACATTAAATAAATTGCTTCTGATAGCATCTCTATTATTCATGTTCTTTTAATAAACATATTTTCTGAAGGATTACAAAAAATATGGTTATCAATCCTCTTTTTCTCTCCCCAGTAACAGTAAAAAATATATTTATTTCATTTCACTTTTTCTGACCACTATTATTTATAAAGGCACATGTAAAAATAATATGTTTGGTGAAATATTGTGAAAAAGCCTTACCAAAGTCTATCTGATCATCCAGTCTTAATATTTATTGAGCTAAAAATCCAAATTCATTACATTATTCCTGCACATGAGCAGTCTATTTTATGGACTCTTACTGCTAAAATCACGTCAATGTCCATGTATGGCTTTATAGTGGACCATGGGAGCACTTTGCTCTGTAGGAGACAAAAATTTAGCTCTCCTAGGACCCAATGAACACTTTTGTTTTTCTTGCAAATTCATTATAGATTAAATATATGTGCTCTAGATGTTTAATTATAGACTTGAATCTTGCTTAAACTCTAATTTAGCTTTTAGATTACTGAACAGCTTTCCAAATACTGGAATTGCATCACTAAATCTGAAACATGTTCTCAAACATTCAAGTATTTTTAAACTGAATATTACTTTTTCTCTAATTGACATAATGTTATTCCCCATGGTTGACTCCATTATAAATACTGCATCTCTCTATTAGTAGGGCATAATTAAATGTATTTGTCTAAATTAACTCAGTAGTTACTACTACTTATTCTGGGGACAACAGTGAACCATACTTAATGCATGATGAGTATCAAACCCTCTTATATTGCATGTGGGTACATTCTATATTGTTTGAGACACCTACAATTAACCTTTTCACAAAGTGAAGATTATGAAGATCTTTAATACAAACATAGGAAGTTTTCAGATTGGAGTGATATTCGGACACTACAAGGTCTTTGTTAATTTCACGTCAACATTTTTTCATCCTTTGCATTGATTTCTCTTCCATGTCAAAAAAAAGCTAATTTTCTTCCCTTGAAAGAGCCTTCCCTGACTATTGCCTCCCTACTGACCATGTTTCATTCACTACTGGGAATGACCATGTCACCTATTTTTGTCTGCCCAGAGGGTCAGACATAGTTTTCTTTTTTTTGAATGCATTCTGGTTTTACTTAGGCTGTCATTCAGACTTGGACAGACCACCTATATTCACACATAATATTTTTACATTTATTTTCTTCATATTTTCTTAGTTGCAATGTCCACTAAAAAGACAAGCAATAGCTAGTCTGCTGTTCTACTGAAGCTGCATCCTTTTAGCCTGACAAGTATTGCCCTGTGTGTTTTTTTCTGTTTCTGTACATCTACAGTTTCTTATATAATGTCAGGTCTCATTTTGTTCTATGCTTTTTTTACAGTATTTGACACCATTGATTTCTCAGCAAGACTTCTAAATGCAATAATAATAAAAATTAATTTATCACTTTATCAGTGAGCCCCATGGCACTTCACCCTGCCTTAAAAACGCAATATGAAACGTCATTGATACACTCACAGTCTTATGGGATGAAGGAGCATAGATTAAACAGTGAACAAAGAGAGGAGCTTTCATCTGGAAAATGAAAGATATAGTATGTCCAAAATGCTGCAAAGCATTCAAAAAGCCCTAGAAAGTGCAAAGAAACTGCAACATTAAAAATAAAATTTATTCTTATCTTTTACTAGTAGAAATCTCTTCATTGTTTACCACATTAAGTTTTTTGGGAGGCTGCCTTACATTTCCTGCATTTGACATTATTTTGTGTAGAGATGAGGTCATTTTTTTCCCTGCATTCAAGTCTATCCCTAGATGAACAGGAAAGGTTTTTTACATACGGAGAAAAGTTATGCAAAATGCATGCAAATAGCTCAATTCATTGAAACAGGATGATGCTGGTGCTAAGAACTTTGCAAGATTCAACAAGTAGTTATTGCTATTAAAAACAAAACAGAAAATTCTATGAGGGATCATTTCTGCTTGAGATTCCAGCAGCCTGGAAGTGTGCTGATGGTGAAATAGCATGCAAAATGAAAAATGGGGAAGATTAGGCTGGTCAACCTCACATCAATCCCAGGAAAAAAATATGGAAAAATCAATAAGGTTAAAAGAAGGTAGAAGAGAATTATTGGAAGGCTGCATAAATAAAATAATCTTTAAAAGAGTATTATTTCTTCTTCCAAAATCTATCACAAGCATATCAACAAGTTCACTTAAAAAATGGAGATAAAAACAAAAACTACAGCTAACTGTCCTCTCACTTATGTCTGATATAAAATCGGTGACAGAGAGACTATTACTTAAAAGATCAACTTTGAAAAAATGAAAATGCATTTACAATAATCACCCTTCTTAGGAGTATTTTGTTCAGCAAATAGCTCAACATTGTCTAAAGTTAAATAAATCTGCCCTCATTAAACATGTTTGCCCTACATGTTTTTTTGATATTTGAGAGTTCATTCCTCAATTATTTTCTTTACATAGAAAGATGTTACTGCAGAGCCTTCTAGTCACTAGATACTATTATGAAGTTTTAAAAGATATCTGTGACATACCAGTAAACATGTCTGCATAATGGAGCTATTAGTGCTCACAATATTTAGAAATAGTCTGTAATTCTTGCCTGAAATGCACATATACACTTTTGACCATTAGTAGTAGAATTAGATTTCATGGTTGATTTTTTCTGCAAAGTGAGACCCCCTAGGGTTTAGCTTTAGTGTGTCCTGTCTCGTTTGATGGTTGGATTGATATAAAGATCCCTTCCAACCTAGACAATTCTATGATTCTATGATTTTAAATCTTCATTCAATTAAGAGTTTTTGAGCAACTGGTCACAGTTTCACCATCAAAAATATTTCATCATGTTGTCTTTGATTAACTGCTGACAGAACAAAAGATGATCCAACATTTCTGTCTAGTTTGCTCAGGGAGATTTTCTTTTGGAATACAATCAAAGTAGAACTCTAAAACTACCTAGAAAATGCTAAGAAATTAAGTGTGTAGAGAACTTAAAAATGTATTCCTAGTTTGTCAGATTTTAATGTATAGCATTTCTACTATGTTGCTGTGGCTAATATGTTTCTATAAAAGAAACAAGTTTTTTCAAGCTAATGAGATAGTTCATAATATACAGTAGGGAATAAAATGAATATCCTCTACAAATTATCAGATGTATCAAGGGACTAAATCTGGTCTGTGACCTTGATGCTATCAAGTATTAGTGATATCTTCCAGGACTGCTCGGTAATGAAATTCTCAAGGGCTTTAGTTGGAGTTATGGGACTTTGTTCTCCTTAACATCAATTCTTAGCATATATCAATTTCAGTCACAACTGGAATGAAACACTGCCCCATTTTCAGAACAAATGGCTAAGTAACAGCACCATAAAACAGTCTGCATCTTGAAATGAAGGGAACTATCCTATTTGACTGAAAATACTGAACACATTAACTGGGTATAATGCAGTTGTTCAGACTAGTGTTGATCAAGGACTCCATCATTTTGTTGCAAAAAAGTGTCATTGGAACTTTGGTATTCATAAATAACAAATATGAACTTCAGTTTCAAAGTGAATCTGCAGATATTTCTTCCAGTAAGGAAAAAGTTAGCACTGTGCAGTGGCAAAGGATAGCCTTAAAGAACAGACTGCCAGTGCAGTGTCATTAACGTTATTACTCACAGCAGCCTCCCTTGCTTTTCCTCATATGTTTTGACTAAGTTGTGACACCTGATCTAAGGTAGGTGTAAAAATGCAAAATAATGCTTTTTATGGAGATATATGGTGTTCAAAAATAATAAAAAGCACTTCTTTTTCCTCTAATCAGGAAACATTTCAATAGTGTCTTTTGGCCATGAATTCCAATGCACAAGCATCAACTTCTAACTCAGCAACTGAAAGTGCTTCCAAAGCTATTTGCATTACAAAAAATATCACAAAGTTTACTTAACACCAGAAGATTTTAATCCATTTAACCCATAAATGTTAAGTGATTTTCACCAAAGCTATTAAGGTAATTCATAAAGTTTGGCAGAGAGGGTTTAGCATTCTGTTTCTTATACCAAGACATTTGTGGTTGGATATTAGGAATTTCTGTCAATTGTGATGAACCTGGTCTATAGTCCTACAAAGTCAAAAGAAAGATTGCTATTAATTTCAGTGAGCTCTGAAAAAAGCATTGATCTTGGAGGCTATTAGTAGCTATTAGTTAGTTGTGTCTTCTCTATAAATAGCTAAATGTCTTGCCTTGCACCAAGCTTCTGTTTGCAAATACGTTAGTGACTACTCTTTAAAGACTATTTGCAAAGCAATAATATATTAGTTTGGTATAATAATTCTCTGCAAAGTATTTTTAAAGGTGAAACTTAAAATATTGATTTCTATTATCCAGTGCACTAATTGTTTGCTTCAGACCAGAGATTATGTGGCTATATGTAACATATATATCCATTATATATAGCCATACATATATGCATATATATATATATGGCTATATGTGTGTATATATATACACGGCATATATGGCTATATACACACACATATATGTGTATATATAGACATACATATATAGCCATACATATATGCATTATATATAAAAAAAAAAATTAAGGAAAAAAATTAATCTTCTGCCAGTATTCTTTGCATTTTCAAGGCCTGGAACAAAATGCCACATGACAGTAAGTATAATCCAGCAGGTCTTTCACCTCATAACATTGGAAGACGTTTTTCAAGCAAACACCAAGAACCATTTCAGCAAAGAGGAAAATACAGTTTCCATTTCTTGAAGCACAGAGGACTCGATTCTCACTTAATATAAATCACTGTAGATTCTTGGACATTAATGGCCACATCTGAACAGTATCATTTGTTGGAGCTATGACAGTTTACTCTGAACAATGCTCTGGCCTCTTGTGCCTTCAATTTCATGGAGCTTTATAACAGATAAAATGTGTTAGACAAATACTATCTTTGTCCTTGAAGATGATTTGATCTGGAAGGGCAGGAAAGAGGATACTATAAATCAAGAGAATCAGCTAGCTTGTTGGTTTATTTTACTTGAGGTTAGTTTGGATTTTGGCTTGTCCATTTTTGACTTTTAAATCTGTAGCAAAACTCCTATTTACTTCAGTACTTTGGGATCTTCTCCAAAAGATATCTACAATAAAAACAAAGTATATAATACTAACCCTCTTGAAAAGTAGCTCCTCAAAGTCAGGGCAGAGGAGAAGGAATTTACTGAACACACTGCTGGCAGGTGGAGGGGGTAGTGTAGGACACAGGTGCAGTGAGCTGCTGGTGATGGACACCTCAATTCCTGCAAACTCAGTCTCTGTGTACAAGTACCCTTCCCCCCAAGGACTCATCAACAGCTATTCTGGATTCAATGACCACATGAAAGTATGTTAGACAATTTCTTATATTAAAACTCAGAGTTTTACATTGCCCACCTGCCATTGCAATGTACCAATCAAACCACTGTCTTCACTGTATATGCTCACAACACAAAGCCAGCTTTAATATCAATTTTATCCCTAGGTCTATAACATACATTAGTTCATTTTAGGCTGCTAAAAAAGTCAGATTTCATCAACGTCACTTACAAGAAAAATTTGTGACTCCAGGCTCATTATATGTAACCCTCTGCAAATTCAGGAATACAAAAAACCCTCATATTTTCTGCTTTCTGGAACCCCCATCCAATCTGGCGCTTTTGTCAGTCAACTGTTTCTGTGAAATTCTGCTCTCAAATCTTACATATATCTTCAAGAGGCAATGGTGATGTTTGTTATTTTGGAGCTATTTCAAACTCTTAGACAAGTGCTACTTATTTTCATTTTATGCGTATCTGTAACAGTCTTCCAGCTCTTACTCATTTCTTTGTAGGCAGTCATTTGTCACCTCTATTGCATCATTTTGAAACTGCAGATCTCTCTCTAGGCACTAGACTGTGTTTGGTGAAAGTAATAAAGACTCCAATCACTTATAGAAGTTTCCCTGCTGAAGGTGAACTCTTGAACTACAGACATAGACTAAATTTTCTGCACTTTGCTTTGCAGAAGATACTGTAGGGCAATTTCACCTTTCAGCCACTGGTTGATATCATCCCAGCATAAAAAATACAAGAAAATATAGATAACATGTTCAAAAAATTATTAGCATTATTATGACAAGCATTTAAGTACAGTAGCAAAATATTTTATTAGTTAATTTGAGTATTTAAATAAAAACTACTCATCAATTATCAAAAACCTTCCTATATTTAAAAAATGAACAGCAAATCCCCTTTTACTAAACATAAATACCAAGAGCAAA
>JAOXJM010000019.1:33184123-33212497 GCA_026413425.1 Tringa solitaria
ATTGTGACAGAGATAAAATAATAGAGATAAAAATAATATTTCAACTAGAGTAATGGAAAACATAAAAGTTACATAAAAATCTCCTGTAAAAATAGATACAGATTCTAGAAATATCCATTAAAGGTATTTTATTGTACAAAAAAAACCCAAGTTATTGCCAGTGTTACTTTTAATATCAAGGCATTGATCCTTGACTTAGTTAGACTAATGAAAGCAGCAGAAATTCTAAGTAAAAATATTACAGGGATGGCTTGGGGATTCAGAATCATACTTTATTTGTATAATTAGTGTAACTGTTTAAAGAAATTAGTGTTTTGTTATACTCTGTTCCATGAATCAGTGATTCTCTTGTTTCCCTTTCCTTGTGCAGACCTATCCATAAAATGATAGGATTCTGATTCTTAAAGAAGAGAGAATTTAGTTTTCAAGGTCAGGATTAAAGTCTTTGAAATCACTTCAAGTGTTTCCACTAGATTCAATGGCTTTGCATCAGGTTGAGGCACAAATTCCCTTCAAAAACTCACCTTTGACATAGTGGCATTTCATTAGGTAGAAGCCCTGAGGAATTCTAGCTCTTAGTGATTCATTATATATTCCTATTTATGGTTGTTAACTTGATCATTAGAAAAGCTAACTTGGCTGGCCATAACATCCTGGTATATAAATATTGGAAGCCAGGAAACACTCCAGAACTGTCCAGCTGCAAGCCATACTAGAACCAAAGAATGAAAATTTGAAGGGTTGGTATCCCCTTTCCTTACTTTTCTATCTTCTCAGTCATTACACAGTTGGCTTAGTTTTTCTGTGTGCTGCAAATGTTGCTGTTGTTGACAAGCCATTACAAATTTTTGGAAAATTAGTTACCACTATTAAGTGATGTTTCTTACTACTCACAATATGGTTTCATGGAAGAGGTACCCTCTTATTAATGAGGGAGATCCATGACTCAATTCAATAGTCTATCTCTTTTATTGAGAAAAGGCATCAATATGAAAAAGCACCAAAATCTTACATAAATCTGATAGATTTTCCACAAATTTCCTCCATGAGGCAATCTCCTCCATGATGCAGTACTCCAGTTCTTGCTAAGATGTATTTAACTGGTTTGTAGCACCCTTCTAGCAGTAAAAATTATAGCTGTCTGGGGCAAACATGTATTAACACCATATATATGTGGTTTAGAACATGCTGCAGGACCCCACTTTTGGACTGCCCTACTGGAACTTTGCAACAGGACAAAACACCTGTGATATCTGCTCGGATGACTTGATGGGAGCTAGAAGCAATTTTGATGTCTCTCTTATCAGCCAGAACTCAATCTTCTCTCAGTGGAGAGTGATATGTGAAAATATAGAAGACTATGAAACTTTGGGAACTATCTGTAACAGTAAGTATGACTGCTGCCAGATGTTTGGAGAGAAAATATAATACTTTATACTGCAATAACTTTTCCCAGCCAAAAAGTCCTAAAGTAATTTTTGATCCAAATTTCAACAGTCTCCTGAGATTGTAAATACTTGTCATCTGTCTTGCACTGAGGCACCTAGAAGTTCAAAATTTGATCAGGAGCTTGCTGCAGAGGAACAACTAAGTGCTTTGATTTCCCTTCTTAGGTAGTATCTATTCATCTCCTGTGCCATAAATAATTAAATCTGGCAGTCTCATTTCTTAACTCAAGATTAAGTTTTCTTCTGCCTGCTCTACTTATCACCTTCATGGCCTTCTGCCCCTAAAAGGAGAACATCTAACAAATCCTCATGTTAATTATGTGGATCATGTTTTGAATGTGAAGAATATTGAATCCTAACACATATATTTCAGCTACAAGAGCTAAAAAATCCCAGCAATATTCTTTTATATTCATCAGTTTTAAGCCACAAGCCTTCAGCATCTTTATGGAAATAGGGAGAAGAAATAGGGGAAAACCACAATGTTTGGTTGGGTTAGTCACAAAATCAACTATAGTCCTTTCCCCACCCATTCTGTCAGGACATCCTCAAAATTTTGCCCCAGGTTTCATCAAGAAATCACATTGAAAAACTACAGGAATTTTCCCAAAGCACTCACAGAAACACAAATTTCAGTAAGGGGCTTCTAGATTCTTTTTAAAATCCTTATGGAAAGGATCCATCACACAGGATGCCATGAAGATTCAGATTCTTTGCCTGACATGCGGAAGTGGCCCATTCATTCAGCTGAAGTGTCGTTTGTGAGGAATTTTATTTTTCCCCATAGTTCAGTCATTAGAAGGATGCATTCTGTGGCCTACTGTTTACAACAGTATTGTTTTCTCTCTTCTCTCCATCCCTAGGCACTGAGGGTGGTCCCATTAGAAGAAATCCTGCTGGAAATGTTGCAAGGCCTATGGTTCAGCGTCTTCCAGAGCCTGAGGATGTTGCTCAGTGTTTGGAAGTTGGTGTATTTGACACTCCTCCTTTCTATTCCAATTCAACAGACAGTTTCCGTAACACAGTAGAAGGTAAACATGACAAATAAAGGGATCTGGAACAACTCCAAATAAGTCAAGGAGCAGACTTGCTGTTTTTCCTGTTGGAAGTATGAGTTTAGAGACAGTCTATTGAACATTAACAACACATTGTTCTTAGCATTAAATATTAGCTTAGTATTGAGTGGCAATAAACTCTTGGTAAATTACTTAATAGCTTATGACAGTTCTTTAAATGTATAAAAGCTAGTAGAAACTAGCTGAGATCAGGTCCTTGCAACCTAGTAATAGATTGTCATTGCTGAAAACAGACAGCCCCGGCCTGCAGATTGATGCAGCTGCATTCTTAAATAAGGCAAATGAGTGCTCATAGCAGTTACTCTTGAATCTGAATTAAAACAAACAAAAGAAAGAAAAAGGAATTGTAAGCCTTGGTAGTACTTAATTAAATGGTATTGCAGTAATTGAGGCCTGGGTACAGGATTTACTGCTGGACATGTTAGTCCTCCTCTCTGGCCCAAATAACTATATTCTTCTCTCTTCACATTTAAAACAAAATTTTCAGTAACTGGCATCTGAACACATACCCCTCAACACAGAAGCCCAGCCTGATTTTATTCATGCTGTTCAACCAGTATCCTGACAACTGCTTCTGTGCTGTAATAATACATAGTTTTTAACAGGAAAGACTAAGATTCATGAGAAAAAATTACCAAGTGACAGTTCAGATCCCTGCCAGATGTCCTGTAGATCCTCTGGCTTTTTTGAAGGGGCATGACTCCTACAATATGGAGGATCTGCTCCATTTTCTTTCTCTTGGAGAACAAAATCAAGAATCTACATCAACCTTTTAAGTACATATGAAAGTTTTGGAGGCTTACCACATTTGAGAATGGGGCTATTAATATCTAGGTATTTAAACATGGCTTTAGCCAATTAACTGTATGCACCCCTCTCTGGAAAGTTTGCCTAGAGCTTGAAAACAGGAGAAGTTTTCATGATGCTTCAGATCCTGACACCTGACATGAGGGTTACAAGGTATTGGGCACTAACAGAATTACACAAGGTATCTTCACTGAAAAAACAGAGCGTGTGAAGCTTTCTGAGATGTGTTTGCAGTACTCATAGAAATGATGTGTGGAAACATAACATCTGGCTCATTAGGATGGATGGCAACATATATACACTGAAGTCAGCAGTCAGAAAACACATGCAACTATTTCAGTTATGCTGAAAGCATACATCCCAATATATACCTTTATTTTCATGCTATGGTGTGGTTTATTTTGCCTGATTTTGCATTAGATCCCAGCTGCCTTGCACTCCACATTCTCAGCATTCTTCTGTAAAGGCTACTTTAATCTGAAAATTATGCATGCTAGGGACATTTCTCAAATGCCAGTATGTAGGCAATTAGCTACTCCTTTATGTTAAGCAAGGCAGCATAACAGTATGACAGCCTTTCAGAGAAAAAAGGGACTGAAACTTCCAAAATAAAAGCTTCACTGGGATTTTTTGTGTTCTCTTTTGCTTGCATATTCAGGGTACAGTGATCCATCAGGGAAATATGACCCAGCAGTTCGAAGTCTTCACAACTTGGCTCATCTGTTTTTGAATGGAACAGGAGGGCAAACTCATTTATCACCAAATGATCCCATTTTTGTCCTCCTGCACACATTTACAGATGCTGTTTTTGATGAGTGGCTGAGAAGGTATTCGGCAGGTAAGATGTGTTCATGGACAGAGGTGAGATGTGTGGATGCCAGTCTTTGTAGTCACAGAAGTTCAGCTGCTTCTTATGGAACAGCAAGATGCCCCTAAGCTGAGGACAAAGGACTGGAATTTTAACATTGTAGTTACAAACACAGAGTAATAACAAGCAAGCTCCCTTTCTCACCCCACTGACATCCATTTTCAAATCACTTTCCGTGAAGGGATTTGGCCAGAGATACAAGACACAACTCAAGAAAAAAAAATGTGCAAATACATTGTCTTGATAAAGTAAAGACAGTGTAATCATGGAAGGTCCAAATACTTCATGCACATTCTGTTGTTGTGTGAAGTAAGTATCTATGTTTCTTCTTGTCAAACAAGATTAGATGCTATGCACACCATCAGGATTCATTTTGACCACCTTTGTGATTTACTACCAGCATTCTAAAAAATATTTCCATATCCTTTCCAAGGATGTTCACTGTTACTACCCTTTCTTCTTTAACTCTGAAAATGAGAAAAGTAAAAAGGGAGGAAGTGAACGAGAGTGAGGAAGGAAGGACAGGAGGAAGGAACTGTAAGGAAGGAAGAAAAAAAAATAGACATAAAAAAGGAAGGAGATTTGCATCAGTTAACTGGGGAGAGAATTCTGTGTAACCCCAATGTCTGTGCATTAGTCTGCACAAAGCAGTGGCTGTATTTCTCTTAGGACAACCCAGGTCTCTCTTCCTTCTTCTACAGAAGACTGCTGCTGTTGCACAACTGAGACCTCTTTATGCAGCTTCCACAACCTTCCTTGTGTATTTTTCCCACACCAGCTATTAGAGAACAATTGTATCCCCTTGTGCTACTTACATAATCTATCACAAGCTTTCTCATCATCTTACCAAGATGGATTTTTTTTTTTTGCTTCAGCTGACTTTCTCCTGATTTACCATAACATTGCAGAAAAATTCCACTAGAGTTCTTATCAGTTCTTCCCTCCTGAACTGCATGAGAGAGCTCTTCATTACTGTTACAACCAGACAAAGCCAAATTGTAGCAAAAAAGTTTTCCAAGTCCTTCGTATATACATATTTCTCCTTTTCCATTTCCAAGAAGAAATGAAAAGCCCAACACAGGCAAATAGTTTTACAATCTACTGTTGGTTTCTATTAAAAAACAGGAATATCATTACTGGTCTTGCTTTTGGACAGAGCAGAGCCCTCCATTCTGGATCTGTCACACTGGAAAACCAATCTTCCTATATTGACTTAGTTTAGGAACAAAAAGCATTAAGTACTCAAACCCCTGAGTCACTGTTAGGAAAAAAAAAAAAAAAAAAGAAAAAAAAAAGAAAAGTAGTGGAAATTATTTTGATTTTATTTACAGAAATATGATTTGACTTTCAAATTTAGATATTTCAACATATCCACTGGAGAATGCCCCTATTGGACATAACCGACAGTACAATATGGTGCCTTTCTGGCCTCCAGTTACCAATAATGAAATGTTTGTTACTGCACCAGAAAACCTGGGATACAGCTACGAAGTCGAGTGGCCAGGTAAACTATCCAACCTGGATGTTTCCTCTTTTTTTTTGTCATCATGTCTTTCTCCCTTTAACTTTACACATTTTGTAACAAAGTTGGTTCACATTTCACACCAATATTTGATGCCTTTGTAAAGTTCTATTTCTCTTTTCTTGCCTGGATTTCAAAATAAGTTATGTTTCAATTTAGTACAACTAAATAGCTACTAATTATAGATCTTTCCTGCATGAAGCTCCCACTATTCACTTCAATTTTTGGTGAAGTTCTCATTTGCATCTAAACCTTCCAGAAGAAGAAACCTTATTCCTATATCATATGCCTTCCTTAGATCACCACAGAGAATGCAAATGCATCACAAACCAGATAGCAGAAGAAAAGTCCAGGACTGTTTTTAGAGTATAACAAGAGAGACTGAAATTTTCTAACATTTCGGAACACATATTATCAACAAAAATTTAAACTAGTTCTCCTTCACAACTCGTTAAATAATGACAAATACTGAGGTTTGGTCTGTGCCTCTGACATTTGTCCATATACTTGATGTTTAATTTTAATAACTTTCTCTTTTGCTTTCCTTCCTGTAGCTCGGGCTCTCCGTGTCACAGAGATGATAACTATAGCAATAGTGACTGCACTGGTTCTTGTTGCAATTATCTTCGCTGCTGCTGCATGTATTGTTCGTGTTAAGAAAAATAAGGATGATTTGCATCAGCCTCTTCTTACTGACCAGTATCAGCACTACTCAGATGATTATGATGGCATACCAACACCGAGCCAGTCTGTTGTTTGAAAAGACAGCGCTTTTTTGCATCTGACTGAAACTGGTTTTTTTGCTGAATTTTATAAATGGTGGTCATCCATCTGCTTTAAAATAAAGAGCATAAACTGTCAACTGTCTTGATGTGCTTGCTTCAGCCTTCACCTCCTCTTTCATCACACCTAGGCACCAATAAGTCACCTTTGCGATGGCAATTCTCTGTAGATTTTAATAGAATTCCACCAACTTTTCAGGGCCCACTTGCGAGACTTTTTCATGCATATTTCTGTAAAATCTGCTAAAATTAACTTGCTGACAGCCAATGTCATCTGGCTTCACCTAGCCTTTACATCTAGAATCCTTTTGCAAGGTACTTCTGTGAAATGGTCAAGTCTAGAATGAGACAGAAGCAGAATCCAGAATACAAGTAGGCACCTTGGCTAGGCAAGTAGAAGTGTGTTTCAAAATAGCCAGCATCCCAGGCAGGGAGTTACAGGGGAATTCTGAGGGCAACAGCGTGTTTGAAATCCAACTTTATTCACAGAACATAGTTTTGATCCTATTGCTGCTTTTAGTTGGATCTCTGAAAAGAGATTCACCACTGAGAAGCCAGTCCAGCATTTGGACACTTCAGCTGTATGTTCAAACACAGCTGCCTGAAGGGGATATCTATTTGAAGAGGCAGCTGGCAGCAGCCTTAATTTTTTTTTTATTTTGATTTTTCACTCTCTTACTCTGTTTTTCTCTCCCTCTACCCACATGGCAGGGCATTTTTCCCAGCAATGAAAGACCTTGCTTCTTTTCTCTACTGCCGGAATTTAAACCCACATCTCTTGTACTTTGAGAGAAGGCCCCAGGCATCAGGCTGTAGGACAGACTTGGAAGAATAGCCATATGCAACTGCTGTTGAATTTATTCAACACGAGCCAGTAGGACAGCAACAAACTAACACCTGCCTTTACAGCCTGAGGTAAGGCTTGAGGAATTTGGCTTCAAACCTCATCTCTGTCATCACAACTGGGTACCAAGAAATCATAGATTTCCTTCCTATTTTGGCTTATTAGATCGAAATTTGCAGTCGTTAGCCCACATACAGCGATGTTCCTAGGTTCAGACTACTGAATCCCACATTGTGTACTCAACCCTCAAATTGTCAGACTATAAATTCAAGCTGTCTCTCATCTCTCTTTCTGTCTGACCCCAGCTTCATCAAAAATGGCAAGTAATTTGGATTGAGTTCCTTCAGCCTAAGACAGCTCTCCTAGACGTTAATTATTATGCAAAAACAAGAGTAATGCCTTCTATCTGTTAACTTCAGTGGTTTCATTGAGTACCAGGTGTGTTCAAAGCACACTTACTCAGTTGCAATAAGATATGTAATTTGTACATTAGGAAGGACATAAATACGAAGACAAGTATTCTTGGCTAGGCAAGCCATCTTACCAAGCATGCAACATGGACAACAACAAAAATTTACACACATAACTGATATTTTGGAAGAAAACTTTTACCTGTGGCACCCACAGCACAAAAGTAAATTAGATAAAGGTTTTTTGGTTGAACTTTTGGTTTTAATTACACTCTATATAATCAGTATTTCGAGTGCCTAAGCAGCAGCTCAGATTTCAACTTAAGTGCCTGTTTCTGCTCTTCTTGCTTGTACGAAGTAGCAACTTAACAAGTCATCCACTTTAATGACTTCAACGGATTAAAGCAGGGTGATCCAATGTACTTCGGATTGAGGTCAAGAGACCTGGATTTTATCCTCAGCTCTCTAACTGACCTGTTGACTGTTCTTAGCTAGCATATTTTTAACTCTGTGATTTGACTCATTTATAAAATTAAGATTGCAGAGCTTCCTTTTTAAAGTGTTTTTACTTCAGTGGATGAAAGGAAGCATACCGAAGCTTGATAGCAGAAGGAAAATGGCATGGCAAAATCGGATCTTATGAAGAGGATGTTAGCCATTAAAGCTATTAAATCCTTAAAGCAAAAACATACACTTGTGTTTTGAGCAGGCTGTAAGTCTTGTAGGACAGAGAATGAGGAGACCTGCCTGCTAGTCATAGCTGCCATACATAAATGAAGGAAGCAAAGCAGATTTTTATAACAGACTTTAGAAAAACAAAGCAAGCACATGAATTAGAGGGGGAGGAAAAGTGGAGAATTGTGTGTGTGACCCATTCTTGATAAGAGTCTCACAAGTCCTTCTTTCTTTGGTGACTGCTTGCAGCACTCTGAACTATGCCTGGGTGTGGAGAAAAAGTTCCTGCCATTCATTGAAGCTGCTTGATGTTTGTTCCTGAGCTAATCTGATGGGGAAAAACTCCTTAGGTTTGAAATCTGAAATGGCCAGCATATGAGAAAATTAAGAAAAATAAATAAACACCATAAAATTGAGTGTGTGATAACTTTACTTTCACTTGGAGAACGGGTAGCAGAAGTTATGAGGAGAAGAGAGGAACAGAAAAGCTGGAAAAAAGTACTAACTGAGAAGTCCTACATGCAGCAATTATCAAGTGTGTGATGTCACTCCTCCCAATGACTTTTCCTCCCTGTTCTTCTCATGAAGGCCTATTCATGTAATGGTTGTGTAAGGCAGCTGGAAAGGATATTTGGAAATGATGAGAAAATAGAGCTAAGTACATGTTGAATCAACGGCTATGCCAAAAACAAACTGTGTCATAGGGAACAAAGAGTTGGCACCATTAAAGAAAAATTGAGAGGAGCCTCAGCTTTAGATATAAGTAGAGAACTCTAAAGTGTTATCAAGCAGAAATTCTCATACAAATTAGAACTCTACAGTTTGTCTAAAATTTGGAGATTTCTAAATAAGCATGGATAATGATGCTAAGAGAACTAAAATCTATAGATGTAATTGGTGATACACTCTTTTTGCACAAATACTTAATACCCTAATGAAATGTCGTATTCTTATTGTTTTGACTTAGATTGCAGTGATTGTATGACAAAGAAAGAAAAAAAAAATATTTTAAGGCCACTTAGGTGTCCCCCTCAACTAAGGATGTAATGATTTTTACATGTTATTTCCCTTTCGATTTTTCTAACAGTATCTACATTTGGCTTTTGAAATTTATTTCTCTTATAAAAAGAAAATTAGTAGACAGTAATTAGTGAATTCAAATATTGAAATAGTAATTCAGATTATCTCCAGACAATGTAATATTAAACAAATTGAGGTTTTGCAAATATGCAAGACAGAAAAGCAACTAAATTCAGGGATTCTAGAAATAAAAAGAAAGCTACCAAAGCTCCATTTGACCTTGGAAATGAAATATTCAAAAAGTTCTTTGACCATACAAATTAAAATGCAACAAATGCTGAGTCAAAATTAGCATGATTCAGATACATTTTCTATGTTAGTGATAGTTGACCTCCTTTTTCAGTAAAATTAACTATGCTGATCTTGTACAGAAAGACTTACAGGCCTATGGAATGAGAGACAGAAATTGCTTTACAAGACAGAAACTAAACAATATATCTGTATCAAGACAGCAGACAATTTCCATCCAAGAACCTCAAAGTTACATACAAAACTGTAAGTTCATTTGTAAGGTGTTTGAATAATTATATCAAGTAAGCCAAAGTATTGTGCAATTGAGAGCAGCAATATTTTAAGGGGAAGGGAAAATAAAAATGGTCTGAGCAACTACAAGCTTATTAATTTAGACTCAATAGCATGACAGTCTCCAAAACAAACCATGAAAATACAATTGCAATCAAATACAGCACAGATTTATCAAAGTTAAACCATGCTTGTTAGCTTAATAGCTTTCTTTAATGAGATAATTTGAAGATATTCTTTAGGAATAATATTGATGCTGAAGCCTTTAATAAAGTGGCATGGGCTTAAGCCTGAAAAGTTAGGAATTGGAATAGGATCTGCAGATTGTGAAGAGAGTTAACTATAGAAGAGATGGTGCTAGTGCCTGTATGAAGACTGAATCAGCCTTATTTAGTTCTTTCAAGAGAGATGTTGATGCACAAAACTGCTTTGTGTGGATAGTCATCACTAGGCCAGTACTGGAAGAGAATCTACGGAGGGATAAGGATATCCTGCAGAAATAACGTGTGAACTTTAAGATTTGAAGAAAGGTGAGAGGAAGTGAAACAATACAGTAATGATATCATCACTTCCCCTACATTCCAATACATAAATTTCTATTCCCATGTGCAAAATTTTCCAGTAAGGAATAAAAAACATTGCAAACCAGCTTACAACAGAAAACCTTATGTCACCAATGTGATACTAGTGTGAAAACAGCAAAGGCAGTTGGTCATATGATGTAGCATATTTTGATGAATATATGTACCATATATCATGGATGCTTAAAAGATTCTGTAAGCTGGCTGCATCTGGCAAAAAATGTCCCTCACAAAGTGGAATTTTTACATGAAAGAAAAGATTTTCAAAGGCGGAGGCAAGAATTTAATAGAAGCTAGTGGCAATTAGGCTGTTCGGTAACTTCCTTTTAATGGTGGGTCATAAAATCATAACTTGCATGAACATCTGCTTTGGACACAAAGCTGAACTATTTGTGTAACGTAAAGAAACATTTCTAACCCCAGAAATTTCAGTTCTTCTTTGTATGGAAGGGCTAAGCTACACTAGTTAATAATAGCTTTATGTTCATATAGAATTGGAATGACTCCCAAAATATCATTTATTGCTCAAGTGTATTCAGTTTGCCAACTCAGTATTTCTTATTGTCCAAAAAATGCCTCACAGATGAACATTTGACTACCAAAAGAATAGTTTGGCAAGGAAGCTTCCTCAAAACTGAGACATTTATTTTCAAGATATTAATTTGGACCAAAATATATGGATATCCTCTCTCAAAAATGAATTTTAACCTGAAATCCCATTTAACCTTTAAGCTTACAATGAAAGCGCTGGAATTAGCAGATGCTGTGTTCAGGTGCTCTTTTATGGTAAAGGGAAAGAAAAATGGCATTCAGAATACCTGCTTCTTGCTGCTCATCAGAGGGAATTAGAACAGTACAATTCCAACTAAAATAAACCTTGGATTAATTTCTGTGTAGATTTTTAAATATAAAGTATAGTGTCCGTCCTTTTTTGTCATCCTCCCAATCCTATGCCTAATGCTCAAAGATATCTAAGGTAAGCCACTACCAATTCCAGTTATATGTATCTATTTTCCCCCTTCCTGCCTCAAATGCTGTGGGCAAAGAAGAAGATCTAAATAGTAACTTAATTTCTTGCTGAAATCAGTGCCCCTGTTCAGTACAACAGGGACTCATGGTCTTTTGCTTGAAGCAAAGGAAGCTGCAAAGGAAGACAGAAACAATGCTCTAGAATTAAACATCCTTAATTTGAGGCTGAACTCATGATAGGATGACTTCCTAAGAGGATCTTAAGCTGTCCACACGACCTGTCTATTTAGTCCTGGTGTTGAGTTTTGTTTTGCTTCAGTTCAAAAGGTTGAGAGAAAAATACTGATATAGATAAAAGACCTTGTGCTGAAGAAAATTTTTACAAAGAAAAAATCTCAAGGGAGAAGAGAGGAGGGGGAGAAGCTGAAAGTTGTGTTGTAGCAGAAATGGTCTCAAGCTATTAAGATTGAAGTTTGCAGGAAAAACAATATTTCTCTCTAGACTACCAGATAATATACCAGAAAAAAAAAAGTAGCTCCAGACAATATCATTGCACCTAAGGCCTCCAAGTGGAATTTTGTCTCTTTGCAACACTTTCTACAAATCAATATACAGGAACGATTCTCAGTTTGAGCAGCATAGTTAAGGAATGAAATAAAATTAAATAGTATCAAGTGATTGAATAATTATGCTATGCATGCATCAAAAGTGAAGATGCTGGTTTCAAGTGTACTTTGGATGACAGGGATCCTCTGTGCTTTTTTATTAATGTATATAGCAAAAAAATGTTACCCTTGCTAATACCCACTAAGCAATTGCATTTAATTTGAGCATAAAGCAAAAGTCTCATGTTTGAAATAAGGTGAAATCCCCATTTTACATCTCCTTAGGAAATATATTCTTACTTGTACCATGACTTCAAGATTGCTGGGATTACAATTCCCCTGTGGGGCGCCCACACCCCGTCAGGGAGTGCACAAGGGGCTTCTGCCGCAGGCAGGGCTTGCTCCTCGCCACAAGGTGGCACTTCATCAAGCAATTCAAGTTGTGTAACGTGGAATGGAAAACTTCTCAACTGAAAAGTCACTTCAAGCCTTAAACGCAATTTCCTAAAAGCTAGTTTAATTTGTGTCCCTCGACTCCCTATTCCAAGAGAAGTCTACCTTCTTTTTCTTTGGGACACTATTTAAATTCTTTCGTGCTCATTATTTTAAAAACAAATCCTTAACAGGAACAACACATGTCTGTCTCATATCTGCAATTATTGGTTCACAACAGCAATTAAATGTTGTCCATTGGGGAAGGTAATTTTTTTTTTTTTAACAGGAGCAGAGAAGTGATCGTCATATTTTCTTTTTTCATTCCTGCACCTAGAAGTGAAAAAAAATGGGGGCCTACGAAACACTGATACTGTTTCATATTAGAAATTTATGATCTGAATTTGTTCTTTTAGCATTGCTGATGTTTTTCTTCTGGCAGTCTTGGAAGATAGATCAGCAGCTGCAGCAGCAGGGCCTGTAAATAGAGCATTACTTCTTCAAGGGAGTAAGAATTCAGAAAGGTAATGCTGATAATAATCAAGCTGGCATGAAAGTGGCCAGATACGTTTTTTTCAGCTGGAAACCATCACTCAATGGCAGACCCTGGCCCAGATTTTTACCTCAGTTTGTTTTGGGCATAGTGCTAGCACAAACCTACCTAGCAATTCCAGTGCTCTGGAGCACATCTGTTCCTCAGGCTCCCTGTAGACCACCATGCAGCTCTTGCCACTGTGCCTTACCCCTGTGGTGTTCTCTGCAAGGGTGAGCAAAAGAGACTGCAGTCTCACTGCATGAGAGATTTGTTCACCCATTCTTGAAAAAATTTATGGCAACTAATCAATAAATTGGAAACAGGCTAAAATCAAGCCATGAACTACAGAAAAGGGGCTGGAACAGTATTTAACTGAAGATTTTTTCTCTTTTGAGTAACTTTTCCACATATTCTGTCATCAGTCTGAGGCTTGTTATAATTACCTTTAAGGGCCTCTCTAAAATGTCTTTTCTAAGAGTGGCGATTGGGGTCAGAGAGGAGAGTACTTCATGTGTCAGCTTCATCACAGACAGCAAGTGCTGTTTCTGCACAAAATTACCTCAAAACTATTTCTGATCTAGAGACAGATAGCCATAAATGTTAATTAGAGTTCTTACCCTTCGGATATTAGTGAGTGGCAGGAAAAATAGAGTCTGTCCTCTTAGCTATGGAAGGTGAGATGATATGGAAGATTGTTGAGGGTCAATGAAGGATAATGACATGGAAAGCAATCTGGCATGAATGTTGTGAACCTTGACATCTCAGGTTCATGTCCTGTATCATCCTCAGGGGTTGCATATTACATCCTGTGGGGCAGGTGCCTCAGCTCTGACATTTACTCGAGTCATGTGAGGCTGTAGTATGTCCCCAGGCCTGACTGGTAGGTGTCCAGTGGTTCACCTTCTTTTACTGTGAAAAGACCCATCTTGTTCTGCCTCCTGTCTCTGCTTTTATTCAAACGCAACCCCACAGCTCTGAGGCTGATGTGCCAGAACACAGGAAAAAGGCAAGTTTTCTCTTCTAATATGTCATTAGCCTACAAGCTGAAAGCCTGAAAAAGAGTTACTGGTGGTGCCAGTACTGAAGAGCTGGACAGGTCATGAGAACTCCATAAACAGGGGACAGAGGAAGACAGTACTTATTGCTGGTTCATTCAGGGGGAAAGTTACCTTTGTGCATAATGCCTGTTCATTATCTGAGTTTTCAAAGGACTTGTGATGGTTGGCATCATGCCTTGCTGAAAGCAGGCCCTCTGCACATGGATGAACTTCACTTATTTGAGGGGAAACTCTGCTTTCTGGAAAAATATTTTCAGCCAAAGTTTTGACTTGAAAATTTCCATCCAAAGTAAGATAATTGATTGCTTTGCTGACAAATGAAAAAAGGAAAACAAAAAAAAAAAAAAGAAAAAAAAAAGAAAATAAGGAAAGATTGAGGGATGGGAGGCCTAAAGGGAAATGAGAGCTGAAATGTAAATGAGCTTTCCTTGCTTTAATCAAGTTTTGGGAAGGTGTTCAAAAAAGGAGTAATGAGTATTCCATTGTGGAAATATTTGTCTGTATTTAAACAGCTGTAGTTTCCCTCTGCACGGGTCCTTCTGTTCAAGTAGCTCTTACTCTACCACTCTAGCACAGCCTCCTATTCAGGATAGCAAACCATCTTGTTTATTGACATCCATGTGTTTTGTGCAAAAAATAATATGCTATGCCTCCTGATAACTTCCTTAAAAGCTCCAAATCCAAACCAAAACAGTCTCTTCTAATCTCCCCTTTCTTCAGGCAGCAGCTTCTTCTAAACTCCCAGCAGGAAGACAGGACAGTACCGCATGTTCACAGGTCTTCCCTAGGAGCTAGATATAGCAGTCAGCACAGCTTTTATTTCCAGGAGTGCCTTCAGGGTTGGACTTGGGACTCTCCAAGTCCCAAGGAGGGGCCAGGGGTCCTTGAACTCTTTGACAGAGTGCTGCTGAGGTGAGGGGTCCCAGGGACAGTCCCCAGCTGTGCCTTGCATCCTTAGCTTTGCAGGTGCTAGTGCAGTCCTCCAACCCTTTCTGTGGTGTATTTTATATCCTGCTTTTAACAAGCAGATTAACTTCAGTTCCTGTGTTCAGGCACTTCCAGGCATAGCTTCCAGTTTCTCAATAGGCTTGCGCTGCTTTTGCACCCCAGAGAAGTGAATGGAGTCCAGCAGCTCTCAAATAAAACTGTGTTACTGTCCCATGTATGCAGAGTCTGGAAGAGAAGAGGGAATTTTTTATAATCTACCACCAGGTGCTGGTGATGTTGAACTTTCACTTGAAGTTACCAATGGAATAGACTGCTGATAGTCCCTGAGAGATTACAGATAGTATGTGTAGACATGACTCTTTTGGCACCTGGGGAATTAAACTGAGATACCAGGGAAAGGGCAGGATCGTGACTGCATTCTAACTACAGCTTTGCTTCCTCCATAGGAACAAGGGTCTGAAAGGGCATCTGTGACACTATGAAACTAGTCAATGAGGTAGTCAACCAGTATTTCGTTCTGGACTTGTACTTACTCCAGTGAAAATGGTTTATAGACCACAGATAGTGTTTTAAAAATAAAACAGAATTTCAGAAACAACACTTTGTGGCCTCAAAAGCCAAATGCTTGCATGACTATTGACTTGACAACATCATGTATTTTTAAGTGAAGAGATACTTCTCTAAAGGTTCAGGTTTTTGAATAAATTTATCCTGTATAAGGAAAATGACACTACTATCTAAGTCACAAGACTCTCCATATGTCTAAACAGCACATAGAGTCAGCATGTATAACCTCCACATCTCTCTAACTCAGGCTATTCATTAGCATAGACCATGCTTCTTGACTTCTTTTCATAAAGCACAGAGGGTAACTTCCACACAAAACAGAAAAATAATTTAAATCTTAAATCTATTCTAGGGTTGGAATTTGGGCTGACACATTCTTCAACTATGGTTAAGCATATTGTTCTTCCATCCGAAATCAGCACTTTCAGACATCACCTTGCCAGATAGAGGTTATCAGAGAAACAAGCATAAGACACAGCAGATCAGCTAGGGAAAAGGTTGGTGCCAGGAGACCAAGGCCAAGAACTGCATAAACACAAAAAAAAGTAGTCTTGAAATGTCTGACTGTATTTACGACTTCATAAGACCTGCCCAGATACACCTGGCAAAATGTTTATCTGTGGTGGTAACAATCAGCTGGCTGCAATTATCTGTAGCCTGAAATCAAACCTAAATGTTATCACCTGATCTTTAGGCTTAGTCACCTCATCAGGCTGCAATCTGGCTGTTCTCCCAAGGCAGGCAGAGTTTAATTGGGATCAGAAAACACTGAGAAAGGTGATTTAGGCTACAGTGCCTACTGGGTAACTGCTGCCATAACGAACTATTACTCTTCTTACTTGCCTAAGGCAAGCTATGGATTAACCAATTCAAGCCAGTAGGAGGGGATCAGCTTGAGTTAGAAAGTTAGGCTTTGTATGGGCTGCCCATATAAGTTTCAGACTCACAGTAGTTTGTGTTAACTACATAATTCTAGGTCTAGGCCATGCAAACATCACCAGCTAATGTAAAGCAGCAGAGATGGTATCTCAGTGCATGTATATGTAATTCCAGATTACTGCTGACAGGCTAAATCTATCAGGGTCAGATGTGCTCAGGGTATGGGAGTGGACACTGGAAGGGGACTGCAAGAAATGAGGATTATTTGCCTGAGCTGTTCATCTGCAGCCCGTGCTGTAACTAAAGACTTTACTCAGACTTGAGTAATTCTATACAGCATTATACCTGGTTTGGAAATTTTTCTTCAGGTCTTACCTTAATTTACACAAAGTCGATGGGCTAAATAAATTCTAGTATTGGGACTAATACTCATGTTGCCATAGAAGATGAGCAGTAAGAATAACTTTTTTGAAGAGAAGAGTTTTAAGACTAGGTCTGAAGGTGATGGGGGAGGGTAATTGGCTAAGGTCATCAAGAGGCATTTAAATATAGGTCATTGTGTCCTGGCTGGGATTGCCAAGTATATGTTAAAGTTGATGCCTTATAGGGATGCTTTGTAGGAAAGTACATGCTAGGGTATAGATAATGTCTGAAACAGGTTTTCTAAACTGGATTAAGGATGTCTGTCTAAAAAGAAAATACTAAATCAAACCAATATTAAAAGAAATAAATCAAATTATAAAAGCCATAGGGACTGTCATCAGTCTCTGGTTTACTATGAAATTAGGACTCAAACCAGCAAGGACTGATCTGCTCGTTTGGCAGCCAGAATTTGGATTAGCAGAATTTGGTTTAGCAGCTGAAAACATCCCACATGCTAAATCTACATTTTGGGTCTCTGGGTTCAGAGCAAATGTCACTGCTATACCCACGTACAAAATGGCAAGCAGAATGGCTGAGGGTAGTTTAAGGCTGATGTTTGGGACTAGGGATCAATAAGGAATGAGGTTCAGTCAACAGGCAAAATTAGGTTGAGGGAGTGACTCGGGGGACAGATGTAAATGCTATCCTGGCTGAACTTGATGGCTGGCTGGTGGCACAGAGCCACTGTGCTGAGGCTGAAATGAGATTGGAGGTGTGCTATATGGTTACTGCAGCTGGAATGGATCTCCACTTCACATGAAACCAAAGAGCATCACTGACAGAGAAGGATATTTTGGTTGACCTTAATGTACACTGGTGTTTGCCATTAGTTTGTTTGTACTTAACAAGGTTATAAACTGAAAATCTTCAGCTGAGAACTGTGTATAACCAAGCTGGGAATGTGCTAGAGTTTTGGTGTGTACTTTACCTTTCTAGGCAGGAAATAAATCAGCTTAGGAATTTTTTTACCCCTTGATCCCTACCCGTAAATATTAGTGCAGTTACTGTTAAAAGCTGACAACAGGAAGACTATTGATTCCAATGTGTTTGTTCCATGTTAAATATTTTCCCAGTAGAACTGAGAGGGATAGAAAGCAGTTCAAGGCACTTAAAATAATGAGCTATTTCCTCTCCTTGCAGCACTTAAAATAATTGTCTTGGGGGAGGGTGAGGAGTTGCTCCTAGCAATAATTGAATGTGTTCTCTTCATTTTATTCCTTTCAAAGATATCAAAGTTGTCTGTACTAAATGACTCTTCTACACCTGGCAGCTTTGATAACACTGTTCACTTCCCATAATAAATAGGATCACCCTTCAGCACCACTTTCATTGACATTTATCTTGTGACACTATGTTTTCTATCAGTGCAAGGCTAAACACAGACCTTACCATGTTTGTGACAGGTCTTGAGCCTGTCTGTGTAGCTGCTACTGTAGTGAATAAATACTTGCCCTCTTTATCTAATAAGCAGAGACTAGCTGACATCAAGTGGCATGCAAAGAAAGAAAGGGGAGAGATTGCACAAGAACTGTCTTTAATAAAATGTTAAAAGTGAATCATTCAACAGCAAGATAAAACGCAGGACAGCAATCATGACCATTTTTGCATGCACTTCCTGACATCCTGTGCTCTTCCACTGTCTTTCTGGGGAGGATGAGAAGCCTTATGCTTTGAATAATGAGTGTAGTATCTTTGCTAGGAGACCCACAAGACCTGTGCCAGGTCTGGGTTTGGGTTGCTATCATCTCCCTGGGAGACTCAATTTGTTTGCAAAACTCAGAACTCGTAGACGAGTGAGTAATACACTCTCACCAAGAGTACTGCTTTCCCAGTTCAGAAGAGAGAACACTTCTGCTATCATCTCAAGATTTCTGAGGAATGAAGGCTAGGCTTCACAACAAGCTGCACAAGTTAATACACACTATTAAATCCTGTAAATCCAAGAAACTATTTTAGCTTACTTACCAACATAGATCTATTTAATTCCTGAGGTAAACTTATATAATATCAGAATCCAGAGGAGAAAAACTGTTTCCTGCTGATGGCCAAGAATACACAGATGCTTTTTAGTGAAATTAAACATGGAACAGAACAAACTCTCAATTTTTTCAGCTCTTATCTAGGAGCCATGGCTCTGCAGGAGTAATCAAAAGTTCTAGGATTGAAAATAAACAATTAATGTAGAGATCTATTGAACCCCACCACGTGGAGGCACTCCAGAGGAAGGGTTGAGTGGCAGAAGAAAGTAGGGTTGCAAATGATCAGCAGTTCCCTGGGGAATAGGGAGAAGTAGCAAGAATCAAGGGGACAATACCTAAATTATGGAGTGCAGAAGATTTTACATGGGTCTTTGCATGATGGGAAGCAGTCCTAAAAATATTTAGACAGTTTTAATGGGTGTCTCAGTGTCAAGTTACATTCCCATGGTTTTTCTGTGCTACAAGTTTTACTGCTTGGACTTCAACAGTTTGCTCATATGAAAAAAAACCTGAAGAGTACCCTCCCTAGAGACTGAGTTGATGGAGACTGGTAATAATATGCCTTAGCTACCGTTGAGATTGTGTAAGCTCTGGTGATGTAGTTTTGTCCTTTATAACTGTGGGGGTTTTTTTCTTTATTTTTGTCTTGAATATGTAACCAGCTTCTACTGTTAGGAACATAGCTAACCTGAATGTTTTCATTTTGAAGTCTAGAAATTATCATAATGTTGGTGATATTTATATCATTAAGAAGAACAATCCTATCTTCCATTTCTTAACATGACAAATGTGTGTAATACCTTACAACAATGGTGCTGGAACAACAAAAATAGGAATGAGTAGTTTGTTCCCTGTATTTTGCTGAAACTGAAAACATGAACCTTCACATTACTCAGTTTCAGGATCCTGAATGTCTTCATGGTGCTAGAGTAGTAAAACATCACAATTGACTTATAAAGCCACGAAGTTTTCTCTGTCCAGTGAAACTGAACAAAAGGAATTTTGAATGACTTTGCAAGTCATGTGTTCCTTATGAATCAGTTAACAAAGAGAATCTTACATGACTCTGTTTACTGGTTAGATTGGCACAACTGTGTGTGCTATTATTTTGGCTCTTCTTTTCATTAACAATCTCGCTTACCATGCTTTCTCTGTGCACCTCTTGCTCCAAGCAGAATTAACTATTCTGCTACCATCTTCCAAGTAAACAGACTTAATTTCAATATAAAATGAAAAAATGCTTCCATTCATGTCTCTCAGGTGGAAAGGAGGGTGTGGTTTCTATAGTTTACCCGGTAAGTTGGACCTAACTGGCCTCTGCTTGAACCTAATATTATTTAGCTTCTTTGGCACTTCTCAACAGTATTACAATGGCTGTGCTCTAAGGAGTAGTTTACTGGCCATATGAGCTCCTTTTAGCAATTCTTGAATCCCTGAGTAGTTTCACATTGTCTGCAGTACAATTCTGTGTCAAGCAGTAGTGATAGCCCTTTCTTAAAATACATCCTTTCTTCACCTATGTCCATTTTGGACAAATACCTTCAAATTAATGTGCAAACACATTTGGTAAAAATGGCTAGTTCTTAAGAAAACTAGTTGGTTTATCTTCTCCCTAGTCCATTGTATCCCAGAGGCATAACTTCAGCCTTTTAATCGTAATTCTTCCTAGGGTCAAAACATGAATCCTAGAGCCACAGAATGGTCTTTATTTCCGTAAATCTATTACAAAATCAAAACTATTTCACATTACTAAACCAATGAAATCACCAGGTGTCTGGCCATTTCCAATAGCAAGACTGAAACCTGGAATAATACTGGCATCACTAAAGAAGAAGCAAGCTGCAAGGGGTAATAAGATGGGTCTTCTGGGCTGGCCAAGGAGACTCAATCATGGCACTGACATACCATTTTGGTCTGCTGAGCACAATCCACCTGCAGCAACCTTGGGCAAGTTTATAGAATCATAGAATCACAGAATCAGAGTAGATTTTGAAGGCCTCATAATGCCTGAACATTGAAGTAGGGTGTTTTGAATTCTAATTCAGCATTGTTTGGCTGTTGGCGCTATGATGATGCACCCAGCTTTTTCTGTTCTACTGTTTTACTAGATGTCAAGCTACATAAAGTAGCCCAATGTCCAGATGGAGATCAGTGACAAGCAGTGTCCCTCAGGGGTTCATACTGGGACAAAGTGTTTAATATCTCCTTCAATGACATAGTGGGATAGAGTGCACCCTCGCAAGTTTGCAGATGACACCAAGCTGAGCAGTAGTGTTGACAGGCCTGAGGGATGGGATGCCATCCACAGGGATCTAGGCAATCTTGAGATGTGAGCTTGTGTGAGCCTCATGAGGTTCAAACAGGCAAAGTACAAGGTTCTGCACCTGGGTCAGGGCAATGCCCAATATCAATACAGGCTGGAGGTTGAAGGAATTGCGGGCAGCACTGCCAAAAAGGACTTGGGGTACTGGTGGATGAAAAGCTGGACATGACCCAGCAATGTGCACTTGCAGCCCAGAAAGCCAAACATACCCTGGGCTGCATCAAAAGTATCATGGCCAGCTGGTTGAGGGAGGTGATTTTGCCCCTCTACTGCACTCTGGTGAGACCCCAGCTGAAGTACTGTGTCCAGCTCTGGAGTCCTCAGTAAGGAAAGACATGGACCTGTTGGAGCAGGTCCAGAGGAGGATCACAAAAATGATCAGAGGGATGAAGTACATCTCCTGTGAGGAAAGGCTGAGAGAGTTGGGATTACTCAGCCCAGAGAAGAGAAGGCTCTGGGTAGACCTTATTGCGGCCTTTCGGTACGTAGAGGGGGACTATAAGAAAGACGGGGACAGAATTTTTAGCAGTGCCTGTAGTGATAGGACAAGGAGTAATGGTTTTAAATTAAAAGAAGGTAGATCTAGACTAGATATAATGAAGAAATTTTTTACAATGAGAGTGGTGAAACACTGGAACAGGTTGCCCAGAGAGACGGTAAAAGCCCCATCCCTGGAAACATTCAGACTAGGCTGCACAGGGCTCTGAACAACCTCAACTAGTTGAAGATGTCTCTGCTCATTGCAGAGTGATGAGGACACCTTTAAAGATTCCTTCCAACCCAAACTATTATATGATCCTAGGATTTCTACACCAGTATGGCACAGACTAAAAATTGTCCCCACAGATTTTCTCTAGACAGTGTGTTAGATATCTTTCACCTATCTTTCCACTGCAGATGCTGCATTCTGTTTTCTCAACTCACCACACAGGCTGGGATATTTACCAGAATAAAACAACTGATGTTTGTGTGTATGTCCAACTCTGTCAGCAGTAAAAATGAAAATGGCTCCAGAAAAGTGATTGTGTCATGTCTGGAAATGGTGTTGCAATAAAATAACAACATTCAATTTCATAGCAAAAGCAATCCCCATTCTCAAGTTTTGCATTATGATGCATCTGTGATATTAGAAGGAAAGACAATCGAAGGATTTAGAAATTCCCTTAGGCAACTCTCACATTTCTTCCTGTAACATGTCAAAATGGCAAAGGATGAGCATGATTCATAGGCTGTTGTTATTTTACTGCTTCCTTATGTGTCAGATCTGACTGCTTCTAGAAGTTTAGTTTGCTTTCAGCTGCAGATGTGACACAAACCAATGCTTAGGCCTGATGTGAGGGTTTTGGCACAACTCTTGGAGAAACGGGATGGTTGGATCTTCTTTGTCCTAGGAATAAAGGCTTCAGTCTAGACTGTTGCATTGACTAGAGTTCTCTTGTTTATTTTATTTGTAAAACTGATACAAATACACACAGTGAATTTCACAGCAGTTAAAGGATTCTTCTGTTGGTGCAATGGAAACACAGTTTGTTGAAGTAATTTTTCAATTGTGGCTCACAAAGCTTGAGACCTCTGTGGACTCTTTCTTTGTTAGGCTTGCTTTGCTAAGGAGGCTGTAAAAACTAGTCTCAGTAGATTTAAACCTACTGTATGGCAATGTATCTTTCTGCAGGAAAATATGATAAAGTTTGCAATTGGAAAAAAAGTTTAAACTGCTCAACTTGGATGCTGCTGAGATGGTTGCATGCTCCTGTGTGTTGCCCAGAATTCCATGCAGTCTCCACTGTTGCTTACAGCCTTATATAAACCATTATAGTTACTACTGTAACTCTGAAACAGAGGCTTAGCACACCCTTTAAGGTTTTTACATTAATGTTGACCCGTAGGTGCAGTTCATTGTTCCATGTCTTTTTAAAGTAAAGGCTGGGTTTTACAAATGGTATCTACAATCTTTGCCCAGTGGCAGTAATGGCTAAAGACATCATGTACATACATGGGCAAAGTGGCACAGAAGGAATAATAATGTTCTCTGCGTGCAATAATTAATGCCTCTGAAGTTAGTAGGGTGCATTAGTAGAAGGTGCCATGAACACAATGAAAAACTGGGCCCTCTCTGTACCCATTCAGTTCTGATTCATCTGGGTTCTTGTACAAACCTGTGAAACAGCAAGTGTAGCAGTCTCATCTCCTCACTTTAAACAAAGCCAAGAAAATACTAATCTGTGTTCCTAAATGCTGTTCCTCTGTTCCTTTTCATGCTTTCTTTTCCCAGCCCATGGCAAGGAGCTCAGCAAAGGGGATTAATCACTTTTAGAAGGCATCGTTGAGAACATGTGTCAAAACCGAGAGAAATAAAATGCCCTGCTCTTTTCTCCACCACTACTATGGTGGTTCACATTCCACTGTTCACGGGCCTTTGGGCACAGGATAATGCATCACAGCAGTATTCTGGCTGCTGCTGAGGTAACAGTTTGTCAATGCAAGGTGCCCTTGATAACTATTTCAGACTTTCACAGTTCTTTTTCTTACAGATGAATCAATACAGTCTTAAATTTGGGGAAAGCCTGTTTTGGAGTGAGCTACCTACACACTGCATTGCTCCAGATGAAAGTTCTGACTTTGGTTGGTATGACCCAAACTTCTCCTGCTCTCTAAGCATTTTGTAAGTGGATTGGAGTAATAGTCACCTTGATGAAGATTATTAATGGCTTCTGTTAGTCTACTTGACCTTACTCATCTACAGCAGTTCTTCAGTTCTAGAGTACCTTCATTCCTCCCAAGCAACTTACTTAAGAAGTTCAGCATTATCCTGCCCGAGTAGGAGTCATGCAATGTGGCACCAGAACACAGGTAATGAGCATCCAGCTCAAACCGCCTCACCCTCCTCTGGGTGTTGGTTTGAATAAACAAATAACGATTGCTTCCTAGAAGCTTCTGACAAAGAATATTGGCATTAGTGAGGTAACTAGCTGAAAGCAGGAAAGGCAGGACTCCTCTCTACCACACCCCGTGTTGTCATGCACCTGGAACTCTTTTAATGTTCCTGCAGCCTTTGAAGACAAGAAGAAGGTCCTACTTTTGTAGCCTGTACTTCTGCAGGAAGGTCCAATTACAGCAATTATTTATACAAGGCTTATTTACTTCAGTGAGACTGCAGGATTCCTTCAGAACCCAGAGTACTAAAACCTCATGTCTGATGGTTTATTCATCAGATACACCCCTTTCCTCCCCAGTTCCTTGGCATAAGCAATGCAAAGAATATTTTCTCCTCATTATATATTGTATTGCCTGTGACCAATACTTCAGAAGAAGTATACCTTATTCTTGGGAATATTTTCCTCAATAAAAAAAGGCTGGTTTATTACATCATGAAAAATAACCCCCACAAAACTGGCTGCCCTTCAGGAAATTTTTTTTTTTAAACACTTACTCATCCACAGTTTGATGTGACATAACTCCAGGCTAAATATCAACCAAAATTTTTGCTGTGCTGTAGGAATCTGTCAACAGATTAAGGAAACAGAGAACTCATATGGACCCAGGTACCTGCTGGCTACTTTCCAAGGTATTCTTCCAGCATAATTTTTATAAAGGGGAACTAGCGATGACAACATCTGAGCACTCAGCTCAGTATGGCTAAGCATTTTATGTCAGCCAAAGGTAGAGACCTGACTGATTGCCCACTCAGTTCAGTGGAGACTGTGAGCAATCTCTCGATTGGGCTAACATTTCCAACATCATTAAGTCAAACTCATCTTGGACTGCACTCTACCTGAGGGAAGGCCTGCCTATATGTGCCCACTTTGGATCTCACTTCAGGAAAGTTCCTACATTGAAGGATCATATTACAGCTATTTTTTATCTCTAAGACATCTTAAAGACTTTATTTAATAGAAATTGAAAAGAAACGTACTATAACAATACCTGATTATTAAAATCAATGTTATAAACAACCTGAGCTGCTGTGTCTCATCTGTTAAGTATAACATCCCAAAAACCACATTTGCCTTTGTTTTGCTGTTCCTTTCCATTTTGAATTCTAGCACTCCTAGATAAATACCATCTTTTACGGAAAGCAAAAGAAAGCATAAATCGAAAACAAAGATCTTCCTTCTCAAGCTACCCAATGTTGTCCTGTTTAATGACTTTTGTCCTCTGATCTCCCATGTCATTAGCCTCAGCAATCACTCAAGAGCTAAATCCGGAAAGAACTACCATTAAAATAAGGATCCTATCTTACAGGAAAGTAGTTATCTGGTTAAACTACATGCCCTAAGTTCATAAAATCAAGATGACAACATGATCTTTGGAAAATGCAGGTGTGTTGCACGATGGCACTATGGTTTTGTTTACAGTATTTCCACCCTTCTGGACAAAGACAGTACCACGTTCCAGACCCCATAGGCTTACAGCATCAAGAAAAACTACACAGTGAAACGATTTTAGGATCACCACCTTTTTTCAAAATGTTTAGCATAACATCTACTCTCCAATTTCTTATGTAAAATCCTGGTTTGACCTAAGGCAAGTCTAAGGCAGTGCTCAGTAGAGTCACGTGAAGAAACATATTCCTTGGCTCTTACACCCAGTAGGAGATGCAGATGAGATGGTGTGACAACAGAAAACCTAAGCAACAAGAGGGTGAATAGCTTCATTTCTTGTCTACACAAGCATCCACACTTGCTTAACTGAACTATATACTTCTGGCTACATAAAAAAAAGCAGTGGTTGATAGGAAGGCTTACTAAGGTGTTAAAATCACAGAATATGTCTATCTGGAGTTTAGAAAGAAAAAAAAATGCAAAAAAAAATGCAAACAGCCTTATTTAGAGATTAAAAGTAAAACATTCAAAACGTTCTGAATCTCACCCAAAGACTGGACAGCACGGGGCAGAAGAAAAGAGGGCAATACAGGAGGACTACAGAGATACTGTTGGCCACCATAGAGAGAAAAATTGGGTGGCTAAAGCTCAATTTGAGTTCAAGCTAGCCAGCACTGTGAAGGACAACAAAAAGCATTTTTTTAATATGTTAACAGCAAAAGGAGGACCAGAGATAACATTGGTCCATTGCTTGGTGAGCTCTGTCACCTCACAAATATAGACAAAGCATAGATGTTTAATGACTTTTTTTCCTGTCTTTAATGCCAATAATGGGCCTTGGGACTCCCAGAGCCTTGTCTTGGAAGACTGAGACTGGGGACATAATAAAGCTCCCAGCCAACTCTGAATTTGTTTGAGATGTACTGCTCCAGCTGGTTGCACATGAATCTATGGAGCCCGATGGAATTCATCCCAGGGTACTGAAAGAGCTGGCCGATGCCATCGCAGGACCTCTATCCATACTTTTGCAACAGTCTTGAGAGTCTGGAGAGGTCTCAGTCAACTGGAAGATGGCAAATGTCCCAATTTTCAAGAAGGGTAAGAAGGAAGACCCTGGTCACAGGCCTATCCATCTCACTTCAGTGCCTGGTAAAATTATGGAGAAGGTTATTCTGGGAGTTACTGAAAAACACTTGAGAGACAACACAATCATTGGTCATAGCCAACATGGGTTTGTGAGGGGAAACTCCTCCTTAACTAAATTAATTTCCTTTTATGACAAGGTAGCCCATCTAGTTAACCAAGGGAAGGTAGTAGATATGAGGGGGTTGATTTCAAAGCCCTTGATACTATATCTCACAGTATCCTTCTGGACAAAATTTTCAGCACACAGCTAGACAAGTTCATAATATGATGGTTGAGCAATTGAATGATGGGTTGGGCTCAAAGAATTACAGCAAATGAGGGTTACATCAGGCTGGCAGCCAGTCACTGGTGGGGTTACCCAGGGCTCAGTTTTAGAGCCAGTGCTCTTTAATGTTTTGATAAATTATCTGGACACGGGAATCAAATGTACATTAAGTAATTTTGCCAATGATACTAAATCATACTAAGCTAGGAGGAGCTGTGGACTCCCTCGAGGGTAGAGAGGTCTTACAGAGAGATCTGGATAGATGAGAGAGCTGAGCAATCCCCAAGTATTCTCCACCGAGGACCAGGTAACCCTGGTTGTACATACAAATTGCAGAAAAGCAACAAGGAAACAGATGAAAAAGGTTTCGGTTGATGGCAAGTTGAATATGAGCCACCAGTGTGCCCCAGCAGTCTACAACATCTCAAGGAGAGCAGGAGAGGGAGAAGTGCTGATATCCTCTCTTTGATGACTAGCGATAGAAGACAAGGAAACATAATGAAGCTGCATAAGGGAAAGTTCAGATTGGACATTAGGAAAACATTCTTCACTGACATGGTAGTCGATCACTGCAAGAGGCTCCCCAGGGATGTGGTCACAGCGCCAACACTTTCAGAGTTCAAGGAGCATCTGGATGATGCTCTTAGTCACACAGTTTTAGGTAGTCCTGTGAGGAGCAGGAGGTTGGACCTGATGATCCTCATGAGTCCCTTCCAACTTGAGACAGTCTGTGATTCTAAAATGTAGATCAGTCCCACGGGATGAAAATACAATTTAGGTACTGTTTGATTTACATTTTTTTGTTTACTTAAAGAGAAACCTATTTCCTTGAAACACAGATTAGTTTACCAAATCTCATAACCTGGAATATTTAAGAGGGTGGCTTTAACATAGACATATCTTTTTTTATCTTAGTAATTCAAAGGTAAACCCACTGACTTGCATGCTGTTATACTGATGCAAAGCCTGTGGGAGGTGAGAATCAGGCCATCAGGTAGCAAAACATAAATTCATGAATGCACAGAGTACCTTATACAGTTTACTTTATGAATCTTGCTCATCTGGAAGAACAGAAAGAACTTATTTTATTTTCAGATTATTTACAGTAGGGTTCAGTGAACATTTTATCAATAAGAACACCTTTTTTAAACCAACATGAAACTTTGGATTACTTCTTACATTTCCATTTTAAAAAGCTTATCTTATTTTTAAAAAATCTCTTCAAAAAGAAAGCCCAAATACAGTTGAATCAAGTCCTGGGTTGAGAGACACAGGACTAACTTTTCTTCTAATGCTGGGGAAAATTGC
>JAOXJM010000019.1:33214165-33228465 GCA_026413425.1 Tringa solitaria
TCTCTCCTCTTCCCCTTCGCTTTCTCCACCCACTCCCTCTCCCCCCGCTTTTTCCCCGCAGGAACAAGCTGCTCCCGAGCCCTGACCGGCAGCTCCCGGGCCGAGGGGGGGACACCAAACTCCCCGCCGGGCGGGGGCGCCCCACGGCCGCCGCCGCCGTGCCGCGCCTCTTTTCCAGGCATTACGGTAGGCGGGCCCCGCCGCGCCTCTTCCACCTGCCAGCGGCCTTTAAAGTTGCGTCCGGCCGAGAGCGCGATGACTCGGGTCTCGGTGTGGGCCGGCGGCAGCTGCTGGGCCGCGCCGCGCCGCTGTCCCGCCGGAGCAGGGCCGGGGGCCGCGTCCCCCCCCTTTCCTGGGCTTAGGGAGAGTTTTTCTCCCTCGCCCCTGCCCGCCCGCTTTTGTCTTTCCACCCGGTGGCAAAGGAGGGCCGGGGAAGGGCGGGAGGGGGGACTGGTTCGCCCGGGAGATCCCCATGTCTGCGGCGGGTGACCTGCGCGGCTCGGCCGCCGCGGATTACCGCACCTCCGCGCCCCTGCAGCGGCCGGGCGGCCGCGGGTAGTGCCCGCCGCCGGCGCGGTGCCTTGCGGGGCCAGCCATGGAGGCCGGCGCCCCGCCAGACCTCCGCGACGTCGAGCAGAAAATGGGGCGCAAAGTGCCGGAGAGCCTGGCGCGGCCCTTGCGCGGGGAGGAGCTCCCGGGACGCCCCGCTGCTGCCGACGCCGCGGCACCCGGCCGCCGCCGCGCCGCCGCCCTGGCCAGGCTGGAGACGAAACTTCACCTCCTGAGGCAGGAGATGGTGAGTAGCCGGGCACCGGCCGAGGGGCCCTGCGGCAGCGGGGGAGGGTGCGCTTTGCAGCCCTTTCCCTCCCGGCGGCGCCGGCCCGCCGTGGGCAGCGGTCCCCGGCAGGGTCGGCCGGGGACAGGAACCGGCTTTCACCCCGCCGGGCCGGGGAGGTGGCGCGTCCCTCCCCCGGCGTGGCAGCAGGGGGGCTGCGACCTCTGTGCTAGCGGCCAGGTGAGGAGGAGGCTGGTGGCCCAGTGGCCAGGAGGGCCTGTCACTTGACGGCTTTTTTTTTTTTTTTTTTTCTGGCCGGGTGGCAGGTCGCCAGTGAGGGGCGGCTAGCTTCTGCTCCCCTGTCAGCTCCTTAAAAGTACTGAAAGCGTGTGTACCAACAAACAAAATAATATACTGATCTTTCTCTGGTGTAAATGCATCTTCTGCATCGCACCTGTGTCCCGCTGAGGAGTAATACCTAGAGTGACACTGGATGGTTTGGGTCTGAAAATTCAGCCTGGTAGTCAGTTCCTGGATGCAGGTCTTCAGAGACTTACCTAGTTCCAAACAGGCTGTGCAGAAGATGCGCAGTAACTCTTGAACAAACAACTATTTATAATTTGGCCAAGAAGGTTTTTTGCCAGTGGTCTGTGATAGGACTGTGCTCTATGTAGTTCAGAACTTTTGACTTCTTTACTGTCTTAACACAGATGCTTGTCTTACTTTGTATGTCATCATCTCAATAAATTTATTTTCTGATGATGCTGTAAAACTGGCTTTGTTCTTTTTAAGGCAAACCGAAAAAAAAACCACACTTTGCAAGCAAATGAGCAAGCAACTAGTGAACACTCAGCAGATATGATCCTCATGATATAGCGTACTTTAGATGTGCAAGCATAGTTAGCTTCCATTTTTATTAGAGTGTAATTGTTATGTGAGGTCCCAAAAGACTCTTTTTGATAGCAGTTCTTTCCATAGCTCTTGCCACTAAGCTTATTTGAAAACAGTATGGAATTTGATCTTGTTGGGATGAGGATTTTGCTGGCAACATGTTGAGATGACTTTATGCAGCTATCTTGGAACTCAGCCGTTTACAGCAAACAAAGCGATCTCATCCTATTTGAACAAGCATAACACCATGCCATCTGTCCCTGTGCAGCCTTACATATTCATAAGCAACAGGTGGGTGGGTTTGTAAGAACAAAGTTTCTAGGGGAAAAGGGGAATCAAGAATATTCTGAGAGTTAACAGTCAAGATGATGACCATGACCTTGAAAGGTAATATATCAATTGCCCTTGCTATTGTATGGCTTCATACAGTTTAAGAGATCCTACAAATCAAATTATCAAGGTATTTTAGTGATCACTATGAATTTCAGTTTTAACATGAAGTTCCACATTGTGTCACGTCTCACGTTGAATTTTGAATTTTAAGCTTGCACAGTGGTTGTAGAGTGACCTGCAGGTAGCTTACAATGTAAAACTGTTAGGGATGTCAGACTGCAAAGAAGACAGGTAAGGTAACTAGAGTTCTTGGCATGACTTTCTAGACAAGTCATGACAGTTAGGCCTGTTAAGGGGAGAGGTGACTTCCCCTCATCACCCATTTCTTTCAAGTTGGTCACTTCACTTACTTTACACCTGCAAGTTTCATGTCACAGTCTTCAGTTTGCTTCTTCCTTCTGCCACCCAGTTTCCTCCTTCTTTCTCCCTGCCCTCAGCATGAATGTGTTTTAGTCCCAACATCCTTGAACTCTCCTCTTCTTTGTCACTTCAATGACCAACTGACTTTCACATCTGAACTCTGCTCATGCTACCTAAGGGCAGTTCTGTTACACACCTCTTCCCGTTTGACTTCTAGTCTGGGCATGCCCATTAAACCACTAATATAATGACTGTTTTTAAAAGGTGAAGTATTGGTACTCTGCATCTTCTTAATGCTCTCAGCTGTCTTCTATAATGCAAAACATGAGTCAACTATCTTCCCAGGGTTTTCCTTCACTCTCTTTAGCGACTTAAGGATTTTCCCCTGTCCTTAAGGTTTCTTCAGGTTCTTAATCTCTTACTTTCCCCTGTGCAGTTTTCTTTCTGACCTTGTATGGATCCAATTAATTTAAGAAAAATATCAGGTAAAAACCATGTTGTTTCTTTCTATAGTTCTTCTTTTTCTGCACATCATTCCTAAACAGAGTCAAAATTTCTATCTCGTTTATTATTTCATACCTCTTTGTAACATACTATTCTTTGGCTTCCCTGCAAGGCCTAAGAGGCCTTGAAGACGTAGAAAGTAGTTTTTAGCTGCTGCAGTAGTAAACAGAGGCAAAAAATGGAAAAGTGTAGAACTTTAGAAAACCAAGTGTCATCCATCAAGCTATTTTTTCTAGTAGTGCTGTGATGGTAGCTTCTGCAGCCCACTCGCTGAACTTTGAATAGACACATCTGTGCTTTTTTTTGCTTGCTTCAGACTTGAGACAAAATTTTTAAAGTGTTTACAAAGCAACAATGTTCAGGCTCTTTTCTGGTCACATACAAAAAACTCGATACAGGTTACTGTGCTGACATCTCGATCTTTGATGCTGAGCAGTACTGTTTTCATTATCTTCTTGTATTCTTGTTTTTTGTTATTGAAGATATTTTGGACAGATGGGGCTATTTTCTGTTGTTATTTTTTTAAACTTGTCTTTATACAAATTGTGCAATTGTGCAGCTCAACTTCTGTCCTTTACCACAGCTATTGTTTGTCACAAGGACTTTGCCTGTGTTGACAAATCTGAACTAAATCTGTCAAACAAAGCAATTTTATAGATACTTGCTTAGTATGTTTTGACTTATCATTGTGTTTAAATCATGGTGATTCCAAAGCTCTTGACTGCTAAGGATGTATTTTGCTGTTCATGTTTTCTCTTCTCTTTCCAGCTCATAGCTTCTATAAAATACCTCTGTGTTCCCCCGACATCCTGTTGTTTGGCTCTAACAGTAAAGAACAAGGAAGCATACCTGAACCCATTTGTAATGCTTGGGAGTAGACACCGAGTCTTAGCTTAGGCAGCGTGTAACCCTTCCAGTAACCAGAGTAAATTCAAATGTACAGGAGTGGAAGTAGGTGGAAGTTTTTGTTCATTTAAAACTGGAGGGCCGTCTCCTTTCCTGTCAGTGCACATTTTGCCCTTCCAAAGAAATTGATTTTCTGTTTTTCCATCCATCTTGTGTATGAGAAGCTAGTGCTTACCTTGCTTCAGTATGAAGCAGCAATATCTATTGGACTGGACACTTCTGAGGAAGAGAGGTGAAAGCTTTGAGAACTCTCGTCAAGCTGCCATGTGCCATGTCCTTGGGCTGGAAGAGCCTAAATGAAATGGTGGAAGTGATTACCTCTCCTGTGTCATCTGCTGCAGGGGAATGTTAAGAGAGAAACATATTGTTGTGTCAATATTTGACTTGGAAATGCTGGTTTTGACTGTAACTTATACCACCTGACAGGTCAATGGTGTGTGTGTGGCACCTGTACATCTGCTGGCTAAAGGCCTTGAGGGTCGCATCTTGCTTCTTCAGATCCTTTTGCTGTTCCCAGTGTATGTTTATTTTCTGCTCAAGCCTGATTTTGCTGATAGTCACTGGAATCACACACAGAGCACCGTGGAGTATCTTTCTTGAAATATGGATCTTGTTTCCAGGCCTCTTTCCCCTTCTTTACCTTCAGTTTTCGCCACCAAGGCCATGATGGAGACTCTGTTGGATCCTGAACACCTTTGAGGCATAAAGCCATCAAGTAACAGGAGAAGTAAGATATAATTGCCTATGTGGGCCAAAGTGCTGTGCTCTGGTCAGCCAAGGATGTGATGATTATCTCCTACTAGCCCATGTGTCCTTGATTTGATATGAAATTCGTCACAATGTCAGTGTTAATCCTCCTGTGGTATTTTACATGGAAACTTCCACTGGGGTATTAATAATAACCCTTTAGAGCTGCAGCCCTGCTTCTGGTGTATAATACTTCTGAGGTCACCATTCAATACATATGTCTTTGACAGCTACACCCTGTAGTAAGTAATCAGAGAGGTCCATTCTGCAGCCTGAAATCATACTGCTTCAGAAGCCTCATTTCCCCTTCACAAGTTGAGGGCTCACTCAAAGCAAGATTTTCCTAGACACCTGAAGAAAGAGAGTGGGGGATGTTTTTCTTTTTTTTGCTTTGAAAGTTCCCCAAATAAACTTTTTGCTGCCTCTTAGAAAGCTAAAAAACTTAAACAGAATATAGTCTGCATTACATGCAATAAAAAAAATGGCATGCTTTGCATAAAAATATCTCAGGCAGAAAAGGTAAACTGTGTCTTGGAAGTAATGGGGTAAATGGCAGTGCTGGGACTTGTAGATGAGATTCCTTCCAGTGAGCGCTGTTGAGGATCAAATATTGTTAATGACTCTGAAGGCCAAACTGGGTATTCTGAGTGCAGCAGTTTTTAGGGTGAAGGGATAAAGAAATGGAAATGATCCTATTGCCAAGAACCTGACTGTGTCAAATTTAGGCTAAAGCTGTATGAGATCAAGGCATGTTCTTGTGCTCTCTCATTCGTTGAGTTTTCTCCCCTTTTGCTCTCCTAGTTCTATTTTAGTGTAACTATTTTTAAAAGACTAATTAACATGGAGCCCTGACAAAATTAAGCAGAATTGAAGCACTTTATACTGATTGGAATTAAGGCAATGATCATTATGGTGCCAGTCTGTCTATTATTCTATTCTCTTGTTTGTTTTTTTAACATACACTTAGTCTGTAAATGAAGGTGCCGGTTGGAGGGCAGAGCAGCTGCGACTGTATTCTACTGGCTCTTAAGAGTTTGAACAACTTCAGATTTGCTTAAATTTATTAGATCCGCAATTGTGGGGGGTCTGCCTTTATTAATTTCTGTAAAGGACCTTTTTTAAGAAGTCAACAACTGTGACTTGAAACATCTCTTTAACATATGCTGTAGGTACAGGCTGCTACATTCACTGTTTTGTATGATAACATCAATTGACTTAATTGAAGCCAAGATCTGGTTCAGTGTGTCTAGTCAGCAGCGGAAAGCTGTGTATCAGATGTTGGTTTCTATTAGATTAATTGGAATTTTTGCTTAAAAACTTGATTGAAGATAAAATCTTAAATATAAAATTACTAGTGGCTAAGCCTCAAGACTGTGTAGGAGGGTTTGATTAAACTTGGTTTCTTAGTGAGCAGTTATTCAGTGAATTCCTAAAGTGAGGCTCTTCTTAGAAGGCATACAGAAATAGAAATGAACTTACTTCCGTAAAAGCTCCTGAAGTTCATTGAAAAAGCTGGTAATCTTGGATTTTGTTAACGAGTTTTCTCCTTCATACCTTCTGATTTGTGGGATGTGGTAGAGGAGTTAGTAATTGCAGATTGGGCAGTGATATCAGGATACTTGGGTTAAAAGGGATTCGTAGATTGATCCTTAAGGAAAGTGATCAAATATAGCAAGAAAAATTTGCAACCTAATTAGAGTACCAGAACTTTGCCAAGTTTCCCATCTTTTCAGACCATCTTTGGAAGGATGAGATGAACAAGGTTCTTTACATTAGTGCATATTTAAACATATCTTTTGACTGGCAAATCTGACCTAGTGCCTGGCAAAGGATTTGAATTGTGAAACATCTGCATGTTGCACTCAATGCTTATGGCCATTCTCATTTAGCAGCCACTGAAGGGTTTAAGTCCCCAGGAAGTACAGGTGAGTATGTGCTTAACATTGCTTACGTAGCTGCTGCTTGACCAAGGGCCTGTGAAACATTGCTGATGCCTTACCTAGCAGCATCTGTGTGAAATACTTCAATACAAGTGCTTCTGTCTCATGCATGGATCATCAAACGGCAGTGTCAGGAATACTTCACTCAAGACTTCCAGTTAGACTGCCCATGTATAGTGATACTATTGCCATTCTTTATTTCAAAGAATATATATTATCATTTCATGTTTCTTTCCTGATTGCTTTGTTGCAAGAGTAGAGGAAACATTTTGGTTTTGAATTTGCTTTTTGAAGTCTGATTGCTGACAATTTGTAATAAGGGACAGGAAGACTAAACCCCTTCTACACAGAGCTCTACAGCTTAAGTGACTTATAATAACTTTTAGCAAACAGATTACAAACTCTCTGATGAAATCAGGAGAATAGTATGATTTTCATAGAATAGCCTAGGCTGGAAAGGATATCAAAAGATCATCTGGTTCAACCTTTCATGGAGCCTGGATGAGATTATTGAGCACTCTATCCAATCTCATCTTGAAAACCTCCAGCATGGGTACTCCACCACATCCGTTGGGAGGTTGTTCCAGTGATTGATTGCCCTCATTATAAAAAAGTATTTCTTATATCAAGATGAAACCTCTCCTGCTGCAACTTGTACCTGTTGCCCCTCATCTTCTCCCAGTGGCTCCTCATGAAGAGAAAGCCTCTGTCCTCTTTGCAGTAACCCTTTAAATACTGGAATACTGTGATAGAATCACAAGACTTCTCTTCTTCAGGGAGAAAAGACCTGACTCCTTTGGTCTTTCCTTATAAGGCAGGTTCTCCAGTCCTTTGATCATCAACAATTTGTGTGGATACTTTGTTTTTTGTGTATACTTATGGCTAACGATAATTATAAAGTACCTTTTGTGCGTGAGCAGGAAAAACTTGAAATGCATAATACCAAATACATATATTGAGCAAAGGTGATGACCAAGAACTGCATTTCTACTCTTCAATACTATTATCTTTTCCTAACAGTAAGTTGTTAAATAATACATTTTCAATTTTTTTTTTAAAGGTTATAAGATCCTTTGTTCTCTGCCTTCAAGCTGTAAACCTAGTAAACTTTCCACAGTAGCCACGCTCATTTCCTACATGTTTCATTTCTGTCTGTGGCCTGGAAGAGAGGCTGGAAACTGGAATCTGGAGCAAATGAGGATGAAGTTACAGGAGTAAAAAAACAGAGGATCTCAGATCTTGAATAGCAATTGGAATTTAATTAAACTGAGTGCATTTTTTCTCTTGGTTTTTCACCTGCATTTATAACCATGGAATTTGGGAATCTTACATGTAAGCAGTTCCAAAAGATGGTTCTTGGATTGCTGTTTGTGAAGATGAAGAGCTCTGAACAGAAAATTGTGGGCAATCTCATAATAAAAGGGGAACTTTTGATAAGAAGGTAGACTTCTAGCTTTTGTTTTTCAGCCCTCACTCTCATAAGTGGGGCTGCTAGTTAGAGCATTTACCCATGATGTATTAATTTTTGCCTTCATGCTAGTTGTTCTCTGCATTGAATTGTGGCTTTGACCATCCAGTTACCCTTACTGGTGTGGTATCTAGTGGAGCATCAGTGCATCATTTCATTTCTTAATTTGAGAAATCTGTAACTATTCGGATAGCAAATAGCAACCACTAAGGCCCCCTGAGATCAGAGGATCTGTCCCCTACACTGTCTATAATTTTCTGTGTAGATATTTTTAAATTCTTTTGAAAACGCAAGTAACAGGCAGTGCTTGAAATTTTATGCTTTGTTTTTGTGAATGCAAACCTTGTGTACTGGAGATATATAGGAATGTGCTGACTTTATAAGCTGTGGTGACTCAGAAGTAGCTTGACCAATTATAGCTCCAAAATAATAGCAACAAAGATGGCTTTTTGCAGGCTTGTCTGAAAGCTATTGTATTATTTACAATGATGAAGAAACTTTTAATTGCAGCTGTTCAAAGCAAGTAAAGAAGGAAGCAGGAGAAGCTTGAATTTGTACTGAAGTGTGAGGTGTCCATCAACAGCGATTCTGAAAAGCAAGATTGCCCAGTTTTGGACAACTGGTTTGCTGAAAGCTTGGGGTATGGGAGGGACCAAAACCAAAAAAAACCCTACCCCAAACTCTGTAAGACTTTCAAATATTTAGTTTTCTTGTTAAGGAAGTCTGGATGTATTTTAATCACTTAAGCTGTTCTAGTTTGCTGTCCTGTGGCCTTGTAAGTACTGTAGTTGTTTTGAAGCACAGTTTTGAAGTATCATCCTTGTCATTGGACAACATCAGTTAATTCCAAAAGAGAATCAAAGTAGTGAGGATTTTATACCTGTGAATTTTGGTCTTTTCAGCCAATTAAGGAAAATGCTAACTTTTTTTTGTGGCAGACAGGGTAAGTTTTTCAAGGACTAGAGAAGGATTGGAGAGAGAAATGGATAGGACTGACAGCTACAGAGTTTGAAGAAGAGGTTGAAATATTTCTTCTGAAATATATGGCTGCAATAAAAGCCAAGAAGGAGATTAATAATTAAAATAATGATGTTTCTTTAATGTAGATGATAAAAAAATCATACACATCTGTACTTTGCAGTTAAGGATATGACTGTGAGGGCTCTTCCTTTATCACCTGAATGGCTACAAGCAGATCTAGCTGGGAAACTTTCTGTGCCTGCGCTCACCATAGTAATGTTGATTATGAAGTAGTAAGCCTTGCCCCGAGGGCAAGTTGCTTTCTGAGCATGATTATACTTTGTACCATGATGCATGGAGCCATGGAAGTATACAAATGGTATTCCTATCCTTAGAGCCAAGTATGCTCTTATTTTCAGTCTACAGTAAGCTGTACTAGGAGTAAAACCTATAGTGCCAAAGACAATATTTTTTTCTGAGTCCATTGAAACAGTTGCACTGTATTCCACACAGTATTACCATTAGTTTTCCTGTAGATAGGTGTCTGACTAGGATACTTAATTCAGTATCATACCGATGTAGTGACTTCTGTCAAATTCAAACATCACTAAGGACTGTGCCTGTAACATGTCTAGACTCTCTTTTGTATAGTAACCAGTATTGGAGGATGTGGTTCAGAGAAAGATTTTAGCTATACTCACTGAAGTAACCTTCCTTCTTTTTCACAGCTTTTAGTATGCTTTCTCTTTGTTGTCAGTTTTACAAATTAGGTGTCAATGGATGTCTTTCCTCATCTGTTTGTGTCTCTAGATAGAGCTGGGTTGTGTCCAAAGTAACCAGTAGGCCTGAGGTGTTCTCTTCAACGGGTTATGAAAAGCTGTTCAGCCACGTACCTGAGCAGTTTGCAAGCTTCAAGAAATGCTTGACTGTCAGGGAAGTGTTCATAATAACCAGATGGAAGGAACCCTAGTCTGGAGAGTGACCAAAGCAAGTGACCAAAATACATCCAGAGGGTATGTAAGCCATCTTGTGTTATAGCTTTGAAAGGTATAAACAACACGGCTCAAGATTTTTCAAATCTAGAAACATATTCAGATGGTCAGTTATTTCAGAAATATCCTGTGCTGTCTTCCGGTGGTGAGTCCTTCTGCCTACCTGTAGATGAGTATATGGAATAAAATGTGTCTGAGGATTGCCCCCTTGAAGTTGCTCCAAGGGAGATTTCCCTCCTTCCATAAGAGGAGATAAGGAGAGGACACAAGAGAGTATATATTTATATATATATCAAGTGTTAAAATTAGTCACTCTGTTTTGTCAGAATATGCAAACTCTCCCAGATCTTCCATGAATACAGAGAAGAGCAATACTGGCACAGCTATGCCGTCCTGGCCCTCTGCAATCTAATCCTTCTCCTCCCTCCCCACCAACCTGACATTTCTTAATACTTAAGTTTTGTCAAGAGAATGGTATGGCACATTTGTTAATTAACAGGAGACACAAACTGCTGCTAGGAGAAGTTATCTGAATGTTTCATTTGCCATGCTGTAAAATAAACTACTTGCAGTACTGTATGGCCCTGCTGGGTGTCGTGCCAGGTGAAGTGAAAGCATTTAGTGCCTGTAAAGCAATGCTAAATTGCTATTTAACTACTGGGAGTTTCAGATTTTATAAACACTTCACTGGCTTAATTTGTAATTTTGTTCATTGTTGTTAGGTACCAGCTGCATTTATGACTAAAATGCTTCCAGAAGAAGAGTCATTTTACTGCATTGCTGCTTTGGCCATGAAACCTACCTTTCTCTAGGTATAGAAGGAAGCACACATCCAAGAATTATAATGTAACAAAAGTTTTGAGTGTTTCCAGGCTCCCACATTTTTACTGCAAGGTAGAAACAAAGGTAGAGCAGCTCTGTTGCTTTGTATTTTTCTGAGTTTTATTTTTTTCTGTCTTCCGACAGAATCTGCACTGGTTAAAAGAACTCTTCTATTTGAAGTGGTTGCATTGCTTTTTCTAACTCTGATAAGTGCTTATGAAACATAGTAAACATTGGACACAACTCTTAGTATTAAGTGCTGAAAAGATTTTTTTAATTTACAAAGCTTCATATTCTGACCTTGACTCTTCCAATAACTATAAATGATTAGGAAAAACAGCCCTGACAGCAAGTGGGAAATTGTGAAGTATTTCTATGTAAGCAGAAATAAGATCTGCATTGGTTTGCCACCTTGTCAGAAAACTAGTGAATGTCTAGCATCCTTCCTGAGATGAGACTAACATGTAAGTTTGGAAGGGTGCCTGGAGAAGGCCTGTTTCAGCCACATCAAAATCCTGAATTTGTTCTCTAAGTTTGGCTGCTAATACAGACCATTTTCTCTGTTGAGCAAAGCCAAACTATGTGTGTTTAGAACAAAGTACAGGATCAACAATGGCAATGTAATGTTTCTGTGTAGTTTGATGTTGAAGAATCCTTTGCTTGGGTAGGAAAGTTTTTCTGACTAACAGATTTTGGATGGGTCTGTGCAAAAACATGACAACTTCACAAAGTTGGACAGTAGGTCAAGGGAGGTGGTTCTACCCCTTTACTGCACTCTCATGAAACCCCACCTGCAGTACTGTGTCCAGCTCTGGTCCCTCCAACATAAGAAGGACAGGGACCTGGCTGGAGCACCTCTCCTACGAAGACAGGCTGAGAGAGTTGGGCTTGTTCAGCCTGGAGAAGAGAAGGTTCCAGAGAGACCTTTTAGCAGCCTTCCAGTACATAAAGGGGGCCTACAGGAAAGATGGAGAGGGACTCTTTATCAGGTAGTGCAGTGATAGGACAAGGGATAACAGTTTTAAACTGAAAGAGGGGAGATTTAGATTAGATACTAGGAAGAAATACTTTACTGTGAGGGTAGCGAGGCACTGGAACAGGTTGCCCAGAGAAGTTTTGGATGCCCCATCCCTGGCAGTGTTCAAGATCAGGTTGGATGGGGCTTTTAGCAATCTGCTCTAGTAGGAGGTGTCCCTACCCATGGCAGGGGGGTAGGCACTAGATGGTTTTTTTGGTCCCTTCCAACTTTAACCATTGTATGATTCTATGATTTTAAGTCATTCAGGGAGTTTTTGTAAACTCTGACTTTAGACTATTGTTCTAGTCTTCGCAAAACTATACAGTTATCAGAGGAGCAAACATGAAGCCAGTGCAGTAATTTTTGGGTTACTTTTCCCAATCCATGACTGCAAGTGCATTTTGCCTTCATAGGGCCACTTCAACCACTGTAACTTCTAATGGGCTATCCATATGTCATGGGAGAATTGTGCCCATACACTGAAATAGTTTATTCTCAAGCAGTGGCCTGTCGCAGGTTCCTAGTGTTACAGGGTTTGTAGGAAAAACTGTAAATCTTGCAACAGTAGAGGAGAAAGCCTCTTTGCAAGAGGAGGGCAGTACTACTAGCATGCCAAAGCAACAGTTATTTTCTTCAACTTGAAATGGCTGTGAAATTTACTTACTCCTTCGTTAGCACCTAGCTGTAGTTGCTGTGACTCAAGCAATGGAGAGGAGGCACAGTTGCTGTTTTACCCATAAGCAGATGAGGAAGCTCACAGTGACCATCAAATTCACTTAGCTGGTTATGCATTCACCAGTGCAAATTGGCACTCCTTGCATTTCAGAGGAAAAAGAAATGCAACCCAAACAACAACATGATGCTTAAGCTTCTATCATTTCTCTTCTTATTTTTTATTAATTTGTACTCTGTTGAAATTTAATGACAAAATTACTTCAGAAGAGCCCTAACCAGCACTTTGCAAATTCAGTGAACTCTGTTGTGTCCCAGATTCTCACACAGTTCTCCAACAACAACAGTTGTCCTACAACTCTGTTGTGTTTCCTTGTCTAGTTCTGCCATTTCCCAAGTTACACTTGATTATTGGCAAAGGCCATATTTGTCTTTCCCTAGACATCTATTTTAAGTCTTGCACCTTATTTCTGCTCCCCAGCTGCCTTAGTAGGTAGTATTTCCTCAGTAGAAGGAGAAATGGCAAATGTAACCAATGACCTTGATTCTTTCCCTCTCTGATAAGTGCATTAATAGTTCTGATTAATATTCTTTGCTCAACTAGGATCAAGCCACACTGCCCTGGTAGCCTGCTATGTAGAAATCTTTACTAAGAGCAGGTTTAGATAAGAAAATAGTAATAGGACGTGAGCTAAAGTGGTGTAGGAGAAGCTGATGTCTGCACCACATGGTGTGGATGATGGTTCTGGGTCAAAGGAGGGATCAAATAATATGGAAAGACTGGTACCTGCGGTGCCTGGTTTTGCCTTGAAGTTTATAGGTCATGACTGATTACTGCTAGAACCATAAGATTTCTGTTTATCTAATTTTTAATATAGACTTTCACTTTATTACCTGGTTAATCATGCATTATGACCTCCAGAATAGATCACTGCAGTGTGTTCTTTAGGAGCCAAAGGGGCTCTTGGCTTTTTGAGCCAAAAGGGCTCAAAAGCTACAGCTAGTATAGCCTACAGCAGCGCGCTTGGCTAGTTGTGTTGGCCAAATTCAGCCTTTCAGCTTGCCAAAAATGGTCCTGGCCTCTTGTTTGCTTCTGGCTTTTTAAATCTGGAGACCCCAGATGCAGGTCGTCTGCTAGCTGTTTGATACTTTCTTAGTAGGTGAGAAAGAATGAAAGTATTTACTATTTAAAAATATCTGGAAGCTTGGAAGGGTATTTTTGATTGAAAGACTCAAAATAGTCAATTTTGCTTCATCTTTTCTGAAAGATCTCAAATTTGCTAGTACATTCAGATGGGCACAAAGCCTATGTATGATGATTACACTAATGGGGAGATTTGGATGAAGTTTTTCACTTAAAAATAAGGCTGAATCTGAAAGACACGCAGCTTCAAATAGTACACAGATTAAGGGGAAAAAAAAACCCCACACCTTATTTAATAATATATTGACTCATTTTTGTTCAAAAAGTTTGAAAAGATTTAGCATCAAAACATGATGTTCATAATTTTTTCATAGGGAAAAAAAACACAGCAATCAGCATATCACTTTCTAACTCTAGTAAAGTGGTTCTAAGAGGACATGTGACCACTTACGACGACTGTCTTGAAGCTCCTTTTTGTTCTTGCTCAGATAAACCTTCAGTCAATAGAATGGGAGTTTGCCATTAGCAAAGATTTGGTTGTTAGGTTAAGAATATGCTTTTAATATGACCATCTGGCCCATCTCCAGTGCCACAGAACTATTACAAATAGAATCCCATTTGGAATTCTGGAAATATTCAGGCAAATATTTGGTTTTTTTTTTTTTTTTTTTTTATTCACTTCCCTGAGCCCAGCCCCTAACCCATGCA
>JAOXJM010000019.1:33258486-33279324 GCA_026413425.1 Tringa solitaria
ATAGGGTGAGATTTAAGACCCTTCTACTGGGAAGATTTAAGGTATTAATCCATCAAATAATCCAACAGGAGGTTAGCCTATGACTTGATCTCATTTTCAAAATATCTATATAGGAGAGATTTATGGATTTTAACAGAAAAAAAAAAAAAGGCATAAAGAGATCAAGAGAAGGGAGCTGGTGGAGATGAATGCAAACTAAAAATAAAGCACTGTATTAACAGTGGAGTGGTTTCTGTGCCACCTGAAACTACTAGATCGATATAAGCTGTCTTTTCAAAAGGTACACTATGATTCAAACAGAAATGATGCTTTAAGTGCAAAAACCACCAGTGTTGTGCAGTTGCTCAGAACTTAATTTCTGCTATGTGGACTGGGAAAGTTTCAGATTGTTCTTAAGAGCTCAAGCTGTTCAGGGCCTGTGGCTGAGATTTCTTTACTTCTGGTGTGAGATTACTTAGAAAACGGAATGTGACAGGCCAGAAGTCCTACACATTTTTGCCATACACAGTGCTGTTTGTGACGTCTGCAAGCTAAAACTGAAGGTATGACATAGACACTGGGCGCTTTGCTTATTGCATGTTACCTAGTAGGCATATCCTAATTTTAGAAGAAACTGGTCAAGTTGTATGAAATTATTATAGGTACTAAGACATTCCATGGGCTTTGCTCTCTTGAACTGGAGAGCAACCTTAAGAATTAGCTCTCAAGTCATTCAATCTTGTATTCCCCAGAGATAATGGAGGTGAAATTGTGGAAAAGCTGCTCTGGACTTTGACAAACCTGATTTTTGTAGTAGCAATAGTGTTGTATCCCAGGGTTTGTGTCCTTCCCAAACTGCTATTCATTTCTCCAGCAATAGATAGCTTCTTGTTATATCTTAACCTTCTGAACAGCCTTAGGCTCCTGAGTGGTTTCAGGAGGATTTATTGTAAGTCCTTCCTTCACAATTAAGACATTTCTGATATTAAACAACCCTCCATTGTTGTTACGAGAATAGCTCCTATATCACCTGTTAGAGATTTCCTGTTTATCGGTAGAAAACCAAGAGATCATAAAGATCAGGAGTGCTGGGAAGACTAAGATGCTACTCTGTAATAGCTTTCTTCAGCTGCTGGTGTTGTGGATGTTCTGTAAAAATACACATCATTTAGACAACTAATCTTGGTAAATCAATTTTTCATAGAATTCTTTTTTGTTTCTGTTTTCAGATGGTCTTTCTAAATTAGTCAATTGAAAGAGAAATAAGAATGTTCTGAAAAACAATAGTCTATAGACAAGGCACATATAAAAAAATTATATCCCTTCCTTTATGTAAAAGCTTGTGTTCCTAATCCTTTTTTGTATGTTTATGTTGCAAGATTTAGTCTTTGTAACAGTCTGGACTAAAAGACAGTAAAATGTTCCAAACAAGTAATAATTACCGAATTGCTGTTAAAATTTGTTGGTTTTGAGTCTGTAGATAATTTAAATTGTGTGGTGGAAAAGGAATGAATGAATAACATTTACAGTGAATGAACACTGTATTTCTATTTGATGGTGGCTTCAGGTGTGCTTGGTGTTGGCTTAGTATTCCGAATTGGTAATAAGAACCTTAAGAAATAGTAAACTGAAATACTTAATTTTCTATTCATTTGTTCCTTATTACTGAATTGCTTGCTTGTGAATTGCTTTGGTATGTGCAATTGAAGGCACAATTATTCAAGGCAGTAGACCACATCTTTACTAACAAACATGAACGTAGACAACAGAAAGGAAGGACTGACAAATAACGGTGGCCTCATGAAGCTGCTATCACAGCTGTTTATCAGGGACAATAAGGAAGACCTTTCCTCCGATTACTAAAGTGTAATTATTAAAAATTTGCATCCTAGTGGCTGGTGAAGGAGCTAAATAAACCAAGTGCATTGCATTCCAGGTTCCTAGCCAGAGGTTTTTCAATCTTATGAAAGTCATGATTATAAGCAAGGTTACATTCGATCAGGGAAGGGACATAAAGGTACTTAATGCAGTTCTGTTTCTTGTTTCAAGGTTTATCTGTTTTCTGTGTTTCTCTTAATTGGTTTGATATCACATTTACTTTTTCTTTCCCTCCATTGAAAAAAAAAAAAAAGGTCTTATGCAGAGTGAGATGATAAACAATATAGAAGTAATTCTTCATTTTAGCAGCTCCTTTGGCTTCCATATTGACAAATGTTTCAGTTTCCTGCCAACACATTGGCAAGTAACAACAAAAATTTTGCTGCCAATTTGTTCTGAGTTTAATCAACTTACTTAGGATCAGATAAAAAAAATTTTAAAGGATTATTTTATGGAAGCCATTCATCTTAACTCAGTGGAGAATCAAAAGTTATTTACTGATACAAAAGCTTTTGCTTGATATCCATCTAATAAAGGAACAAGGGAAATTCCATTCCTTGTACCATTTATTAGTTATTACAATGCTTTCTTCAACAACAGCTTAAGAAGAGAAGAAAGGAAGCAGCCATACTCTCCTAAACAGTGTCTCCCACCCCACCTCGCTCCCCTGTGCTGGTTTGTTGTGGCTATTTAAATCAAGGCAAAAGAGAAACTGTGAACCCTCATGCTTTGAGGTTACTTTTTTACAGGTTGAAACAAAATCTTGGATGCCCACCTGTGTGTTAATCCTCATTTCTGAAATTCATGCATGATAACCTGAAGAGCCCAGATTTTTTCTCCGTTATCTGCCAGCAACTATTTTCTCTCTTTAAGAGAAAATTGAAAGTTTTACTTTAAAAGTAGGAAAGCTATCTCAAGGAAAGACAGGGTTGTTTTCCTGTTTACCAAGCTTTTATATAACCTTCTTTCTTACCAGTTTCTGCTGTCTGCAGTTTCTTAAATCATGAGTCCTGGGTCACTAGACTCAGAAATCAAATGAGTGAAGATGTGGCCTCACAATTCTCCACTATGGAATGAATAAGATACCTTCACCTGTACCTTAGCAATACATCAGCAATACAGCAATACAATGTACCTTGTGTTGCCATCCAGCGTGACCTGGACAGGCTGGAGAGCTGGGCAGAGAAGAACCTAATGAGGTTCAACAAGGGCAAGTGTAGGGTCCTGCACCTGAGGAGGAAGAATGCCAGGCACCAATATAGGTTAGGGTGGACCTGCTAGAAAGCAGTTCTGAGAAGGATCTGGGAGTCCAGGTAGATAGTAAACAATCCACGAGTCGGTAATGTGCCCTTGCTGTCAAGAGGGCCAATGGAATCCTGGGCTGCATAGGGAAGAGTGCGGCCAGCAGGTTGAGGGAAGTCATTCTCCCCCTCTACTCTGCACTTGTGAGGCCACAACTGGAATTCTATGTCCAGTTCTGGGCTCCCCAGTGCAAGAGAGACAGGGAACTACTGGAAAGAGTCCTATGTAGGGCAACAAAGATGATTAAGGAATTGGAGAGTCTCCTTTATGAGGAAAGGCTGAGAGAGCCGGTACCCTTTAGCCTGGAGAAGAGAAGGCTGAGGGGAGACCTTATTAATGCTTAAAGTATCTAAAGCATGGGTTGAAGGAGGATGGAGCTGGACTCTTTTCAGTGGTTCCCAGTGATAGGATAAGGGGCAACGGGCACAAGCTGGAAGATAGGAAGTTCCATTCAAATATGAGGAAGAACTTCTTTATGGTGAGGTTGACAGAGCACTGGAACAGGCTGCCCAGGGAGGTTGTGGAGTCCCCTTCTCTGGAGATCTTCAAGACCCATCTGGATGCAATCCTGAGTTATGTGGTCTGGGCAATCCTGCTTTAGCAGGGGAGTGGGACTAGATGATCTCTAGAGGACCCTTCCAACTCTGATGATTCCGTGATTCCATGATCTGAGTCAAGTGTCTTTAAAAAAGAAACCACAAACTATGTTTTGGCTGTGATAAAAAAATCCTGGTTTAGGAGAGGGTGTCTTTTTGTAAACATAATTTCAGTATCAAGGAAACATTGTTGGGCTGTTTTTTTCATGCAAAAGATGTCTATTTTCTTTTTGTAGCAATACAGGTTTTGTGAATTCTGACTTGTAAGCAGCAAGTTGTATTCCTATCTCATTTTCAACTTTGTAAACCATGAAGTTTGATATTTGTCAAACATCACTTCCATTTTTTCTCCATCTAAAATGGCTAATAGTATGCATGAGGATGATTTTGCTGCTTTTCTAAATGAGAGTCTCTGCCTTCAGCAAGGGAGATCCTGTTCCCAGTTAGCTGTATTTTGTGCTGGACATCAGGTAATGTAAATTACTGCAACTCTGAGGTAGCAGAAGTTGGTACAGCACTTTCTAAGCTTTCTCTCATCTGGATAGTCACTAGTGATTAGTGAGTATTGGAGTAAGTGAATTTTTAATTAGTTGATCAACAGCATACTTGTTTAAAATTATGACACCTTGAACTTGCTTGTAACATAGCTCTCACCTGCTGTTTTAGATATTATAAAATTTACTCTGATGAATTAGAGGTGGGAATGAAGAATTTAATTGTGATTCTGAAAGTAATGGGTAGGAGGAGAGCTAGAAGAAACTGACCAAAGCAACTGAAAATTGATGACTGCCTTAACTACTAATGTTATAACGCACTAGCTGAGTTTCAGACACAGTATTACTGCTTTCTAGTCCTGCCAAGAATTATTACTGTACACACATACTGTGTTTTTCTCTTTTAATGAATACAATACCTGTGGAATGCACACTACCTTTTATCTGTAAACTCCAGCAAAACATCTAGCTTTAAAATACTCCAGAATTTAATTTGTTTCCTCAGTAACTTGTGAACTTCAAGGTGGCTCTTGCAGTTGCAACTGCTAAAGCCGCACATCAGCCCACCCAGGAAACCTCTAGACAAGAATAATTGAAATATTCCCTTCAGAATCAAATATTTAATCAGGAAAAAAATAGATGAACTCCCATTAAAACAGTTATTTCTTTCAGAACTCATTATTGTACATGTAGATGTAGTTCTGTACATGAAAATGACAAGGTTTTAGTTTCCATATTATGATTCAAACTGAGTCTTTAAACTTCATGAAATTTTTTAATATAATATTAATTCTTTTCAATGTTTTCTGTTTCTCTGGTTTTCTTCAGGTTTGGCCACCCTGATTTCAAAAGGCAGTGGCAAAGATTATGGGATTCTTGTGATTGAAGGCTCTCTTAGAAGATGCTGTTGTCATTGCACAGGGAATCCAGGCAGATTACTGCTGGTAGATTAGTTCATTGACACATGGTTGGTACCTTTAAAAATATGAAAGAAAGGAAGGTAATACTTAGACAGGTAGATTTATTTACATGTTTAAAATTGATGTAGGTATTTGAAAATTCTTACAGGTCCCCATCCAGAGTTTGAGAAGTATCTTGGTATGCATTTCTAAGAGATTTCAGTGAAATTAAGGACCACATTAAGATCGAGTTAATCTTGAACACCTTCATGAAGCTAGGCTGCACGCTTTAAAAAATGTCACTGTCCACTTAGATACTTCTTTGAATATTTAAGTGCCTGGTAGGCCTGGCCTTTAATTACCGAGTAATAATTGAAAAAAATTAAGTATCCAAAGTTTTCTTTCGTTTTGAAACTACTTTTAAATTTATGAATGAAAAAGCCCTCCCCCAAGACAAAGCTAATCAGTAGCTTCCCTTTGCAGCCCCATGAAGCCCATCTTCTTACCACTGCACCATGAAGTGTTCCAAAAACAGTGACTTCAAGGAGCTCTCACATGCACTTTTTGCAAATTTACTTCTCTTTTTCTCCCTTGCTAGTGGTAGTCCCACAGCCGCATACCATTCCACAAAATGTGGCAATGCAGATGGTATACAGAAGGACTGTGCAAGTGTTAGGAAGGTAAATCTTCACGAAATGTCTCTTTTAAAGACTCTTTCAAAGCACTGCTGTGTTTAGTTGTTTGGAGGTGCACCAGCCTCATGGCTTGACAGCATAACAGGAAAAAAACTTGTGTCATTAGGATAAATGTTTCTCCCTTCATACTTTGCCTTTGGATGCCTGACACTCACAGTTCATTGCAGGAAACTGGAAGTCTGAAAAACACACAGCCTCAGTACTCTTTCTGTTGAATCACATGGACTGAAACTCCTTGCTATATAAACACTGAAATATCAGAAATGCCACTGCTGAAGAAGTTTATCCATCATGAGTTTTACAGTGTCTGTCTGACTGGTTTGTCAAAGAGATTTGCAGATAGAAGGGAAACAGAACCATTTTGGTGCCAGGTTTCTCAAAACAGCAGTCAAAGCTGTAGGAATGTATGTGAAATAAATCAGACCATGGAAGGTTCCTAACTTTTCACTTTTTCCCCTTTTTTTTTCCAGTTCTTTGGCACATCTGTGTCTCCTGAGCAGATTAAATTTCAGATTCCTCAGTTTACATGAGAGGAAAATCTGTAATTTTCCACATAGAAAGACATTTTTGCAGTCTGCAAATGATGTGTATGTGACATAGTTGGTTTCTCCATCACTGTAACTTTGAGAGAAGCCTGAATTTTATGAGTATATTTTATAATGTAGCATGTGCTAGAGGTCTCAAGTTTCTCTAATTATTGAAAATCTGGAAAGGAGAGGCAAACTTTCAAGACAGCTCAGAAACTAGTCTAAATCTGGGAAGGAAATATCGGCAGTGTCTGAGAAAGGGGAAAGCATTAGGAGGAAATAAAGGAGTAAACTAAGGAAACTTTCATTTTTGTCGCTCAAGGTTGTTGGTCTGAAAAAATTAGCTTAGTCTGTGGTTGCACATAGCGGGGTATCTTGTTATTGCACCAAGCTGAAACCAGAGCTGAAAGAGTTGTCTGGGCCTCACGAAACAGTAAAATACCCTTTGATTTAAGAAACAAAGAAAAAAAGGAGCTGAAATGCCAAGGCTTCAGAGAGCTGATAAGTGACCATGATGTTGTGGGAAAGTGTAGGATGGTTTATTCAGATTTGAAGAGCATGAAGCGGGAGAGGTGCTAGCAACAAAGTTGGGCAGCTGCCACGGATGGCCTGGCTTTCTGTGCTGCAGCAAAGAGCACAATAATCATGCTCTTTTGCCTTACAGTTGATGAGTTAAAGATTTTAGGGTGAACTCAGCTGAAGACGTGTGGGAAGCATCTAACCCTCTAATAAGTATATTGAGGAAGACACATGCATTGTTACCACATACTTTGTACAGCAGTTTGAAAAGACAACTTTCATCTTCTGTGTTTCTTTCTAATTTCCACAAGTAATATGCATTAATAAGCACCCTTTTATTAATATTCATACACAGAAATGTCTTCTCTAACTATTCTTATGTTGTTGTCTGTTCTGGGCTTAAGGAATCAAACACCATTTAGTGAACTTTTAATTATCTTAGTCAAAAATATAGCTACATGTACAATTCATCTGCATAGCATTCACTGTTCTGTGGCATGAAACTAATCACCGAGGTCAGGATAAAAATTATTTAAAAGGGATAAAAAGGACAACGTGCACGAGTCCTGTTTCCATTTGTGGGTGATTACAATATTCAACTGTCACAGCTGAAAAACTAAAGGCAAAAGACAAAGTTTTACATCTATTATGAAAGAGCTTTTCTTCTAACATTCTTAAAAAAAAAAAAAGAAAAAAGTGGGGCATTCATTGAAAGTAGCAGAACCAGAATGTAGGACACAGCAATTACTGTGCTGAAAGAGCACTGAGGTGTATGAAATGCTTTGCCTCCATGTGAGTCAGTAGTGAGGGACAAACATAGACTCAAATGTCTGGGTAGAAGCAAGGTCTAAATAAGCTCTAAAGGTTCTCTGCAATAAACATCCTCAAAGTAATCTTGATCCTTCGTTCACGAAACCAATTAATTTTAACGCTGCTGAACATAGATGTTTCTCTCCATTTTCAACTATGCATTCTTCTTGTAGAATGAAACATTAATGTTGGATAAAGGGCAGTAGATCCTGGTGAACCAGAGACATTTCTGTGATTTTTAAAAAAAAATAAATTCTGTGAAAGAGTTGCCATTTCTCTGGACTACTTTCTCATCCACAGAACCACCAAGTCCAAGCATACTAACTAATATAGTACTCTGGGCTGTCTTAGCCTAATACAAGGATCTTTAGCACTAAAAAAAATCAGTCTTAATAGGTCATCCTGTTAAGATACCTCTGATTTTATTGTTAAGAGTGAACATAAAGAGATTGTGATATAGTGATATTTGCACATTATGTACATGCTAAAACCACCACTTATGAAGTCAGGAACCACGCAGTTAGCAAATGATTATTGATACTTGTTTATTGTATTTATTTTGGGTTGCAACAAACCATTGTATTCAATTCCTTCAACTACACTGATTTCTGCACATACTCACAAAATCTTTTTTGAGTATTTACCTAAATTTGTCAGTACTACTTCTTCTTTTATGAAATAGAGTTTTATTTGCCAGCAAGTTCATCACAGATTAGCTCCTCTTAACATTTTGTCTCATTACAGCGTTCTCCATGACAATGAATCTGCAAATACTGATGGCTTTCTGTAATATATTTGACCTTTTCTGTGTTTTGTATTTTGACTGTTAATACTTTCCAGGTTAGAGTGCATCACTGAAGCTATAAACAGCAGAAAGGATGTGCAGCAGAGCAAAGAGATAAGTGGATTATATAATCAAAACAAGAGATATTCTTTGAAGGTATCTTGTGTTGGGTACTATGAGGGCACACAAATTGGACTGGCTTAATATTTTGCTTCAGTTTCATAAATAGGGTAGCTATCATAAATAGATACTATGTTATACATGCACACACATATCTGCACTACACAGATGAAAGACAAACATGCTAATACACTGTGAAGACTTTAGAACTGTCTTATTACACAGCCATCCTTTTAACCAGCGAATTGCAGTAATGTAGGGGAGCCTTTCAGCCTGAAAAAATGCATTCCTTTTTTCCTCAGAGATTTTCTTCTTTAGTAGATGACTACACCATATTGCACAAAACCATCATACTTTGCTGCCTTGCAGCTGTGAACTGCCTGCAGTTTTCCTCAGCTTGCCACAGTCCCCAAGGTATCTACCTGACAGTGGTGACAATGGCAGACAGTATCAAATCTGTGAAAAATATTTGTTCTGTTTAAAGAGACATCAGTAACTTTTGAGAGCTAGACACTGCCTTATTAACTTCCCCACAAGATGCTGATTCATAAATCATTTTAGTTCTTGGCACACTGGAAAGATCATAACAAGGTAAGATCAACCTATCTTTTGTATTTGTGGATAGGTGTCCTATATTTGGGGTTAGGAGAGGGAGGAGGATGATCTGATGGGGCTTCAGACTTTTGGACAATTACCAGTCCCTTGAAAAATATGATGAAAGACGAAGCTAGCTGGACATCTTGGTGGATGGCCTAAGCATATTTGCTACATGAACACCAGCGATTTTGTGTTAGAAGAGATTTAGGGCTTTAAGGGACTTCAATAATTGCTCTTACTAACTTTTCATACTGGTATTTACAGCTGTCATTATTAGACTTACTAAAATTTAATTTTTCCCAAGGAATCTATTGAAAATGGTTTTGTTTTGCTTTCTCAGTTTTTTCCATTTAACAAAGATGGCTAATGAAATAATATTCCTTTCTCATTGTAGAAACAGAATTTCTGTGATCAGATATTCATCAGAATCATCAGTTTGACTGGTTCTGTCTGTTTTTACCAATATCTTGAGTCACTGAAAAAAGTTTTTAACTACAGTTTAGAGTTCTGCTAATAAAGTTTCTGTGACCTTGAATATATTTCCGATCCAGGAAGAAAAAATAAGTATTGAAATGCATGAAAGCTAGGAAAATCATATTACTCTCAACATGAAGGCTTTCATTTTCAAAAATAAAAAAAAATCCCTTTCTAATACCATTTCTTGGGGCATTAACAGGATGTATGTAAAATTATCATTGATAGCTATTCTTGACAGCCAAAACCAAACAGAGTATAAGGGAAGAGTATAAAAGTTATGCAAAGTGCAATTTAGTCAGAGAAAATCTCCTGAATATAAGCGGGTTTTCTTTTAGTTTTGGGGAAGAAAATATTATAAATTAAAATCTTTTCTCCTTTCCTTCATTCTCTAAGTTATAACAGCATGGAATGTAATTGTCTCTAAGGACCTGATTTTGCCAGGAAGATGTGCAGAGGAAGGAGCAAATGTTCCATGGGGGGGAAAAAAGGTTATCTACATTTTCTGGCAATTAAAAAGTAGTCCAAACTGGAGACTTTAATCTTTATCTACTTTTACATTCTTTTTATTCTTCACTTCAATATGATGCATGTAAACGAAACTGTCCACCTTTGCTTTCAAATGAGTTTTTCCAGTGTTTCTCTTCACTGTTGCCATTCAGCCTGCTAGCACCTCTTTCACAACGAAGCATCTGGAAGCAAAATTAACATTGCTGTTCATTGAGATATTCATGAACGCATTTGACTGCATGATAGCCATGCTGACAATGTTGGAGAAAGAGAAAAAACAAAATCCATTCCTTGAATTCAATCTGCTTTAGAAGTGTGTAACACAGGTACATGCTAGTTATATTTGTTTACTAGGTATAGTAAGAAAAAGCAGTGGATGTATGTCTACATTGGGCTGCAGTTTTGCAGTTTTATCATTTAACCCTTTATACAGAATTCTGGTTTTAAGATCCTCAGAGTAACGGATGTTATCTAGCTTACAGTTTCACATTCAGTGCCAAATTATGCAGCTTTTGCAGAAGTTCATATAGAAGTAAGAGTTCTGTACATACAGAACAGTTATTCTTTTCCTCATGTTTCTGTATTTCTATCTTCTGCAGTGTTATTTATACCAGAACCCTTGGCAATAGTGACACAACCTTGCTTTCTGGTTTGGTCTCATTTATATAGATTTCAGTTCGGTGAAATAAGAGAGCTAATGTTAGCATTTATCAGTGTTTTTCAGCTGTCTTGGAGCTCTATTTATTAGATCTCTTCTAGGCAAAGTGGAAAGTCTCTGCATGATCAATAAACATTTAAGCAACGGTAGTTTATATTCTTTTCTTTTTTTTTCTCCCAACAGTTCATTTAACATCTGAAGGTGATCTGTTGTGGAATATTCTGATTAATAGTATCTCTGTTCCTTTGAAAATGTGGAGCTCAGTATAGAAGGAGCTGCTTCACAAAGAAGATAATGAGCTACATCTTTCCTCCAAGCTGATTTTATTTGGAGCAGCCACATTCCTCCTTTCTTTTTTCTTAAAGGACATTATAGACAGATGGACAGACAGACCTGCAGGCAGATAGATAGATAGATGTGCGTAATACATTATATTTTCATTACATATGGTTATTTATATCCTTATACACTTACAGTGTATAAGTGGGACTGTATCCTCATGTTCCTTTTCCTCTCAGCTGCCCACAATGTTCTTCAGGAAGGTTGGCAGTAGGAAACAGTACGGAGGTGAAGACTAACACCAAATTTCCTCCAAAGCCAGTGCTGGAGGAAGTTTGAAGGGATTTAACACAGAAACTGATACTGTGAATTTGTTAAAGGTTTGAATTGTTGGTTTAGTTGAAAATTGAAGCAGTAGGTGTCTTTTAAAGTATTTTTTCAGTGACTCATGGTTCGGTGGCCCACATCCCCAGGCATGAACACTTGTACTTCCCATTACATTCCTTTTGTTCTTCCTTCCACTTACTTTATCTCTGTGGCTTTCAACATTATGGCTGAAGTAGCAACTGACAGACAAATTAATTTACTCATGGAAGTGGAGGAAGTCTAACCTTCAGTCCTTTTTCTGTTACCTTCTTGGTAAGCTGCTCCTTTGTAAAATATGACCAAGGGGGAATATTTCCTAAATGGCTTCCTCCTGAATTATTTACTCTTTCTAGACACGATTAACAAGTTGTTAAAAGTAATGATTATTAAAGTGTTTTACTTTCCATTCCATCTAAATTTGTTCTGTCCACATGAAATAGCCTGTGGTGTTCTCCACCTGCTATTCAATGTATAGTGCCTTACAAGCCAGCTTTGTAGGAAAATGGTCCCATAATTGTGCAGTATGACAACGCAGATCGGCAGTGACTCTTTACTGAAGAGTTAAGGCATTTCAGCTAAAGGCTTAAAATTTTTGAGTCCTTTATCTATGAAACCTTGAAGATCATTCATGGGACCATTTAAAATACTACTTGACCAAATATTTAAGAATTTAATGTTCATTTATGATATTACAACAATCTTATACTTAAAGAAGCCAGGTTTAAATGTGAAGGGAAGACTTACTTAACATGACAATTGAATACTGTTAAGACTAAAAAACTTGTAAATATAAATAAGGAAATGTTGTAGACTTGGCAGGGGGGAGAGATGGGCTGGTGATCTAACAGTTTACCTGGACTTGGGATAATTGTAGTCAGCGTTTTGATAATGTTGTTTGGCATAAGCTGAAGTCATATGTTTAGATGGCTCACCAAAAACCACATGTCTTTTGCTCCCTCTTTAATGTGCTTGCTGATTTCCTCAGCTTTGGAAGAAATAAGTACACTTTGACAATGTTTTGTGTTTACAGTTCTGGAGTTAAGAAGGTTGAGTTATATTATCTGTGATTAACTTCCTAGTGCCGGTGTCCTACAGTGAAATGAAATCAGATTTCCTTAAATGAGCAGAGTATATATAATATGTCAAGATCTTGCTTTTTCAATTAATCAATATTCTTGGTTCAATATGTTTCTAAAGAGTCTCATTGACTCTACAAAGAAGTTGTTTATATATTTGGAAATGTATTTTCTCCAGAATGGTGGAAAGAGCAGATTCATTTGAAGTCCCTTTCCTTTTTTATAATATGTATATTTATATATATATATACATACACAATAAAAATCCTTTTTATTTGCTTTTATTTATATGTATGTTTTGATATAAGACACATAATGAGTTAAAGCTGTAAAGGAGAAATTCTAATTCATATTACAGGCTGAATACATGCTGTTACCTATTTTCTCTTGCCTCTCTCACTTACTACTACGTTGCGTTGGCCTTTTTTCCTCAAACAAGCCCATCGGCTTTTCTAGCTAAATCATGAAATGTGCAAGGCGAAACAGAGCAACATGCTGAAACTCTTTGATGTACTTCTCCTGAGAACTGTGCTGTTCAGTGTAGAAACTCCTATGGCAACTTTAACAGATATCAGCCTTGCTGCAGCAGAGAAGAATTGCTGTCAGTTACATGGATATATTCCTTAGACATCAAGGTATACCTCTCTTGCACAAACTCCCCAGGAAATTTTTGCTTAATTGCTTCTCTAAGAGTTTCTTGAAGCTCACAAACTACAAGCAAGTAACTTGCTTACTAGTTTTCTTTTTAAGTAGGTCTCTCTGACATTTGCAACCCTCCATGTAGCTAGTGGCAAGGGTTGATATTTTTTGATGACAAACTTCATTAAGACTGGCCCGTGTTCTGCAAGTCTGACTTACAGCTCTTTGTAGTGTGGGAACAGTGTTCAGGCCTTTGCAGAGAGGACAGCTGCTATCAAAATCTTTTCAGCACTGTCCCTACTACCATGACTGACACCACATCTGTGCCTGCAAGCAAGTGCTGCGGCAGCAGAAACACCTCTTTGTGCTGTCCAGTTAAGGCTGACGTTTCTGAGCAAGTCAAAGGCTGAATGATGTCAACAACTGTAAAAGTAACAAGAGTCGGATGACCTTTGCAAAGAAAAAATATGGGGTCAAACAGATTCCCTGAAGTCAACACTATAACTCGCCTTCACCCTTTATGAACAAAAATGTTTCTTCCAGCACCAATAAAAAGAAGCTCTATAATTTTGTATCAGACAGTGAAGGTCACACTCACTGGATTGTTTATGACATGTAGTCCCAACTAAAACACAATGACTGTCCAAAATTATCTCGCCATTTCTTTAACTCCATGATTACCTAGCCAAATGAATGAAAAAGAGGCTTTCCTTTGGATACCCACAATGAGCTCATCACCAGACTATCATTTATTACTGAAAATACTGGACATTTTGAATCTGGATATCTACAGTCAAACAGACCCTTGTGTTGACCCAAATACCAGGGCCTGCATCCACAGCACCAAATCCCATCTTTCTTTGACTTAAATGGCCAACATATAAAGCCCCAGAATAATCTAGGATGCTTATCAGTCTTTTAGGACTGTTAAACACAGTTTTCTGTCGAATTCCAGCAAATAGTTTATTTTTCACAAAGCTGAATGCAGACTGCAGGTTGATCTATGATACCTTCATTGATGTCACTGTCTCTTCCATATTGTTTGTACATAGCAGCAAAGATAAATGAAGGAGTAGGCACCAAAGTATTCAGGGAGGATGCCAGTTGTTTTCTATTTTAGCACTTACTTTTTACTGCCCAGTCTGTCTTTTATCTGCATTAATACCATATTTATTTCCCCTTAGCTTAGCCCTGGCCACATGGCAACATAACCATATAATAATATAGGACTTAAGTACACTAATAATTTACAGCTTATACCCCAGGGGTTAGTATTGAGTTCTCCTCAGTGGCATCCCAATTACCTGTGGTTGGATTTCTTAGACCCAGCACTTTGCACTGGGGATGGAGTTGATCCCACCCAACTTCAGCTGTCCAAAAGGAAGTTAACTACCTGGATAGCTTCCTGGTTTAGTCATTAGCAAAGGTCATATTCAGGTCCCTGGTCATCCCAGCCTGACATAAATCAGTCACAGGAAGTGTTAATCTTGGTGATTATCTCCAAACAACAACAAGATGTCAAGGTTTGATATCACTGAGAGTATCTTGTCATCCTGGAAATATTCCAAAATAGCCAAAATAGCAGCAAACACAGGTCTAAAGTCCCTTTGCAGGTCAGCTTTGAAACACAGGTCTCAGTACACAGAAGTTGGGCTCCGTCAGAAGGTCTGTGTCTGACAGTTTCTCCTCCTGATGCACGTATCCTTAAAGTAACCTATGATAGTTTAAGTAACATTCAACTTCCAGTTTTTCAACAGTTAAAAACACCTATACATAGGGGCTAAAATTATTTTTCCTCTGAACTTTGGATGAGTGTGAAATAAGTTTTGCACAGTTATGATCTCATTTCCATAAAAAAGTGATTGTTTGGTGTCAAGAAATAAAATAAAGTGGCAAAGATCCAATAAAAGGCAAAGGTTTAATATACTACTCCTAACATAAGGCAGAAGAGCTCCAGTTGATTTATAAAATCATATTGACAGATAGCGAACATACTGAGTGGGAGATCCTCTTTTTCTGTCAGTATATAGAAGGGCTGTATTAATATAAATGTATAAACAGTTTCAGCATGATATAGGGAAAATATTTTGAAAGTTATTCCATTTTTATAAGATATTACTTGAAAAGACTAGTGACAATTGCCAGCTAAAACATTTTCAGATTAGCAAACATATTTTCCAGAAAATTAAAAGGAAAAAAATAACCAAATGCCCTGAGGATATTTCGGCTGCAGACAAGGAAAACATGTCAACAATTAGAGTCTTACATATGGACTTTGGAACACAAGAAGCAAAGCAAGAAGTACAAATTATAAGTAGCTGATAGTCATAATATATGCAGAGAGGATGCCTTTGATTGACTCAGTAGGAAGAAAAATGTTTTATTTATCTGGGCTTGTGCTCTCAAAATGTTGACTATGTTCTTCCAGCTAAACTTCATTGCTGAAGCTCCCTGTGTTCTGGAAATGTTCAATTTTTAAAGTCAATATCTTATAACACCAAAACACATGAAAAAACCTTAATGAAAAAAACCTAGGAAAACAGTTACTTATAGATCAAGACTTGAGTATACTAGTTTACACACAAGTGCTTGACAAACAATATTGGAATTTACTAAAGTTATATTTTCCTGGCTGCCTTAAAAAGACATACACTAGAAATATTGGAAAGCCATAATCAAGGTGGAAGATATGATCCTTGTATCTTAAGATAACATCACTCGAGCACTGAGGTGCCTGGCCAGCAACATCAGCCTTGAACATACAACAAAGATGCTAACAGGACCAGGGCACCACACGTCCATGTTTTGCAGTACTTTGATTTTTTTAGGAACACACACTTTCAGTAAGTTCTTTCTTGGTATTTACTGTTGAGCTCTTTTGCCATTGGAAGTGCTTTAGAAAACAAATGCTGACTATGAGATCAGCAGACAGGAGGTCACTGGCTCTTGCAAGAACTCCTGTAACATAAACAACCTTCTTAGCTGACTTTTCCCTTGATACTGACAGATAATGTACTACAGAACAAGTTATTGGAAAAGAAAACACATAGGATAGACCACAAGCCAATTGTAACAACAGATATTTCAGATAAAAATTAATTTTCTGGTAATCAGATGAATTTTTAATCTTGCTGGAATGTCCCCTCTTCCTTCCTATGAACCCACTGGTGAACTGTCACAATTGGTCCATCATCTGCTGTCACTCATAGGTGTTTTTCTTTAGATTTTACAAGAATTTACTTCAAAAGGTAAACCTGCATAATGGGGGAGGAATATAAATTTATTTATCCAAGAAGTATTCCCTCCCATTAACCACTTTCTTACAATGAATATAGTCTCATTTACTGATGTCCGTATTGGTTTCAGAGACTCATAAATTGTTATCTTGAATACTGTCTCAGTAATTTTAATCATCTTTCAAAACAATCTGATGATGTTCCTTTCATCTTGGTGTATTTTGTGCTTAGAATGAGTATGAAGATACTAAACTGACCATATGCACTGGGGAGGCACTGAGACCCATCCCATCACTCCTGTCAGATAGACAAACAGACATTCCAGTAACTCATTAATCTTCACTGTCATAAGCCAGAAAACATTTTTAGGAATCAGGGTGTGAAAATTCCTAATACGTAACTTTTCAGAGGTTGTAAGAAATTAATTGTTGGGCCTCTTCAACAATCATCTTCCTCATAATTCTTACTATAACCCATTGACTGAGATGGAAGACAAGTTCTGGCAACTGATTTATCAAACCCTGCAGAATTAATGGTAAGGCTCCTTTTCATTTTCTTCCCTGTAGCTTATTGAGGTATGTCACTTGAGAACGAGGTCACTTCCCAGGTAATTTTGTTGAAAGAGTTAGCCAACAGTCTCTAGATCGAGATCTGTCCTTTTTTTGGCCTTAAAAATGAAACTGTCCTGTGACATTCTTTGGAGCTACAGCAAACTCTAGGTGGATGAAGTGGGAGAGTTGCTCTACCACATTAAAATAGATATTCTGCTTACTTCGTCAGTGGGTGAGAAAGTTGTGAAATATAAGCTTTTCTTGAGGATTTCCCCAACATGCATTCTTAGCGTCAGCCCTTAAGCTCTCATTACTTCAGACCTCTGAATCATTTGTGTCATTATCAGGGTGTAATCAATCTCCTCCCTCCCAAACTACCTACTGACTGCCTTCCCTCCCTTCAGAAGCCTAATGTGCTGGCACTGTATTACCAAGAACAGTGAACATGCACCGAAAAGAAGCTATCACACAAAAAGACTCACAAGAACAAACAGACAACAAGATACTTCATTTTGTTTCTCAACGAGAAACATAAAAGAGAAAAGTCACTGGAGGATAGATTTTGATAGTTCTCCTGACCTTCAAAATGTAAACCCTTTTTTCAGGCCTTCAAAGTGACTGAATGCCTCTGCAGTAAAATTTATATTAAATCGTAATTACAGCTCTCCCTTTCTTTCAGCTATGCATGCCAGGAAACCTTGAAAGCCAGCAAGGTGCATATACATAGCTCAAAAAAGGTCAACTTTTTAGAAGATGGGAAGCTTCACAATGTTTATTGATGCTCTGATCTGAAACTATGTAAAGCACTTCATTGCAGAGTACAAAATTTTCATTCAGCATAAAAGGAGTCATTGTCCATATTTTTCAGGCCATATAGCTACACTCTTGGCTAATTGTCTCACTGTGAAGCTGATCTGTGGCTAGACTGTTAACATTAATTTTACGCAATTCTCAGGATATAACTTGTGAGTTGATAGACCAATCTAGGGGAAAAGCGTATGCTGGACTTCCAAGGCAGCATCACCTTTGCCATCATAGGTTCATTTTGGCAAATGGAAAGGTTAAAACTTCACATCCTCCTCTGACAGTTGCATGAATGCATGAAAATCTACATTAGTGAAAATATTTCTTCTACTTCTGAGAGTTTGTGATGAAAAATGAGCTAGCTGACCTGATTTATGTTTTGGCCCTATAATTTTATGTCATTATCTATCCATCTCTCTGTCTGCCTGTCTGCCTGTCTGTCTGTCTATCTATCTATCTATCTGTCTATCTATCTATCTATCTATCTATCTATCTATCTATCTATCTATCTATCTCTTTACATACGCCTGTATCTCTAGATATCTAAAAACAGATAAAGACACATACCTACATATCCACGCACACATATATTTACTTATATGTATGTAGCATGTGTGGCATCAGACAGACTGCCTCTCAGTCTGCCTATCTGTTTAGCTGCTGTTTATCTATCAATATATTATGAATTTACATAAAACACCTATTTAGGGTCTCAGTTTTGAAACAGAGGTGTGTTCTCTGAACACAGTCCTCACCAGTTTTAATGAATCTGAGTCATTCACTCTCTAATCGTTACATGAAATACCTTTTAAAATAATAGAGCAGTAAACGATAGAGGAAATATCTCACCCTTCCCCTTTCAAATTTTGATTATGTGGTGGGGAGGAAAGAGTGCTAATCTGTGGAAAACTGGTTGAACACATGCCTTGCAAAGGCTATGTATAGAATGGAGACATGTATGTTCAGTCCTGCACAAAAGAGTTATGATGCTATTCTACTTCCATTATTTTGGCAATTAGGTGGCTATTAACCCGTATTTATTTACTTCTTGAAGACATTGTATGGCAAGGAGGGAAGAATTATTGAAGAGCATAGGATGAAGAGGAATTCATGTTTTTCTAGGCAGAAATTGCTTGGTCACATAATTTTTACTCAAGTTCATTGTAACTATGGAAAAGAAAGCTTATGCTAAAAGATGAATCTGAAGGACATGTGGAAGAAACTGCTGATCCAATGTGAATAAAAATCTTACTTTTCTTTTTGAGTCTCATATAACTAGGTTCTAATTGCATTAGCATGAATTCGTTTGTTTAGTACTGCTTAAGCAGATGACAGTCATTTCCTTACCACCCCCTTAAAAAGATGAAGTTGGGCCAGAGAAGAAGGAAAGAAGAATTCAACTTACCATCTAGAGAGACAGAATACTTCTGGACTTGAAATTCTCTAAAAAGAAGGAAGAAAAGTCATCGGCTGCTCCCAATGAAAGATTAAATCTGAAACAGCCAGAGCTCAGTTAAGCCTACTCAAAATAAGAGGAGGATCACACTGTCAGGAGCAGTTGAGGATTGCAGCCTAAGTGGCCATTTTCTATCAGTAAGGCCACTGACAAGAAATGCATTTTAGTCTTTCATACTTTGCACACATTTTTATTTTCCTCATAAGAAATATGTATCATGCTGGTTTTATAGAGAAGTAAACCACAGTGAGATATTTGCTCACAAACCTAAGGGCAAGTAGTGTCCAAATGCTGAACCTGTGGTTCTGCTTGTAAACAGGACTGGTCTACACCATTACTGATGCATTAATAGTGTCATCATGACATTAATTAAGCCTCTAGAATGGAATGGAATTAAAACTCTCAAGTTTTTCTTGTTCTAGGCCTCAGATATGTTTAATGGAAACTCAGAACATTCTAAAACTTCAAGATTTTCTCTGATCTCATAACCTGCAACAGATTTCAAATTCCCCTCTGCAGTAGGATGTACAGTCACTGGAAGTTCCATAGAAGTTCCAGGTATTTAAATAATTATAGTAACTCCTACACTGACAATAAGCACCCAAAAAAGGGACAAGCAACCAATGTAAGGCAATATAATATTCACTGTATGCTCATGGTAAACGTTGGACAATGCCTTCTCCATCAAAAGGCAATGACTTTGTTTACTCATGTTGGGCATTTGACCCAATTTCTGCTATGGGTTACGCCAACGTAAATTTAAACTAAATCCCATATGAGTGAGTTAATACAAATTCACAAAAATGTCTGAAGTTTACCTGGCCAAACAGATTTGTTCGGCCTCTAAATTCTGGCTGTTTCCCCAGATCCTTCACTAGGTGCGATCTGACTGGCAAAAGATGACTTCTTAAATGGTTATACCTGCCAATATCCTGAGTTATCATCCAATTTGGAGTTAAGCCTAATATCTTGAAGTTTGGCTTCCAATAGCAAAATATGTTCCTCCCCAAATACATCAATTCATCATAGTGATCTCCATGTAAAAGCATGTAGTATATTCTTTTCTGTGCTCTTATAAGATCAACTCAACTCTAGAAGCAATAACCTTCTTAACCTAGAAATTTGATTTCAGCTCAGAAAAAAAGGCTAGGGAAAGCAATTCATCTGCTTAGAGAATATTTCAAGAAAAAAACAGTAACTTCAGGGCTTACTGTACCTTCTACTCTTCCCTTGTCCTTGCAGGAAGGGAATGCATAAGGTATTTATGTGAAAAATATGAGTCTCTTTTTTTCTCAGCAATAGCCTTAGCTAAGGCAACTAGTCTTAGTTGCAACTAGGTTTCTTGGTAAACAGCTTAATGCAGTTCTATTTCTCTTCTAGGGTTTTAAACCAAGACTTTCTCCATCATATCACTAAATCCATCAATTTATATCGCCAAATACCATTAGTGACATTGATAAGTATAAGCACATTGAACATGAATCTCTGGCCTGGGAGGCAAGGGGGTGGGTATGGAGAGAGGAAGTTTTTCCTCCGGTAGAAGAGGAGCAGGTTCGGGACCACTTGGCCAAACTGGACATTCATAAGTC
>JAOXJM010000019.1:33296671-33311791 GCA_026413425.1 Tringa solitaria
AGTCATCCCAGCAGAAATCTAGATTTTCTGTCTTCATTTCCATGGAATTATTTTTTGATCCAGCCCTGACTTACAAACATTTTAAGTTGTATTTAAATGATCAACCAGGCTGCATTGTCTGATGCACATGGTCTGTCTGTCTGTCTATCTATGTATCCACAGAAACATAGACATAGATATGTATATATATCACTTCAAGAATATTTTCAGATAAGTATCCAATAGATTTTTTTTAACCTATTTAATTTACTTTCATGAACATGTGAGTGAAAAAGGCAGGAGAAAAAGACACAGCAGAGTGAGAGACGGGGAGTGAAATAGCTCAGAGCAGTAAAAGCTCAGTCCATTCTCATTTTTAAGCATTGTTAAGCCATTGTGACCATTTTCAGAAATAGCTGTATTGAAAAAATTAATGAGTTTTCCACTCAAAACTTGCATCTGCCCTAACACGCAGGCAGCCTTACAGGTCCCACGGGTATATTTCACACATAAACATGGCCCTTCACCACTCACTCTAAATTAAGAAGATGACACAAACACATGGAGTCTTTCATTGTCCTTACATGGTCTGTACAGTCTAAAGGAATAAAAAAAATTTCCTATTCCAAAGTTGTGTGAATTTATCACAGATAATGTTGCCTTTCAATGAATTTTTTTCTGCTTGAGAAAAATTGTCCCCTTTGATTTGCAGATTGTCCCTAACATCTGCTTTTAGTATAAAAATCTGTGGGCTTATTTGCCCCTTTCTTTCCTCACATTAAAATCTTTAATTTTCTCATGCTTATGTTAGCAGATGTTGAATCAAAAGGGTCTGGCAAGTTGTGTTATATTGTGTACATCTTCCAGTGCATTTTTACACTGAAAGTCACTTTCTGGCACTAGCATCTCCTGGCAAGCACCAAAAAGCCAGTAGGTGCTCCTTTTGTGTATTGTGTGCAGAGTGCCAGGGGAGTTTGTACTGCTGCACTCCACTTGGATATAAACTACCCTTTGCAGTGTTTACTATTAGTGACATCCTGCTTTCCTGAAAGCAAGAATGAAAATGACATATTTCTTCCTCATACAATACACTCAAGGAGTTTTTGAAAGCTGTATACATGAATCATACAGAGAGGAGATGAAACTACTCAAGTGGAGCCCTTTTCCAACTAACAAGGACATACAGAGTTGCACCTTGCCAACTGAAGGTCTTAGGAGACATACTGATTTTGGAAAGTGCCACATAACAGCCCTTTCAGCCTATTTTGGAAGATGACTGATACAGACCATGACTATGCCCATTTCCATAATGACAAGCCACTTAGAGGATTATTTCAGAGAATCTCTGAGATCACAGTATCTGATCCACAAAGGCTTGTTATGAGGCTATTCTCAATATTCTCAGTGATTGAACAGGCTCTTACTGTAACAGGACCTAACTTCATTCACAAGGCCAAGGTTGCCATGTCATGCAAAGCAGAACTCTTGAACAGAGGAAAACAGAATACACCAAAATGAACACGTATTTTCGATACACATAAATATTGATAATACTCTCTTCACAGAGCTAAAGTGTAGAAGTAGTCTTCATCTTTGATTTTAACATGAAAACTAAAGGTGGTATGAAATTCAACAGCTGTGTATCCAAGAATACACATGATATCTAAAGGTATGAGGAAATTGGATCAGCTGTTTCTGAGTGCTGGCTCAATGTCTTAAGCATCAGTCCATCATCTGTTCAATACATCCCTTTGGTTACAGGCAGTAAAAACCAAATTCTTTTACTCCTTATAGAAATATTTCTGTACGGACAAACAATCTTTTTGCTTATTGATGTCCCTATCTAATCAAAAAGTTCTGAAAGAGAAAAGAAAGAAAAATAAAGTCTTATTAACTTGGAAATCTCTAGGCCAGGCTGGATGGGGCTTTGAGCAACCTGGTCTAGTGGGAGGTGTCCTTGCCCATGGCAGGGGGGTTGGAACTCAATGATCTTTAAGATCCTTCCAAGTCTAACCATTCTATGATTCTATGATATTTGTTTTCTTATTATTGAAGGAGACTGACTGTCCTGTAAATAATGAGAACTGGTATGACCACTCCAGTTGAAGGAAATGTAGTTGTTTCTCTACCTAGTGCTCTTTTTTGCCTTATATCTTGGCTGTGGAACTTCACATCATGACTTTTGATTTTTCAAAGTATTCTTGTGCACCTGTGCACCAGAGGTTTCTGTTATTCTCCCAGACAAATCCCCAGAAATGTCAATGGTATTTTAAATTAAAGAAAGGAGAACAAAGCAGTGTTAGTATGTATAACCAGGGACTAACCAAATGAAACAGGTTTTTTCATAAAATTCCAGGAATAGAAGGGGTTAAAAAATTTTGTTTTCACTGACAATCAAGTCTAGAGCACAGTAAAAGTTCTGGCAGGTACTTTCTTAAAGTGAGGTGGGCTTTTAGAGCCTGACTACCTTATTCCTCTGTGTGTTGCCAATTAGTAGCTGCCTAAAATCAGTATTTATAGAATAGTGCCCGAGAATTAAGACATTTAAAGGCTGTTGTACATTTACAGCCAAAAGCTGATTCCAGCTGATTTCCACACTACTGCTGCTCAAGAGTATTTTTAAGTCACCATTGCCCCTAGAGATGGCCATTTTCTCTTGTTATTTTGAATACACATGGTGATCTCAGCTCTTGGCTCAAAGATTTCTGCTTTCTTTTGTAAGCTGCTACACAAAGGCTTTTGTGCTTTAAAACAGATGCCCAAGGGACTCTGTCCTTGCTTCAAGAGGCTGAGCTAGAGAAAGTCAGATGCCTGCAGAGACTGACATCCTGATACATGTGCAAGCTGTGTCACTTGTATCTAGTGACATTCACTGAGCCCCTTCCAGTAAAATGATCTAAGGCAAAAGAACAGTTACCTTCAGGATGGAGGAAAGATGGCCATAAGCAGTTTTGAGAACTGCTAGATAGCGATAGGGAACTCACACTATTTCTCCCTCCTCCCACCACTTCATACTTTATCGTAAGTGAGTTTTACCTACCTCACCAGTTTTACCAGAATAAGGCTGGATCTGCCCTTTCAAGATTTGTTCACATGCGTTGTTCACATCATTGTTGCCAGCAGGACCATTAATACAGATTAACATTACTCATACATACAAGAGGTACTGGATTAGGTCCTTACATGACAATACCATGGAAACTCCAATCTGGATGTGCACAGATAAATACACTAAGGAAGATATATTTAGCAGGAAAATAAGAAACAAAATAGAAACAACATAAATATCACTCTGTATTAGGTAGTGCTGGGAGGATGTGCCATGTCTGCTATTTTTTAACCCACCTTCACCATCTGGCAAATATTGACACCCTTCTAAAACCAAATACACACTGAATCCATACTGAGCAGGTAGGACACAAAAGTCAGTCATCACTGGTCAACTGTGTCTATGTGTAGGTGCAATTTTTACAAGTCCTAGTAAAAAATGAGGACCATGATCACCACTGGTTAACTTTATGCAACAGCTCGGCACTCTCCTCACACTGAAGAAAGCCTCATTTTATACTCCACTTGTAGCAACAGGGAGAACCCAGAACTGTTTTTCCCCACAGAAATAAGTTGCTTAAGATTTTTGTCTTTCTACTTTTAAATGCACTTCATCCCACCTAAGTTATTCAGCATGAACATATAATATGAATACAGTTATGTAGTGTTCTGGAAATTTTCAGATTTGGAGGGTAACATAATCAGATATAGGCCAAGCACAAGGTACCCGTTATTTCTTACTTTATTCTTTCTGTTTCTTACCAGAAGTTAGCACCTGCCAACATCTCCTAAAACCTGGAGATGCTTGCAGGAGTTCTCTGGCCAGCAGCCATTCACTGTCACCAGGGAGTAGTAATAAATGACAGAGCATCATCGCTGATAACAATGTCATCTTACCACTATATCCAATACTGGAGAAGAACGTTTGTTTGGACTACCACATGAAATGATCACCCAGGCCATAATATGTAGCATGGTGCAGTCTGGTAATCCTTATGCAATTTTATTCAGTAATCATGAGTCAGGTAGTGACTTAAAAACTGAGGAGAAAAATACTTTTGGTTAAGTACAATTCCAGCTCAAGGCAAGAAGTTTCAAGATTTTCCTAGTTTCCATAGGGTATGCTTCTCACAGTAGGAAAGGAAAACATGTAGCTTGCCAGAACTGACATCACATAGTTGTTATCAGTAAAATTTAAAGTTAAGCTTGTGCACTGTTTTCTGCTACCAGTTTTTCAGGCCAGCTGCAGGATCAGGAAGACAACACTGTAGTGTGTCATATTTGGACATTTTCCCAACGAACAAGAAAGGCCAGAAAAGACATCTCCCAGATCATGCCTAGTGAGGGGAATTTAAATACATCCTTCGAACAGAAGATTAGCAGCAAGCCAAACAGCAGGGAAGGGCAAAGAAGCAGTATGTTCTGCATCAGCATTGGGAAGAAACTCTCTTTCCTGAGAAGATCTCTTCTCATGTGACTCCTGGATTCTTGTATCATATTCACTCAAATTCTGTGTGTGAAAGAGGAAGAAGGCTAACAAACCAACTCTCATCAGCTGAGTTTCAAATCACTCAATGGCCGTGCATTAATAACATGCATCAAGTAGATGCAGCCAAGGCCAGCAGAAAAAGTAGTTTGAACTAAATTCCTCTTGTGCCTTGAGCTTTCAGTGTGCCCAAATGCTCTGGGCAACACACAGAGACTCAAAACTGTGCTGCAAAATGCAGTGTGTTAAGAGATATTCAAAGAGCCTGTAGCATTTTTTTTTTCCATGGTGCAAAGCCTCATGGAAATACTGCATATTTTGGACTGAGTCACTGCTGTACTTGACCTTATAAGGAGAAACAGCCCCCTGAATCTGAAGTCTTGAGTGTCATCTTCTCAACACCACTGCCCAGGACACAGATTAGGGTAATGTGTTAAATCACAAAATCCAGACTTTGTCCACCCAAATATTTTCATTGCAGTACCCTTTTGTTTCTTGCAGTGGGGTGGATGTGGGGGTGGATGGGGAGACTTACTTCTTACTGCACCTGCTGAGCAACAGAGAGTGTAAGAGAAATGTGCAGCAAATAGAAAGGGTGAAAGAGGCACAGCTCAAATCCATCCCAGCTGTAATCTGCAGTGACAGCTTTCTACTATGGAGTTACAATAAATCATTGTTGTTTCTAATTTACTAGTATATTTACAACTCCAGATTTTTAACATTCCTTGTAGGAGTACAGATACCTTAAAAAAAAAAAAAAGAAAAAAATTATAGTATTCCTGGGATATGCTGTGGCAGATATAGTCAATACAGCTACAGTAATTTATATTTAGGAAGATTTATTTGTTTATGCCTACTTTGTAATATATTCTACCAGCTTTTTTATCACAGGTATTGTATTTCAAGTCAAATTTGGTCACCACCAATTTTATGTTTTAGCAAATTTCTAAGAAACTGGAAGTTCAACACATAGGATTCAGCTGAAAACATTCCAAACAAATTGAAAAATTAAGTGAACAGGAATGCATTGTGCATTGCACTTCATTTTAAATAAACAAATCAATGGTGTTCTGTCTGTAACCTCAGCATGAAAGGTAATTCATGTAGAATAATACAATGTCAATGTATCAATGTCCCCTGAATTTCTGGAAGTTTAACAGATGCTCACAATGGGGATCATTTGCTTTGTTTTAATGGAAGGGATAATATAACATAATATGTTTGCCTCAATTAATTTTAAACTAATATAATGGAGCATTATTAGTATGCCTAGATACAAGGAAGACCCTAAAACAATTTTGAGAAGGGAATAATATGCTCAGTTAAACAGAAGCTGCATTGAAATGAATATTTCATAGCCCTGATACAAATAGGTGTGCATAACCTTCCATAACTAATTTGTCAAATATAATTTATGTGGTGGCCTTAAGCTAAAGCACAACAGCCACCAATAACTTGCTTAATTCTTTAAGAAGTACTTGTTTCATGTGATAGATTGCTTTTCTTCTTTGTTTTCTTTGGCACTTACTTAACAAATATTTCTTGCAAAATCTATCAAGTGCAGTACCTGCAGGAAATACATTCAGTTCTGAGAAGAACAGTGCTGTCCTTGTAGTGCACACGCACGTTCACATGCAGGCATCACCATGCTACATGGGTGATCGAACCATTTGACAGTAAAGCATGGAAAAAGATCGCAGCAATAACTTTGTTGGCCCAATTCACTAGAGGAAGAGGGAAACCTTTTCTTGCTCTGACCAGTAATATGTGATTGAAGCAAAGCAGGAAGATGCAGTTTCTTAATACATACAAGTTACCAGAAAATTTAAAGGCAAATGAGAATGCTTTTTTTTCCTGAAAAAAACACCCAAACCACTCAACCCTAAATAAAAGAAAAAGATCCATATCATGCTCTAAGATGTCATTTGTTTCTTTAAGAATGAAACGCAACACGAATAATTAGTTCAGAGGCAAATACATAGGTGTATACAGACATATCTAGACATTTGTGTTGTTTATGTACACGAAACAGGCATAAATCAGCATTTTATGTGCTTTTCATTACTCAAAAACATCTGGTGGAGCTGAGCTGCAGTTTGACATTGAACTAAAGGTGGGGGAGAATTTACAATTGATTCTACAAATGAGCCATGTTGTTGACAGGAAAGGAAAAAAGGAATTCATGTAATCGAATTTTGAAAGAGACTATGTAGAGACCTGAAAAATGCAAATACAAAAGGCAAATCACGTTGGTTGTTTGAAAAATGTGTACAGCCTACACTAAAATGAACAATCACCACAGCAGTTAACCTACCTAGTATGAACAAACATTGCATAACACACACTGTAGAACAATGCCACAAGTCTTGAAGAAAAGCAATGTCATTGAAATGGTTACCTAATAGAAAGCACTTGTGAGAATTTCAGCAGTGCTTTAGCGTTAAGTGCCTCCCTGCTCCCTTGGAAAGAAAAGTTATGTATATGTGAGGGCCTTGGTAGGGGGCGGAACTTTCTGAGAAGTACTCCCATCTGTCACCTATTAGTTAACAGAGGTCGTGTTCTGAGAGCGTGAGTGTGCCACTGATAGCAATACAATCTGAGTCGCGGCTGTCATTGGAACTGCACTGAGCGATATATCATGTGTATCGACATTCTGCTTTCACACAGCAGTGGGAAACAGCTTCTTGGTTAGATTGAAAGATCTGGAGCTGAAGATTACATGAATAGACTATGGGTAAAAATTAATAGCTATCACACTGAGTTGGTCTTCAAGTTCCAGAATCTAAACTCAAGACCAATAGCTCTTGTTTTCTTCTTCCTCAGACTGTAAGAATGAAAGAGAAAAGGTTAGACATACTGCATTATAAATAGGTCATGCTAAATTCTGAAAAGTACTGTACCAGAATCTATGACTTCCTACCTATAAAATCCAAGCATGAAACCTTCCTTGGTGAAACAGTCTAAATTCCTGAATCTGTATGAATGTCATAGATTTGTCACAGGTAATATAAATGCATCATTAGACAACTGATGCATTTATGTTACAACTTACAGATGTAATTTACCTGGACTACAGACATCATTTACCTTGACTTATGCAAAGGGTTTGACATTGTCCCACATGACATCCTTGTCTCTAAATTGGAAAGTCATGGATTTGATGGATGGACCACTCAGTGGATAAGGAACTCGTGGGTGGCTGAACTCAAAGGGTTGCAGTCAACAGCTCACTAAGTGGAAACTAGTGATGCATGGCATTCCTCAGGGGTCAGTACTGAGACCAGTGCTGTTTAACATCTTTGTCAGTGACACAGACAATGGAGTTGAGTGTACCCTCAGCAAGTTTGAAGGTGATACCAAGCTGTGTGGTGCAGACAACATGCTGGAGGAAAGGGATGCCATCTAGAGGGACCCAGACAGGCTTGAGAAGTGGGCCCATGTGAAGGTCATGAAGTTCAAGAAGGCCAAGTGCAAGGTCCTGCATCTGCATCACAGCAATCACAAGTGAAAATATGGGTTGGGCGGAGAATGGATTGAAAGCAGCCCTGAGGAGAAGGACTTGGGAGTGTTGATGGATAATAAGCTGGACATGAGCCAGCAATACATGTTGCGCAGCCCAGAAAGCCAACTGAATCCTGAGCTGCATCAAAAGAGCTGCATCAGCAGGTCCAGAGATGTGATTCTACCCCTTTACTCCACTCAGGTGAGAGCTCGCCTGAAGTATTGTGTCTAGGTCTGGAGTTTCCAACATCAGAAGGACATGGATCTGTTGGAATGAGTCCAGAGGCGGGCCATGAAGGATCAGAGGGCTGGAGCACCTCTCCTGTGAAGACAGGCTGAGAGAGTTGGGATTTTTCAGCCTGGAGAAGAGAAGGCTCTGGGGACACCTTTTAGCAGCCTTCCAGTACTTAAAGGGGGCCTACAGAAGAGATGGAGAGAGATTCTTTATCAAAGAGTTTAGCAATAGGATGAGGAGTAACGGTTTTAAACTGAAAGAGGATAGATTTAGATTAGATATTAGGAAGAAATTCTTTACTATGGGGTGGTGAGGCACTGGAACAGGTTGCCCAGAGAAGTTGTGGATGCCCCATCCCTGGAAGTGTTCAAGGCCAGGCTGGATGGGGTTTTGAGCAGCCTGGTCTAGTGGGAGATGTCCCTGCCCATGGCAGGGGGGTTGGAACTAGATAATCTTTAAGGTTGCTTCCAATCCAAACCATTTTATGATTCTATGAATTGTTACAAATTAAGTGATGGAAAAAAATCAAGCAACAGGAAAAGAAAACTAAAGTTATTTATAGCTGTAAAACACCAGGTTTCAAAAATATCATGAAGGACTGCTGAAGTCGTACCATCTGTTTTAAATACATGAAGCTGGGGAAAGCTTAGTTAATAATTGATAAAGTAATAACAAGAAGAGGAGAAGGAGAGAATTCTGAAGAACTAAATAACCAAAAGAGAGGAAAAAAAAAAGAAAGGAAAAAGAAAAAGAAGAGGGGGCAGCCTATTTCCATAGAGAAATTTTTAAGTTACAATGGCAGTTATTGCCATTTGCCTCATTACAGAAGTCTGCCTATTAACATAGTCAGTAATAGCAATGCCAAACATATTTTTGCTGACCCAGTATTTCTGCTGTAGTTTCCACCCTGGAGTCATGTTATTTCCAGCCTGCTGCAAGCAATGTGTTTTCAGCAGCCACTCGGTTCAGACACTCAGTGCATTCGAGTCCAGCAAAATTCTGCAAATAAGTACTGATTCCTTAAAAAAACTTAAAATCATTATTTACTTTGATATTTACCTCTTAAACAGCCTTCTTCTTGTGAGTCTTGGCTCCCTTAGTCATATGAAAAGAACCTGCAAGCAAGACAAACAACTAAAAAATATGAAACAGCTGTTTCTCAGTTGACGCACAAGAGAGGTAGGATTCAGATCTTCTTGCAACCCTGATAAGGCACTCAAACATCCTTTGTTGATGAGGCAAACATCAGTGAACCCGGGCAGAGGAGCCAGTGCCTGGAGCTACCCAGGCCAGGTCCTCAGTGCTGCTGAGCTGCCCTCTGAATCCAGCTCCATCCACAGATCTCACACTGGTGACTTAGTGACATCAGGCAGTCCTTAGATTAACCTCTCTGCTTTCTTTCTTTAGACTTTACAATTCTCATGCACATGTTTTCCCTCTTGGATCCTCGTACACCTGATAATCCTGTTTCAACCACCCTCCCTCTGTCTGTAAATATTATCAACCTTATCTCTCTGCAAGCATTCTTTCTAGTTGTTCTCATACCCTCTTAGTGCACTCAATTCTCTGAGACCGGGTTGTGTTGCTGGGTCAGATCAGAGCTGGATCTCGTCTACTAGGGATCCCATCTCAACAGCAAGGGTTACCATGTGCCAGGGCTGCTCATCTGGAGCAGGCACATATTCCTACAATGTAGCACACTTTTGAGCGTCAGTGGGCGCATATCCAGATGTTTGCCTCCAGAAATCCTACCGATAATCTTCTTCACTATCTCAGGGGAAGTCAAAGACTTGGGAGCAACAGGAGAACCCAACGGTGAGAGAATATGAAGTGACAGAAATCAGGCTAGAATGCACAGTGTTCTTACTGAGACAGAAGGATGATGGCAGTGCTTGAGTTCAGGTTTTAAGAACAGCAAAATCAATGTCCCGGAAAAAAAGGCAGTTTTTTGTGTAATACAATGTTATTATTTACTTTACCTGGCAACCAAGACTGTATTAAAAATTGAAATGATCTACCTGTTTTAGAGAGTTCAAGTCTTTAGGAACAATATACAGTCAAAATGACTTGAGGTAGGAGTGGCTGTAGTTTCTTTCTACTGACTCATTTGACCCTCTCCACTTCCTGATTTCTGATTTTCTTTTTTTTTTTTTTTTCCTTTAGTGCCCACACTGTCCCTTTTCATACATTTTGTGTTTTGTTCTGTAGTAATACACCCAAGAAACTTAAGTAAGCCAAGAGAAGAGAAGATAATCTATCACCTGCCAAAGTTAAGGTTTAAGAGCAATGAACCCAACAAGGCATACTCGTGTAAACCTAAATGTGTGAAAGAAGTTCAGTGAAGCTAAAGTGCTTCTATGAACTGGACACAAATTTTCAGAACCTCAGGAGTTTATTTAGGCATCTTATTACCCTTAAAATCAATGGAAAATCAGCCCCTAAAAACTGCTTCATCCCTAAATCTATACAAGAACAACAGGCTGGGCATAGACAACAATCTAAAACCGATGTCCTGTGGAATATCCACCTTTCAGTATGATCCCAGGTCAGAGCCACTATTTTTTGGCTAGTGCTCCCTGTGCTGTTTCATCATTAATTAGAAAAACTTGAATAAACACAGATTCAAATCCTACATACCCAAATTGTTAGACTGAGTGCGTGTACAGGCTGCCTGTGAAATCAGAGGTATGATTTCCTTTCTCTGCCAGCACTGTTGCTCTTAAATGTAGTTAGAAGCAGATAGGTGCATTCACAAGGCAATGTTCAAGATGATTTCCACCACTAAGGAAATATGTAGGAAGCAGCAATAGTTCCCTTTTCATAAGACTTCCAGATTCTTAAGTGGAAGGCACAGCAAAGCCTACTTGAACAAAGAAACCCAGAAAATGAATTTTCTTGGACTGAATGGCCTCTTCTACCCCAGTGGCGATGTCTGAGATAAAGTACTTTAAATGACACTGAACAGTTGTGCTTAAGCAGCTCAGTTCCACCGGCACCTTTTTATTACTAATTTTCTGCAGGCAAATATATTATTCCATGACTCAGAGGAAGGGAACTTCTTTAGTTAGGGCTCAAGCTAGAAATTTCCAAAGCACTAAGACCTTCAGTTGAGAAAAGGAGAACAGACTCAGGACAAAACGTTGTACTCAATTTTATGAGAATAAGAGAGACACAGAGAAAATCCTTTTATGACCTCTATTCAAAAACACAGTGCAGTAGCTAAGCATTAAATAACAGCTCAATAGATTTTCATCAATGCAGCAAAATAATTATCTGGGAAAAGTTACGTAACCTCCAACAAACAAGGTCAGAGATCAAGATATTTTTATATGTGCTTTGTAAGATTCCCTCCTGCATGAAATAACTTCTTGGATAGAAAAAAGTCATCATCTTTACAGTGCTGGACACAAACGACCTATTATTTTAGCACCAATTAAGTTTCCTTCATGCAGAGATTAATAAAGAAATTCATTATACAATCCCATTGGTGATTCTATTTCTCTACAATAGGCATATCCAGAATTCCATCAAGAGGAACCAAACTGCATCTTTTTTATTAATTTCAAAACAAATTTAAAAGAGTTACTTTTTGTTCTCTAGTTGAAACAGAATATAATAAATCTATTGCAATTACTTTCCTTTCTTTTTTTCCTGGAATATGCAATTACCACCAATTTAACAGAAGAGATACCAGGACGGAGTTAATCAAATCCACGGCTTAAGATCAGTTAGCAGCCAAATATCTGGATATGAATGAAGGGCTGAGCACCATGTCCTTGCAACAGCAGCTGTGATTTTCAATTATTAACCCATCACAGATACTACATTAAATAGATTGTTACTGTTCTCAGCAACCATAACCACATCACCATCACATGACAATTGTTAATGCACCTTATCTAAGGACTGTTGCTTACCTGGCTCCACATATTCCATCTTCAGGGTGGATACAGGAACAATTCTGGAACAACTTTCTATTTCTTTGGAGTGCTTCAGCTGCAGAGGTTTTATTTTCCCCTTGCTGAGATACGCAGTTTCTGACACTAAGCAATAGACTTTCCAGGTGAAATACTGCCTCTCTTAAAGCCTGCCAGAGTGTTGCAATCAAGTTCAGTGTGGTCAGAATTTATTCTGCTGAGCTTGGGACTTCCCATTGAAGTTTGCCTGTAGTAGTAGGTGCTGTTGCATATGCCAGAGCTGAAGGACCTAGACCGAGGAATTTTTTCAGTCTTTCGGATGGCCTTTGACAGGCTTGGGGCATCTCTGCAGGCTGTATGGATAATCCTAGTTTAAGCCTAGGGCTGTGAGCTAAGAGAAAGAAATGCTCAGCTGACATGTCTCAGATGCTGTCTGACAGTCATGTTCCACCACCTCCCCTCCCTCCCAACACTGAGCTCCTGAAAAACTGGAGCTGCCTCTTGAGCTGACAGTTTGGCCACACTAGTAAAAGGTAACATATGAAAAAATCCCAAATAAATAGCAAGATTAGAGCTACCCCCATCACTCAAATTTGTGTGTTTACTTGAAGCCTAAGGCCACAGGATTCAAACTCAAGAACAGCTAGAATGGAATTTTCAGCCTATATCTGTGATTCATTTTCTATGCCAGCCACATCAAAATCAAATTCCACTTCAGTTTGTCAGCAGCTGTCCAAAAGTCTTTGAGGATCCCAGATATGACCATCAAGTTTTAAATTGTGCTTCAAGTTGAATATTTTGACATTTGTCTTGTGATAATATTTTCAAGACCAAATACAATTTCCCTTGTCAACTCTTTATCAGATCCAGTATGTTGTTACAAACTTCTATATTCTCCCACTTGAACCCTTTTATTGAATTACATTGTCTCTGGTATTACAGACTTTCCAGTCCTATTTACTATTAATTTACTATTCAGCGGGTCAACTGCATCCCCTTCCTCCACTGAACATCTTACAATAGTTTATAGATAGGCCTAACACTTCTATAGCTTCATAATTTCCTCTTTTACAATAAGTGATGCAATTAGGGAGCAACACAAACAGTCTCACATTCTACAAGGTTCCAAAGAAAGTTTCAGTACTTTGCGCAGAGCAGGACATCAAATACATTGCTGTCAAGGCAGCTGTGAGCTGCTACCTACCCTGGTAAGTGGTCCCTTGGTGCTTTTTGGTAAGACAGCTAAGGGTCAGACATTTCCTTACTGTGCTAGGAAGTAATATGTTCCTGAATGAAAAGTATTAAATCCTTATTCTGATGAAAACATCCAAGATTTTAGATCCTGGAAGGACTGAGGCTCATAGTCTAAATGGGGCAAAGGGTGAGGTTCTGGGTAATATCTAAGAAAGCAGTTCAGTTAACTAGCGTAGGTGGCTGGGATATCTGAGAACTGTTTGTAAGTGGCCTGCTTGTGGGTATTCGCTTTTTCCTGTATTTTTGTACAGAGGCATTTGGTAATCTCAATGGACATGCAGGTAACAATGTATATAGACTCTGGAGAGCAAGAGCTCTTCTAAGTTATCAAAGTGCAATTTTGAATAAAATTTCTCCTTTAAAACATTCTAAATATATATATAGATCTTCAAGAAATCTCTCAGGGAAACACTTTACTGTGACAGTTTCTGCAGCTAAAATAATTTTGAAGCTTCTTTGGTCACTTTGGCTGAACTAATTTTATAATCTGTATTCTTTGGTGGTCACTGCCATGTGGAAAGGATCTGCTTCTGTCGACATCTTCCTGCACATCAAGCACAAAAAAATGGTAAATTCTCACTTGTCCATGATACGTGTTTTGTTGAAGCTGTTGTTTTTGAGGGGGTAAGGACAGTGGGGCCTGGGGGCCAACATAATCTGTAACCAAACTCAGATTTCTTTTCATCTCTCCTCACAGGTCACTGGCCATTTCCAGAATTCCAGTAGTCTCTGTGTGGTGCTTTTCCAAGTCTGATGATGCTTCTGCCCTCAACTCCTCTCTGAATGAGCTGTCCCACAAGGTGCCAACCCCAGGACACATTGCGTGCTGCTTCTCATCTGTGCTGCTGTTCCTGATCCAGCCTTTTGTAGTCCAGCAGCCCACTGGACTTTCCTGCCTTTTGACCTGCCTTTCCTCTGCTTCACCACGGGATGTGGAGTACCAGGGGATGGAATCTCTGAAAAACGATGCTACTGAGGGCAGACATGCAGAGCTTATGGGCTAGACCAGTCCTGCTTCTCCAGTTTGAACTGAAATGTGTTTTGAACACAGCAAGTGGCCCACACATTTTACCTGGCAAGCAGAGGCTATTATCTGGTCCTTTTCATTCCCCTAAAGCAAAGAGTACATATAATATAGATTCTAGGTTTTAAGTTATTATTATGATTTTCAAGTTCTCACAGTTTGTTTAAATGCAACACTTGTATGCAGTAGAGTAAGTAATAACTCTGTAATAAGACAAGATGGAGAATAGATTTAATAACCTGAAAATCCATATCCATGGCATTAAAAAGGAAACTATTAAGATAGCTCCTGAAAGCAAACACTTTGAAGGTACTTGGAGTTGGGAGAAATTATTTGGAGGTTTGTAACAAGTAAGTGTGTGAGGACCATTTGACTTTAAAGGGTTGTGAGAGCTAACTAACCCATTTTGGGCTCAAGAGACTTTATAATGAGCCATTGCAATCTGCTTTATATAGGTCCATGTTTCTAAATATTGTATCCAATAGCAAGCAGATGATGGTAAATACAATTAAAGCGGTGTGTGTGTGTATATATATATATATATACACTCACTTATAGAAAATAGTATATATATTATATATGCTTTTATATAGAGAGATAATGTATAAATATACTATTATATATATAGTTATACATATATTCTATATGTACACTATAGTGTATAGTATACTAGACT
>JAOXJM010000019.1:33311885-33324564 GCA_026413425.1 Tringa solitaria
AGGTATACTATATATACACTAAATATATATGCTACATATAGTGTACATTTGTATTATATATATTTACATATCTCTCAGCCCTCTGATTCAAACACCTAATTCAGGATTCATATATTACTATGTTAGAAATACTGAAGCAAAAACACAAAGAGTAACCTGTTGTTTTGTGACCACTCACAGAGAAACAGCAGAGAGAAAAAAATCTATCCTCTTTCTGTGGTGTCTCCATTAAATAAACGAAGCATAAGATGCAACATCAGAAGCTACTAATCACAAAAGCAGCAATCTAGTGAAGGTTGTTCCACTTCACTAGACCTTCCCTAAACTGCTTCAGCAGTGCCTCAGTTATATCTTCACAGATAATCAGGGCAAAGCGACATAGGGAGCTAACAACCCTTGAAAAACTAACACTGCCCTGTTCAGCAGCTGTTGAAAAGCACAGAAAAGAACACAAGCAAAAGAAAGCCAAAATTTTTGTTAGCCTAGCAGAGCCCACTGGCCCCTTGTCCTGCGTATCTGCAGTTTTGATCTGTGAATTGCTGCCCTGCGTTACAGTGCAGAGCCCATTGTCTGAGCAGGACATGAAACCCAGTGTGTGGCAGGGCCAAGCCAGAGCACAGTGCTTCGAAAGTCCTCTCACCCAAGAGCAGCATGGCACCATTCCCTCCTGGAGAAGCACACTGAGTTTCAGACTTCGGCAGCATTGACATCTGCACTACTACCCACAGTGGGCAAAACGCCGCTCACCCTCTTGCTCATTCCTTCCTCATATCTGACTTTCTGGCTAAAGCAGGCAGTATTGATTTCAACCCACAAAGCTCTAAATAAAATTTGGGTTTTGCTGATTTTCCAGTTTTTCCTCCCTTTAGCCCTACAGCCGGGTACAGAAGACAGGCAAGTGCGCCTTCTCAGAAGAAGTTCTACATTATAATCTTGCACCTCATTCTCTGTATAATTTTCAAATAAGCTAGAATTGTGGACAGACTCAGTGTAACTGGTAGTAAGTATAGGTCCTAGATCCAATTCAAAGAGAAGGTGATTAATTTTTGGAAAAGAGCCAAGAATGCCACTTCCCAGATGCTGTTTACAATTTGTCATAATGGCTAAATACATGAAGCGAGGACTGACTTGTGAAACTGCAGTGGCCAAGTAGTAACTTGGAGAGACAGACTCTACATGTTGTAGAGATGTGTATTTCAGTGGCATTTCCTGAACGCCATCTAACGTTTCCTGCCTACAACATGTGCAAAGAAAAATTATTCATTTTTTATGGCTGTAAAACATGGAAGCATCTATGTTGAGGACAGAACTAAAGCGCATACTTAAATCCTATCACTCAGATGCTGTTCTGTGTTAGAACACACAAGCTTTACCTAGGCCACAGCCCAGTTCCTCCCTGTTTGCACACAGCCTCTCACATGCAAACGCATTCATTATGTCCTTCATTTGAAACAGGTTAGACTTGGACCTAAGGTGAACACTACCTCTCTTTCTCAAGGCACAGGTATCATATTAACAAATATGTTGGTTAAAACAATGTCTAAAAATTATTAAAAAATTTGATTGCTAACAACTACCTTGTGTTGTCAAAACCTTATTGCAAGTATATGTATTTTTGTCTGGGTTTCCTTGCATTAGCACCTCAGTCTGGATCAGGAGTTTAACCCTAAAGTATAGTTTGGACCATACTAATTCTCATATCGTGGATCACCCAAACTGGACATTTTTTGGAGTAAACTAAAGGTGAAGCTGTGCCACCAGAGTAGTCAGCTGAAGAAGCCACAAGAGAATTAGTTGAGACTGCACCAAAAAACTAGATATGATGGATACCTTCAGAAAAAACAGTTCCCCCCTACAAATTCACTTCTTGAGAAACATGTCCCTTGTAAACACAGTCTCCAGTTTACCTGCATCTCCTGGTGGAGTGTCTCTCCAAGTATCCTGGAATAATAAAGTCATAACTGAACTCCATTGTGGCAAATAGATCTCAGCAAACCACTGGAATATCCTCAACCAGTAGCTGTGCCTATATTTGACTGTCTGACTTCATAGAATAATAGAATAAGGAATTTTTCCCCAATTTCCTCTTGGTTGGGATGCATCACTCCTGAGCTTGGAGGAGGTGATCCTTGAATATTTACCAGCTATCTTCGGCATCTCTTCCCTCAAGGGCTTTATTGAGTGGTAGTCTACCAAGCAGATCCCTGAAGAGGCCAAAGTCGCTTGTCCTGAAGTCCAGGGTAGTAAGTTTGCTGTGCGCCCTCCTCACCACCCTAAGGATCTTGAACTCCACCATCTCACGGTCATTGTAACCAAAGCTGCCCTCGAGCTTCACATTCCCCACCAGCCCCTCCTTAGTTAGTGAGAACAAGGTCCAGCATGGCACCTCTCCTCATTGGCTCCTCTATCACTTGGAGAAGGAAGTTATCATCAGTGCATTCCAGGAACCTCCTGGATTGCTTATGCCTTGTTGTGTAGTCCCTCCAACAGATATTGGGGTGGTTGAAGTCCCCCATGAGGACCAGGGCTTGTGAATGTGAGGCTGCTCCTATCTATCTACAGAGGGCCTCCTCCATTTGGTCTTCCTGGTCAGGTCTGTAGCAGACCCTCTCTGTAATGTCACCTGTCCCTGCCCTCCCTTAATTGGGATCCATAAACTCTCAGTTGGCTCCTCATCCATCCCCAGGTGGAGGTCCATGTACTCCATCTGGTCATTGATATAGAGGATAATACAACATCCTCATCTCCCCTACCTGCCCTTCCTAAAGAGCCTGTATCCTTACATTCTAGCACCCCAGTCATAGGAAGCATCCCACCATGTCTCTGTGACGCCAGTAAGATCAGAGCCCTGCAGGCATGCTCACATCTCTAACTCCTCTTGTTCATTTCCCATGCTATGTGCATTTGCATACAGGCATTCAAGTTGGGCTTCAGGTATCATCCTTTCTAAGGATGATACCTGAAACCTCCGTCAAAACTGAAATAAACTCCTGAATTCCATCACACTGTCTGGAACAGCAGTCAGTCCTTAATACATGGTAAGGCTTTTCTGGCAACTTACATCCTATTTGTCCCAGATAAACAAAAGTATTCAGTAAGGACTTTATCTTCTCTCGGGGTATTTGAACAAGTTTCTTCATAAAGTTCATGAAATTATACCTTTAGAGGCTGGAATTGTGTAGCTGGATTCACATCACAACTACACTTTGGCTTAAAAATATACATTTGAATGCAAAATGAGCACTAGCTCTCTGGATCCTGAAAGGCCAGGGAGCCCTGATGCCACCCACTAGACCGATCATCCCTTAAAGCGTTTTGTCTGTTTGTCAATTATTTTTCCAGAACAGTAGTTCAGGAGATGTTTGCAGCACGATTGCTGGAAATTTTCATTGAACAGATGGTAGGGGTTGTGTTAGTTTTAGTTGGTTTGGCTATGAGGTAAATTAATGCTTTACAAATCTGATTCAGATCTGCCCTGCTTGATTCAATCACTAATGCAAAGACAGCTGCTTACTATAGTTGCCTTTACTCCAGTTATGGGTTTTATCTGCTAAAGTAGTAATTATAGGTCTTTGGAAAAAGCAAGGAGGGAAACAATAATTATACAGATGGAGAGGGAAGACTTTCCAGCTGAAATATACATATACTACTTCTCTCTAGAATTGAGCTTGGCTTTAAACATTAGCCATCTTTCAGACTGCCTGCTGCTTGCTTTCAGCTCACCTCACCTCTCACTTGAATGTCACAGCATAACCTGAAGACAATTTCTTGGGGTAACTGCACTTCGCAAAAGGCACCCTGCATTTTGATTTACTTTTGGTGGTGTCCCTGCTTAATCTTAACTGGGCTTTAGGGATCAAAATGCACAAATCTCTGCTGTGTCTGGGAGATGTGTGGAAGACGAATGAAAACAGAATGGAGGTTGCTTAGCAGGTGTCCCCACTGATTATTAAGTGATAGAGCACCATTTTCCCAGACTACCTGTTGCCAGCAGAAATGCCTAGGCAGGAAATTTCTCAACCTCTCTGAGCCATTCTTAACTCAGGTGAACTGTAAGTACTAGCAGAATGATTACAGAGCACCAGAAAGGCAATGTCAAGCCGTCCTGCACCTTTCCTGAGAGAGGATAGCGTAGTGTGCGGCTCCTGAAGTTTTCAGTCAGATACCTTTGCTCATTCTCACTTTCTGGGTCATCAGCAACCACACATACCACCACTTATGCAGTGTTTTACCATCTGTCTTTCACACACTTTTAACCCTGCTTTTTCGGGAACCACATGTGTTGTTGACAAGTATTCTTCCAGCTTCCATCTCCCTCCTGCCAAGCACATTTCCCTAACTAGTCCTGGGCAGAGTATACAAGCAATCACCCACACAATTTTGGTGTAAGCAAGTTTAAGACCACATGCACAGTGGAGAGGCATTTGGGTTTAATCATCACTACTAAAATGTGGGAAGCGTGGGTTCACTAATTGGTTTTGGTCAACAAACCATACGATTTTATTGTGTGGATGGCTTTCCCTTTCCTGGGTCAGGGCTTGAGCCTAGTTGAAGCTTTAATAAAAGGCACAGCTTTTGTGACAAAATGGAGGGTCATCTCCCTATTTCAGACCCTTCTTCCCTGCCCTATTCTTCGTTAGTGCTGAAGACTGCATTACCTATCATTTTGAGATTTCAATGCATTAAAGACACAGCCTCAAAGAGAGCCTTACGTGTCTCTGGGAACTGGATAAAATTAACAAGGAGGATATGTGGCTTCCCAAAGACTCAGCAGCAAATAGGTTACGGAAAATAAGATTGGCCCTCCAGGTCTTGAGGTTGTTCTGTGTTCTCTCGCTTCTGACGCTTGTGTGTAAATCATTCTTACCGGGCCTTACCACTTCATCCAGCAGCTGGCCACTGCAATTCACTTGACTAAACTTTTAGCTACAGCACTGTTCCTAGGATTTTGATTAATAGTTATTCCTGTGGCAAAAAGTGAATCAAGGAAAGATTTCCCTACGGCGATTTAAGAAGAAGTCCTGCATGTAAGTGAAGTCAGACCCAATGCTAATGGAACAGATTTGAAACCAAAGGGGGAACTAAATGCCTCGAGTCATTTTACCGTTTGAGGCACACAGGTGTAAATATGAAAGGTCTCTGATGTAGATTAGTAGGTATCACAGATATGTAAATGATCTCCAAGTTTGGCACATTATAGAACTTACTTGTTCTTAGATCTTAAAATATCCTGAAGTGTACAACACAGAAAAAAACTGTTCTTAATTCCCTACAAAATTTCCATGTTCTTTTAAAATAAAGTTAATTAGAAGAGAAATCTTGTAAATACATTAAAATGAGTACTAAAGAAACTCATTTCCAAGTAAGTATAAAGTTAGTTACTTGGATAAATTCTTGCTACAAATTTCACTACAGAGAAATACTATCAGAAATTTAAAAAAAAAAAAAAAAAAAAAGAATTAAAGCACCATAGTGTCTTCTCTTTTTTCCTAAGCTGCACTGGTGCAATCCTACAGCTCTCAGGAGTGGCAGCTTGGTTTACCTAGGGATATGTGTCTTTACTTCCTTCTCCTCTTGCAGTAACTGCAACTGCTTCACAAAAAATAGCATCCAACAGCACACACTTTTAAAAAGAACTGTCTAGAATTGTTCATGGGTGATTCAACTAAATTTTACCACCTGTAGCAAGCTAAATGCCTGCTGTCCTTTGCCCGATTGTATGTGTTGTATCCCTGTGCCTTTACCTAGTAATCTTCCCAGCTCGGCACACACATGGGCTTCTGGGCACAACCTCACTACTTCTCTAAACTTCCATGAAAAAGATCCTGAGTGCATTGACAGCTCTGATGTCAGACAACTCTGTCAATGTCCATTGACATTCCCCAAAACAAGGATTCTTCCCCCAAAAGAGCTACTGAATTACATAAATCCTAGTCTGCAATGCACCACCCCTCCTACCCCACAGGGAAAAAACAAAGCTGCACAACATCCAAGATGCTGCAGAAAGGTTTCTGTGATTCTGCCATAACCTGCCTAAAAGCTGTTTATTTACATATGCACAGACACACACATGGAAAGCTTTTACGTGTCTCTTGGCCTTTTCACTTCCCAGCTGCAAGTTAATGGGTGTGAGAACTATGTCAGTATGTGCCACTTTAAGAACAATCTTTTATGTAACCCTGATTAAAATTTAACTAGCCTGTTTCACTATTCAGTGTGTGCAGCCTTTTCAACGGGATCTGATAAAGATCAGTTTTGCAGGAACTTGTTTTCAAAGCACTGACAAAAACAGCTTCCCTGCCACCGGTACTTGGAGCAAAACAAATCACAGAACAAACTCTGTAAAATCTGCTGCATTTGAGAATGTAGTAGTAGTCTCAACATACTTAGTGTAGTTTCATACATGCAATAAATGAGGAAGACCAAAAAGGGGCTGGCACAGTGTCAGTTGCTAATCTTGCTCTGGCTGTTCTGTAAGGCCAGTTTACTCTCCAGTCCTGTAGGCAACTGCTTTGCCAGCTTGCCAACCGCAAATAGATGTCTACTAGTAAAGGATGGAAGTGTGATTGACAAACCTTGCCCTGTTCTGTGTTCATACAATTGACTCTTATCACCAAGAAAGTTCAGCCCTCTGAGCTGCAGCTGAGGGACTGGTGTGGGAGGGAAGAGGAGGGCTACAAAATCTCCATTGAAATTGTGGAGAAACAAATGATCAACCTTCAGTGCTGTTAAATCTCATATCGTGTTTAAACATACACCTCTCACATAGTGACAGGAAAAGGGGAATTTCTATAGAAAGCTGGTAGGTAATGATATTCGGGATGTACTGTAAGTGTAAGCAAGCCTTGAAGATAGGCCGTGCACCTCTTGGTTAACAGGCTGTCATTTCTGTGAGAAACAGTTTACTGGGTGAAGGAGTTCACACATGCATCGGCCCAGTCCCTGCTGGGAGTTCCTCCAAGCTTCTAGCAATGACAGCCAAGACTGCAGTCCTTGAAGTCCCTGTACCTAAGACGAAGCAAGCCTGTAACAAATAAACTGCAGTACAGTTGCGTATTTTGATATCAGTCTGTTTAATGTACTTTAGAAGTAAGGCACAAGAGCCAGATGCCCTGAGCTGATTATGAATCTGCCCTGCAACATGAGCATTTAGGAGGTGTTATTCTAGGACTTCAAGACCTTCAAACTTCAAATTCTAGATCCTTGCCAAAAACTCTCGAGACATATTATTGAAGTAGTAAGTAGTAAGGCATTTGGGTATACAAACCCTGACAATAAGCAATAGAAGAATCTGTGGTCACCTACACAATATTTTGAAACCGAAGTCAGGATTGTAGTTTTCAGAGAAGATGGTTACCAAGTTTCTTACCTTGCATGGCACCATGCATACCTGTCTATATTCCTCAGGACTGACAGAAAAAATGTTTATGGATGGGAAGGTCAAAAGTATGTCTGTGCATTGAGTATATCGTTTGCAACAGGAGTGCAAAACCTATGAAAATGCACAGCACAAGAGGGAAGTAACCCATGCCTTTATCCCAAGACCTTTTTGTGTTTCCTAATCCCTCAGAGAAAACTTCACAAGGGGCTTCCTAAAGACTATCAATACACAGGTAAAAGTTGTACCCTTACTGCTTTTCATAGCAGAGATTAATAACATCAGTTCTTGGCTTCTAATAGAGGTGGTCAGTAATGATTTCTTCATTATCTTAAACTCTTCTTGGAAAGCTAAAAGTGCCAAATAATTTTGCAAGGCATAGATTAAACTTACAGAAAGTTACAGGCAGAGATGAATTTTTACCCTCTCTACAAATGAGTTCTGGTGAGGGTATGTTTTTGGAGGCATAATTTTGAAAAGCATATAACCCTATTGATATTTTCTGAGGGGCATTTTTACTTCAATTTTAAAGTGTTCATTTTGTGATGGCCAGTATGAAACATGTTGGATTTAATGCACATTTTGTTGAAGCTTGTGACCTTCAATAAAGATCTATGGGTTATTTTGCTTGGGAATACATCAGTGTAGACATTTTAAATACAACAGAAGTTAAAATAACTTTTTCCTGATTGAAAAATTTCCATCAGGCTGCTGATCAGAGCTGAACACCAACCACAGTCTCCAGCGATTGTTAGTTTTGGAGTGCTTGGAGTTCATTTAAATCTTTGCAACCCACGGTGTTTGAGACTTACCTTGATTCTCTAGTGCTATCTAGTGGCTACTACCGAAATTGATCAATGCGTAGAAAAGCAGTTACACAAAAGTCTGCATCTGTGGACAAATCTAGGTCCCTTTTCCATGGCTAGTCTGATGCCCAGCTGTGTCTGTTGGGCTGGGTACTATAGACAAATAACTTCTCCCACAAAGCTTCAGCACCCCCAAGATCGCGGGTTAAGTGCCCAAGCTGAAACCAGCAGCTGATGGTATAAACACTTTTTTTTGGTGTCTTGAAATACCAAGGAAACACTCATACAGGCAGCATTATCTTGATTGCTGGTGGCCACCTCCAGGCCTATTTGTGCCCAACTGGGTGAGCACTTTCCCTCTCCTGATCCCACTCACTTTTGAACTGGAAGTTCAGACTAGTGCAGTTCCGGACACCTTTTACTAGAAAGAAATTTAAACAGGCTGCCAGAAGGTAGCAAATAACTTTGTCTCCTTGCTGCTTGTTGCCTGAGATTTTTTCTCAGTTCATCTTTTCCTTGACATCGAGAAGGAAACCAATCTTATTCAGTGTTGCCGCTTCTGGACTTGGTCAAAGAGGTTTGCTAGCTTGGCCTAAAGATTTAAGGTTTAAGCTCAACTCTTAATGTCAGTAATATATACCAACACGTGAGTTCAAACTATCAACTCGGTAAAATTGAGTGCACTTCCTATATATAAAATGAACAGCCCTATGAACACGAGTTCTTCAACTCAGGGGTCAAAATAAAAAGCTTTTAGCAGATGAAGTCTGGAGTGTATTCATACTTCATGAGGTGTTCCTCGCCCCACAAACACTGCATCAGTATTTCAGACCCAAACGTTTCTCAGGGAGGAAATCATTGCTCTGAAAGCACAAACTGCAATGTACTTCATTCTTAAAAATACCAAGCTAATAGAAAATATGTACACTCACGTTAGAAAAAGGCTCATTAGGAATCCCAATAATCACAATCTAATGGAGATGAAACACATAATCCCTCTGCTGCAGTTTTTCTGACATTAAAATACATCAAATATTTAATCCCTCTTTAAAAATCCTTTGACAGCTAAGGATAAAAAATCAGTCAGAGTTCGTATTTTAATTTCTACCATAAAAAAATGTAAAAAAGTTATGCCTGGAAGGAAATACCTGCAGGCTAATAATTAGCACTTACACAGTACAATTCCCCAAACTACACATATATATGCATATACACACATGTGTGGGTACACCCACAAAGCCTTTGACATTTTCCCCTCACACATAACACCTTCCCCCAACACACACACACAAATCAAAAGAAATGGGAGCAGAGGAAGTGCAGACAGGAATGATTTGGTTGCTGGCAAAATAAATAGCTTCAAAGAGTCTTTGACTTCTTAGGGTGGAAAGCAGAGGACACCATATGATAGCAAACTGTAAACTGTTAATGGTTATTCCTACTAACTGCTAATATTCCATAAATTTGCACTTAAAGACAAAGGTCCAATTATATTTTTTTCTTCCAGCTCTAGTGACTGCAACAGGAAAAGTAAAGGCCTCTCTGCAGAGGGAAAGAGACTATATTCACAGAATTCTGATGGTCAGCTGCCATTTGACACCAAAAAAAGCCAAGTTGTTCCTAGGGAGATAAGGCACAGATTGAAGAGAGTGTGCTTAGTCATAATAGGAAATTAAGCCCAGTCCAGGAGGTTCCCACCTTGTCTCAAGTAATTAACTTTCCTGGCCAGAACAGATTTACACTTACTGCAAAGGCTTTGCTAGACAGGCAAATTAACATAAAGTTGTTTGGCACTGTGAAAGGAGCTGTAAAAGCTTCACCAGGAGACTGTGTCCACAAATATTTTTGTGAAGCAATTGTACATACTTGGTTAGAACAACCTGACTCTGCATTAACAAATTTGAGTGGAGTAGTTCTCCTTATTTACATGCTTATAAAGGGAAGTATATCATAGAACTGGAGCTAAAGGTAGAACAAAGGCAGCTCGTCTACATATTCTTTAAAATAAAGCCAAGACATTCAAGGCTAGATCTTCAAAAAAAAAACAAAACCCCACAACCAGCCAACCAAAAAAAACCCTTGAATTCTAGGACTGCAAGTGAATTTTGTCAGATTTGTGGTACACACCTGCATGCTCACCAAGGAGAGCCGAGCACACATCAATCCCTTCAGTGAGCAGCCCTGGAGCCTGCAATCCCTGAGGGCGGGTTTCTGACCACCACATCTCTCAAACAGCAAGTCCATCAGGAACAGCATCACAGCTTTTGTCCACTTGGGACCTAAGACTTAAATTTTCTGAAACAAACGGAAACCTGCACGTATTCTTCCAAAGCGCTGCTGGACCTTATTTGCCATTAAAGCATGACTTTTAAGTGAAGTGGTGGAGCCTAAGCCTTCACTTTACAGGAACTCTTCCAGGACAAGGAAATTCAGGCATGAAATGTCTAGGTGTATGCAAAAACAGGAAGTTGCAGATGCAGCCGGTATTACCCAGCATTTAAGATCACCATGAAACAACACTACTTTACTACAACAAATGCATCACTTGTCTGATTTAAATTCCCAATTACAAAACATGAAGTCTGTGGCCCAGACACTAGGTTTGGAGTTGCCTGGATTCCCCAAGATAGTTCTAATATTAAGAGTGACATTTTCCTTCACTATCTGTATTTGTATATATTCATCAAAACAAAGACTTACACATCTGAAACAATGACTGAGTCGTTTTTTTCATTCCAAGAATATCAGAAGAATAACATGCGGGCATTTTACACTTGGGAAAAAGTATAAAATCTGGGAAAAAAAAAAAGTTGCTGCGGACTTACTAAAAAAGCATGACAAAAATATGAACACTATCACTTCTAGCCATCTTCTGGTCTTGGTGACAGTAATAAATGTTAATGCTTTCCCCATATGACAGTCTTTATTATCATCTGTCCTCAGTGCTTCCTGTTACAAACAGGAATTCCAGTGAACATATGCTACTTTAAACATCAGATTATATTGATATTAATAAAAGTAATCTGCAACACTGACCTTTCTACTCCTGTCAGGCTTATTCCCATTTAACACCTAGCAATGAATAAATTTTTTCAAGCCAAAACAAAACATGTATGTCTTTGTTTCAGTTTCAGACACAGATTCTCCCAAAACAGAGAATAACTAATTTCCTATTAACTACCCAAGTTGCTGCTGTCATTGACTTTTGTAAAATCCCCAATAATGTGAAATTCTGAAGTGTTGGAAATGGTGGCTAGGGCCTCCCTGTGATGAGAAGGTACTGAAACTCACAGCCTGCAAAGACCTTTAATGTGCACCAGTATAAGTGCAGGCATGAGGTGCTTAACAGAAACTCAGGCTCCCATTTGGTGTGCTGCAGTCCTCCCAGTCCTGGAATGGTATATTCTTCTGTAAATATAACAACGAGGAGCATGAAATAAACACTATGAAACCACACCAAACTGTGACACACTGTTGTTGACCAATGCTGAAACTCTAAAAAGGTATCCCACATTCCACAGAAATACTCATGAAAAATATTCACTCCCTTTTGGCTGTAATACCTACCTTGCTCAGTCAAAGTGCACACTTAACTAAAATGAACTACACTTAACAAAGTGTAATCTGAACTATTAAACTGCCAAAGGCTGAAATATTAGTAACAAGTGCCGACAAATTCAAAGCCTCCCATCTTAGACAAAAACCTTTCACTTGTCCATCTATGGGTAAACTGGACATCTTACTTAAAATAAGCACTTAAAATATCCAATGGAGCACACTCAGCTAAGAGCATAGATAAGATTTACTGTCCATGATTCAAACGTTCTCTTTAGGTAACAATAATTTGAAAAGTTATATATTTAAACTACCTATCTGAAGAAAAAAAATAATAATGGGCTGACCAAAAAGTAGTTTGATGCGATAAACCAAGTGAAAGATTGCTTAGCTCACTTTCTAAAACCAATTGCTGTTGCAACTTAACAAAAAATCTTGAGCTAAAAAACTAATAATCCAGTTTGGATAATTCTGCTATCTTTAACTAAGATGTACGTAGCTTTTAAGAATAGTAGTTTATCAGAATTTATTCTCCTCTTCTTTCTACTGAAATGAGAGAAGTAACACCTATTTTTTCCTGCCCATTTCACATAACCATTTTCACCAGGACTATAAAGTTCAATAATATTGTGGAAGATATACCACAGGAGAATGAAAATATATGGCAAAAAGTTCAGAACCTCCATCTACTCAGGCATCATCTTCCATTAGCAGGTATACTGTTCTCAAGTGTTTGAAATGGATCCATCTAACCTGACACTGCTAGCATTTCCCAAGTATCAGTGAAACAACTTCACAAGCCAACACATAACCCTGCAACATTGGATCTGAACCAAAATGCATTACAACCAAGATTCACACAGCTGTTAAGGAAGATAAGAGCAGCTCTGCTATGAGGACAGGCTGAGGGAGCTGGGGTTGTTCAGCCTGGAGAAGAGGA
>JAOXJM010000019.1:33324664-33337515 GCA_026413425.1 Tringa solitaria
GACGAGGCCCTGGGCAACCTGGTCTAGTTGGGGGTGTCCCTGCTGACTGCAGGGGAGTCGGACTAGAGGACCTTTGAAGGTCCCTTCCCGCTCAGATGATTCTATGATTCTAAGATGCATAAAGTCCAGTTCAGAAAGAAATAAAAACAACTTGTATATGCACTGCAGGTGTTGAATATGCTAATGACAACAGCGTTCATGGTTTTAATAGCATTTGTAAAGAAAGTGAAAATTTTTACCTATTCTTAGTAGTTTCAAGTGGTGCCTAAGACAGAATTGCTCCCTGCACGTAAGTATTTTAGATGCTTCAAAGCTTTTATTTTTTAAAGGCAAGAAAAAGGTGAGTGTGGAAAACCACTACCAGACTCTTTCCAATATCACTCTCACTTTAAGATAAGGCATTCTTTGCAAAACACTACTAAAAGTACTAAGTTCCTCAACATTACTTGCAAGTCTCAGTCAGCAAAACAAAACATCTTTTTCCCACTTAAGAACAAAGACAACAACTTTTTTATTCTTTGAGGTTTTTCTTTAGGCATGTCCATGACTACGTCTACAGAACATACAGCTTCTTTTTTTTTCCTTTTAAAAAGAGGCTGGATAGGGTGAAGGAAAGGGAATCCTCAACAGCTACTAAATCCCACTCACTCTCCCAACTGAGAATTAACAATACCATTGCTTCCACAAAGCTAACCCAGAAATAAAATCCAGCGGAGGAACTAATAGGAAAGCAGCTGTGCCATTGATACATGTTCACTGCAAGAAATGAAACGTGTGCATTCCCAGGAGCCAGCTGTCCTTTGTCCAGACCCATGCTTACAAAAAGTGACAGTCTCTTTCATTAATACCACTCTAAGACTACTAGCACTGAATAGGTGAGTTAAGCAGAGTTAGAAGAAAGGACTACATATCTGAACAGACAACGGGCTGGAGTCTTTAAGATGCCAAGCCCTTCAGCTCCAACACTGTCAAGTCCCACAGTTAACTGAGTCACATGGAGAAAACGTAACCCAAAATGGAACTTGGTAGAACTGGAGCAACAGTATCTAGCACCTTACAGGACTAACCCCTGGGATATGAAAGTTGCATTGGATACCAAATGATAAAGAGAACCAACATGCTAAGCCTGCAAAATTGATTACATCTCATGGTCCAGTGCATGGCAGCCACAACCCAGTGGTCATGCCAAGCCCACCACTACATCATGTCCCTAAGCACCATGGAGAAAGTCATGACAGAGTGCCGTGCTGCCATTTTTTGAGGTGTTGAAATAAAATAATCTTGTTTTGCTTTAGAAATTGTTTTCCCATGCACAAACATCTGAAAATTACAGTGCCTGTAGAAATACAAAACCATATGTAACTTTTCCAGGATGAAAAAAATAACAAAACGCCCTCAAAAGACAATATAGTGATATTACCATTTAATTAAAGAAGCCAAATCCATGAATTCCACATTAGGAATATAACTGACTGAACAGTGGCTTATTAGTCATCTGTCCTGTGGGGTCAAGCATACTTGCACAGAAACACCCACTTAGGTAAAAGTTTGTTCATACGTGAGACAGACACTAAGAATGACTTTTTGCAGAGTCCTGCTCTGATGCGGAACTCACCTATCCCATCTATGACATCATTACTGCTATTCCTAATATTATTTCTTCTTAATTAGAAATGGGATTTGCATTGCCGTTGCTTTTGAAATCCACAAAAACCCTTTTTTCCCCTCTGCTTGTCATAGTTTTGGTAACTAGCCTCATAGATTTACGAAGAGTTTGCAAGAAAAGATATAATCTTAAAATCCAAACAAAGCAATCTTTTGCAGTTGCTATAAGGTTCATATAAAGCATAATGTAGGGTTTTTTAAAATTAACTTAAATTGTTTTGAATTAGTCTTTCACAACAGAATGAACATGCATGACATTGTAAAGGAACCAGAAACACACCTGCAACTTTATTTCTTGATCATGACAGTTTGGAATTTATTCACTTAAATCCTCCGTTTAGACACAACAGCAGTAACAAAATATCTGTACACTACTTCTGTTACAAATATAGATACTATTTAAAGTGACTTTACATACTCTAATGTAGGCATTTCTCACTCTAACCAAGGCATAAGTATAGAAGAGCAATTAGATAACAACAGCATCCAGTAATGATACCATCTGTTTTCTTTCATCTTACCATATCACAGTGTAACTTCTAGAATCGTTAAAGAGACAAAACAGTGGGGTTTTTCAGTTAGTTCACTTAGACATACCTATCATCTGTTAATACTATTTCACAGACATTCCTAATACTGTTTTTGTCTGACTACAACAAATGCTAGTCATTTGTATCTTCCCCTAATAATGGCCTTACCATTGTTTGCATTTTCAGTTCAGAATTCTCTTAAATGAAAACTGACATGGTGGCCTTTTGCTAATTAACACAAAGGGTCTTGCTGCTAATTAGCATGCTAATTAGCTAGATATCTTTCTCCCTCAAAAGACTTGGTAAAATTCCTCTGCTGAAAGGTAAACCATGGGCAAAGAGTGCTTTATCTGCCAGATTCCTAAGAGCCAGTTTGAAGGAGCAGAGGCAAAGGCAGACTACAATCTGCTAAGGGTTTCAGTGAGTGCAGTTTCCAGATAAAGTTTTAGTGAGTATCCCAGCTCAGGAAACTGAGGATGTTAATAAATTGATTAGCACACTGCTGTCCAAAGAACAGCTCCATGGTTGCATCGTATTTACTAGACACTATCTTGTATTTGTGCGTCTAAAATTAATAATCCCCAAACAATACTTTCAGCCCTTAAATCTCCTCTTCTGCTTAATGCAGATTCAGAAAGACCTGCACTGCTGTCTTTTACTACTTACCTCCACTGGGAAGGATTTTCAGCACTTTACTACTGGGTTTAGACCTCCTCAGTCCAAGGAGGACTCCACCTTAGCTGCCACTGATAATGACAGCAACTCCGTAACATCAACTTTTTCCACCTTAGCTTATCCACAAGTCTCTGGCTGCAGGTAAGTAAACCTGCCCTGAGTGGTTTGTTCATGGCTCTGATTCAAGCAGCTTGCAGAAACCTCTGCACTGAGTCTGTAGTTAATCTTGCACGTTGGAAGAGGACAACCTTCACTTATGCACATTTCATATTCAGAAAGTTGCTTTCACACCCATAAATGCTAGAAAACACTACTATTATACAATAAAAGTCTAGTTCTCTTATACTGCAGTGGCCAGGCAATCTCATCCACCAGTATTTTCCACTAGCAAATGGATTTTTCAGCCCCGAGCACAAGCCCTCTCCTTCCAAAACAAAAACATACACAAACCCGTCTCAAAATAAAAATACACCCCAAACCCTCAAACCTAGGCCAAACTAAACCAGTTTTCTTTTTTTGCGATACACCATGACTTAGGAAATTTAAACACCCCAACAGACAAGCAAAATAACCCACCCAAGTCACTTACCCTGCTCCTTCTACTTGGGAATGGTGAAATAACGCAAAAAACCATCTAAGACCATTAATCATCTGCCTCCAGATTATACTCTTCCTTTTCCCAAAATTCCGTATTTTGTTAATACTTTCTTTCTTCAATAACCTGGTTTCTGTTTTCTACTGCTGCCCATGCCACCCCCATGTTGACTTGGTGACTTTATAGTTTTTCCAACATATTTCAAATATCCAAAGCCTCTTAGCAAAACATCCCCGTTTTGTTATGTAGTTATTAATGCAAACATGCCTTTTTTTTCTCTTTTAGTAGCTTATAAGCATTCATTATAATACTAGTATGAAAAATATCCCCGTCTTTCCACAGTTGACATGACTCCATCCCAGTGGTTTGACAGTAAAAGAAATACTTCTAGTGTATACAAAAATATGGTTAAATGTTACTTTTCTGCAGTGTCGTAACACAGTCCTGTGAAGCTGGAAAAGCAATAAGGCTATATAAACATTTCCATTCTCTTTTCTATCCGGAATGCAAATAATATAGTCTTAAGCACCCTACCCCTTTGAGCAGACAGTTCATGACAAAACAGTCAAAGTGACTGTTCCTTTTGTCCTTTTCAGAATAGCAACTGCTTCCTCATGGGTAACCCCTTCTAAACTCTGCCCATTCACAGCAATGATTTGATCCCCTCTCTTCAGGCGTCCATCTTCTGCTGCTGCACCCTGAAACAATACAACATATAACTGCAGACTCATGCATGTCTTTTTCTCCCTGCCACACTGTCCTTATGGTCTGAATAAAATGGATTCAATGCACAAAAACCCCTTAATTTTTTTTTTATTTTCAATGACTCAAATACAGTCAATTGTAGTACAGCCTGCTAGTGCTGCAGTATGCCCCGCACTAAGTTTCACAACAACCAGAAATCAAATCTACAGGATTTTTATATTCCCTTAACCCTGTGAGTCTAGCTACTGTAAGTAACACTTAAACTCCACTGTCATAGAAGTAAAATTTTCAAGACCTGAGGATGTCTTCAGCAGCTGGTTTAAGAAGATCAGTAATCAATACCCAGCTCTGTACTCTGATTTATTTGGTATTCTTAATTCCAGTTTTCTCTGACTCAAGGCTGTTTCCTAGGGCAGACCAAACTATCTAATCCAGGTCAGTACCTGAACTTCTCCAAAGGTCCAGACTCAGTTCAATTATTTTATCTTGGTCTATGTTCCAGACTGTCAGTCAAAATAAATAAAATAGTCTCTTATACTACCTGAAGAAAATATACTCTAAACATAAGGCAAGGGGGCTGTTTTTCTAAGTGAATGCATAATTTCAGTTTTGAGAGTTGAAGAAGACTCTGCCATACGCAAAGTCACATGCATTTGGAAATTTTGTATCTTCTTAAGAGTATAGCCTTCAAATGCCGTGAACACACTTTGACCAGCACTTGCACTAAGGATGAAAAGCTGTGAGAAACCGTAACAATCCTTTGGCTTCAAACTCAGGCCATGACTTAAGATAGCAGCCACTGTGAACTAAATAATAAAATGATTGACTCAACAAATTTACACTTACCTTTGCGAACACCGTCTTCACATAGATGGGTAAGTCTCCATGGGGACTGCCATAACCACCCACAATACTAAAGCCTAGGCCGTCTGGTCCTCTGTCCAGAGTAATGGTCTTGTACTGAGGAGGTCTAAGAAGAAGAAAACGAGCATTGCGATGTTGTCTGAACTTACGATTTAAGATGTAGAATATTCAACAAAAAACATTTTTCCTTTCAAGCTAAGCAATACATTTTCCCTTTCCACTAAAACTACTAGCTTTTATTACAATGAACTGGCTATTTTAGTTCATGTAAAACACTGTAACTCTCTAAAGTACTTGCTATTACTTAGAAGTAGCTATTTCAAACACCTCTTCCACCCAGTTAAGGGCGTATGACCCACTAACAAATGATGAGTTTATGTTGTAAGATTTTATTGCACATCTCCTCCTCTAATATATGACTGTATATAGACCATTTATACGTACATTTCCCCACATATACTTTGACTGTAAGAAATTTCAAAGTTCTGTCTTTCAAAGTAGATCTGTGTGGCTAAAGAATCCCCATTCTCTCTTCCCCTGTTCCTAGAAGAAAAATGCCTCAGATTTAGGACAGAGTTTGGGGCAAAACTTGCTTACATAGCTGTACCTTGCAGGATACCAGAAAGGTCTGACGCTTCTGATAGCCTAGTGCTAGAAAGTACAGTATGGAAACATAGGTACCACTGTGGAAAGGGCCTTGCTGTTTTAAGTCTGAGAAAAAACATTTTGGGTGTATCAGTTAATTCTAGCTACCAAAGCTCAGTGAAACAAAGGAGGTTGTATTTACAGAGAAGAAATCACATCTTCATCATAACTCTACATGGGAGGCAAAGTAAAGCAGCACAGCAAATCACATCAGGTAAAGACCTGCAGCCTACAGGTCCCACATACACCAGATGTGTAAGTCATGATTAACTCAAACAATTATTTGCTACAATTTATAAGGTTTTTAGGATGAGTTCCACCCAAAATAACAAGCTACAGAGGTTGTATGTTCTATAGTCACTGACCCTAAATCATCCTGAAAAATGCTGGTTGAAGTTAGTCCTGCAAACGAAAGACTGGATGAAGGTGGATCCTGCTGCTGACCAGTTATGACACTCACTTCTCCTCCAGCTACAACCTAGGAACAGAGTTTGTAAACCAGTAAAATGAGAGTTCTGACACAAAAATAATTCATTATAGCAGCTGGCAAAATAGTATTCAGAAAATAGTCCAAATGCCACTGAAGATTTTTTACCTGCAGCTCAATAGTGCCTGAAGCATTTTTTAAGAGACTAACAACTTGGGAATGAGTCATGCCCTCAGTAGATGTTCCACAGATGCTAACAATCCTGTCCCCAACCTGCAGAAGACAGTACGGAAAAATCTAACTAACAATAAATCAAGTTACATAGTTTTATTTGTCACTTTATTTCAACAATAGCAGATCTATGTATTTACATTTAGCGAGATTTTATCAGTAATATAGGGCAGGAAGAAAGAAATTAGCAAATGTTCAGAGTATACTTTCTCTCTAAGACAAATCATCTTTGAACTATATAATGACCCAACACAAAAGTAGAAAATTTAACATCAGAATTAGCAAATTTCACTGGTTTAATGTATTCATTGTAAAAAAGTAATGATGCTTTACAAAACGGATTGTAATACTCCAGAAATATATAGCATGTAAAAAGAGATGCATTTTGCATGCCACGTGAAGACAGACAATCGAAGGAGTAAGTTATCATCAGAGACTGTATGTTTGAATTCATCCTGAAATAACACTGTCCATTTTCCAAGGACCATAAGTCAACTTCAACCACCTCTGGTACAGACTGGATACAGTATGTGTGTAAGTGCTGTATCAGATAAGACCTCCCACTTTAAAGAACCTAAAAAGCACCATCACTATCCTAAGGTAGAAAAGAATAGAAAACATGAGAGATAAACCAGACTGCATACATACAGTTGCAGGAATGACCACCACGCTCATCAGTGGAGCTCACTTACAGAATCCATTCTCATACTTTTAATTTTCACAAGATGACTACCTCTATAATCCCAAGACTGGTTTAGCACTTCCTTCCCAAAGTTAGTATCTTTCAGCAATTACCTTTTACCATGCTACCAATCTGGATTACCGTTTTGTCACTCCAAAAAGCAAAAATTCTTGCTACAGCCAGAAGCACTTATGGCTGTTATCACTGAACTGCTGATTCATTGCCTGCCTAGAGCAATTACTGTGTATTACTCATGCAATCTTTACAACTTTCTTAACAATTAACTTACTCTGAGTTTCTGAGTCTGAGCTGCAAGTCCATTTGGATGCATCATGGCAATAAATATAGGAACATCTCCAAGAGGACTTCCTACACCTCCAGCAATGCTCACTCCTAGTGAATCTGCAGGGCCCTGTTATTGTTATGAAAAAAGGATTAGATTTTTCTGAAAAGAAAAATATATGCAGAGAATTGTAGGCTTATCTAAAAAAAAACCCTAAAGCTCCTATCTTAGGAAAATCACAACTCCTATGTCTCAAGCCATTTTTTAAGCTAATACCCTTTGCATCATTTAGAGAAAGCACAGAAAGCACAATATATGTTTCTTCCTATCAGTGGTAGGTGACAATTTGCTGACTTAGTTGTACGTTTTATCTTAAGCAAACGAAATACTTACAGAATTTAGCGTCAGACCCTTAATGTCAGCACAGAAAGTCTTGGAAAGGAAAACTTGACAGATGCGATTGCTTGTCCTTAATATGGTGTATACCAATCTCCTATTACAAAACTCCCAAAGACTAGAATTAATCTTTATGCTCCCCCTAGTGTCCTATTGTAGAAGAAAAAACTAGCTGTTCACTACCATACAACAACCTACTACCTAACTGTGAGAACTGCTATTATAAACTGTTATTTGCAGATTCTACTGTAAAAAGAGAATGGCTAAATACAATCCATGTAATCAAGTGAACCAGATGCCAGGCAAAGTCAACTGAATATAAATATTTTGGACAATCCCAAGCAGTCTGTGACTCGGATCTCACGCTCCTGTAAATAACGAAGTTGACTGAACTGTACTGCTGAAAACCTGGCAGCTGTCATATTAAAAATATACGTGGAGAAAAATATAAAATAAGAAGCTATGGGTTTGCAACATTGGTACAGTTCCCCTGATTTCACTAAGTGGACTCTGGATTAAACTCTGCTTAATAACAGTAAAACTAGGTCTCATCATCTCTTGCTAATCCTTCCTCCTTTTACTTTGAAAAGACATCAGAAAATGTGATAGCATAAATTGCACTGATTGTACACAAAAATATAGGCAGTGAAGATCATACAGTCCTTACTTGAAAAGAGAGGCAAATTAATCAGGTATTGCCACATCAATACCTCTCTCAAAATAATTAACAGGGCCAGATTTCTTCCTTTCTGTAAACACACCTATTCACAACATCTACAAAACCTGTTCCTTATATATGCCACTTCATGCTCTAGCTTACCTTTTTTATTTCCACTGTTCTTAGTCCCTGTATTTCAGAAGTTGCTGCCAAATGAATTTTAAAAAAGAAAAGTTAAACTAGCTTTTTTAGGAAACTTTTCCATTAAAGTTATCCAAACCACTCTGATGATTCTAACTTTCTGCTGGTTTAATATAGACATACATTTTAAGATTTTGAAAGTGGATGTCATTAAATTAATAGAAAAATACTTCTAGAATGAGTGAAAAAGTCATTTGTTGTCTCCATTTAAATAACTTTTGAAATAAGACAGCAAAGCATGGTCAAATAGAATAGTAAAAACCTATTATTTGCTGGCAATACTTTGGTCAGAAGTAACTTGGTTCTAAATTTGAGCGTAAGACAGCTATTCCACATGTATTCTAATTTAACCATAGAGTATCTGGATTTCTATGAATAGACATCTTGACTGAAGATGTATTTAGATTAAATAGAAAATTATGGCTCAACTTAGATTCTAAACTGCTGGTATAGCAAGCTGTTAATTTCTTTTATAAAAAGCTATTCAAAGATATATATATATTTTTATATATATAATGTACTGTACAATAACCACCCCTGCAGCGTTTTAATGACTAAGGAATCACTTTCAGATCTACAATACACAATGAGATTTCATTTTAGAGAAAATGAAAGATCTTAGCTATCAGTTCACATGTATAAAATACTGAAAGCACCAAAGAAACCTTACTGGTATTCTTCTTTAGACCAATTTCAAAGACCTCAGGAGCACTGGACCCAGAAACTGGGACACTGAACGATGAAAGACTGCCACTTCCTTCGCTGACCTAAATACAATGTTAGACTGAAATTAGAGAGCAGCTTCAGACACCTGACTGTAACTACTGTATTCAGCAGAATTTCCTGTATTTTACTTTTTCTGTGCCCAGTTAAAGCTGACACAGTGAACCTCCACATATTTCTTGGTCACTCTAGAGGGCTCCTTGTTTGAAAAATTATTAGACCAACAGAGATTGCACGACTACCACCCACACAATGCTTTGAAGTTCTGCTTCTGAGGGCCTGACTGTGCCCTTTTATTTGCATATTCTATCAACTCATAGAGTTGAAAAAAATTAGCCATGATTATCAAGGAAAGACAATACGAAAGACAGATCTTTATAAATCTTCATGTGGACTCTCACATTCAGCCACTGCATCATCTAAAACAAGGATCAGTCTCTCCACTCTGCTTCACCTGCACAATTTCCAGCAATACTTTCACTATACCTGCAGGGCAATATAAAGGAACAACATGGCTTCTAGTGAGACTAGTTGACTGACTGTTACAGACTCTTCAAAACATTCAACATTGTGAGTTTCTTCTTATTTAACAACTTAGATAAGACTGCCCAGAGCCTACATGTTTTCATCTTGTTTGGCAAGAGAGCCTAACACTTCAGTCTTATATGGTCTTAACCTGATCACTTCAAACTGTTTAATTATGATTTGTTGTAAAACTATTTATCTGCAGTATCTGATGATCTGCATACCCAGCGTACAACCGCAGAAAGTTCAAAGGTAACTTGTGAGCTCTCAAAGATATAGCTCCTACTGGAGAGAATCAGACTATGAGCTGCTACCATGCGTGCATTCCTGCATACAAACTGAGATGAGTTTGTAACACACCACCATTAGATCAACAATAAAACAAACTTGAGAGAAGCCCGATGGAAAGGCTGCAGCTTTCCTGCTTCTAATGACCAAGATTATGGTAAGAATACACAAGGAGTGGAGAAATTCACTAAGTTTACTGAAACAATACTCCATGGCATGCCAAGAACTCCTTAAGTGACAAAGAAGTTTAAAGTCCACTTCAACTGCTGGTATCAATGAGAATCAGAGTTCTCTCTGCTTCCCAGGCTGATGCCATAAAAACCAGACTAGGCAACACAGCAAAGCTATTTCTGGAATACATTTTTGTCTGGATTATGTCTTTAACAGATAAAATATGCTACAGTGAACATATAAACGGTTACTGAAAAACTGCAAAGTAAATAAAAACTACTTTTCTTCATCTTGGATCAGGTATGTGCAAAATAATTTCATCCATTTAATAAACATTTGACTATTATTTCTTCCAAACCAAATACAGTTACACACCTGGCTGCTCTGGGATGTTCTCCTCTCGGAGTGGAATGGACCGGCTTTTATTCTTCCGACCTCTAGTCTTACTGTACCTAATGAACACTAAAGAACCAGTCATTTACAACACAACTCTTCTGTCTATAACATCAAGGCCTATGACAATATTTAAGTCATTTATTAGATGGTCGAAGAAGAAAAAAATATGAACAGAGGGGAAAAATATTAGGCTAACAACCCTGCGATGAACACTGAGCAAAGAGAGCTCATGGCAGAATCAGAGCCACACAAACTTAGTACACCAAGATACTCAGTACTGAGCAGGGTACTTTTTGGATTAACCAGTACTACAATATATATGTGAAAATTGCACAAGATGACTAATTCTGTAATTTCACTTAACAGGAAGTAGTTTTTCCTTCTCAATTGTAATGCCAAAATATATTTTCACAATGGCATTTTTCAAAGCCATTTTCGATAAACACTAAAAATAGTGTAACATCACAGAGCATTAATCATTATTTCTGTTGATGTGACTGAGAACACGTCATTTAAACTGGTAGGTAGTCATCTCTCTCCTGCTCTTTAAATTGTCTGTTACTCTGGATCGAGACCAACATTTGGGCAGGAGGTTTTCCAAACATCTATCTGTAGTTAAAATGATGTTTCTGCATCTCACTCTCAACAGGAAGCTGGGTGACATGAACTGTTTGCATATTGGAAAATGCTTTCACTACTCTTTAAGCTTTTAATTATATTGTTACACACATGAAATATACATTAAATACATATCTGAGTAGAAAATTCACCCTGCAATCAAATATTTATAAACCAATACTTTAGGCTGACTTTGGAAACAAATAGATAAGTTATTATCACAAACAACATCTAGAAAACTGGATTTCCAAAATACTACAAGTACTGTCAAAAGAAGATTACTCATCCACAACATATTCAAATAAAGAAATTTCAAGGTTTTGTTGCGATTTTCCTATTACTTTTTTCTTCCACTGGGAAGCTGTTAGTATGAACTCCTGTATCTAAGTAACTTAATATTGCATAGGTTTGCCTTTATTTATCATGCTTTAGCTGTATTATCCTAAGAGAGGTTCACATATTTGTCAGAAAATTCATAATAAGAAATAGACTGGTATATCAAAACCAACAACAGAACACATCCATTCAAATAAGGTTTCCATACCTCATATCCTGTTGCTATTCTCTTAGGGGTGACACTAAAAGAGATTCATCAATAATTTGCCTTTTAGTTTTTAAATAATATTGACTTCTCTATGTCCCGGGAAAGACTTGATCAAAGCTCAAGCAAACCCATTCTTTCCTGCTTGTATGAATTGACTCATATTATACCACATGGAAAACTCTTAACTAAAATGGAAAATTGAGGAAGTAATCTAGGTACCTAAAAATTACCACACCCTCACATAAAATGCAAACCCACAGATGAAATTTAAAAGTTCCAATGTGTGAAAGTAGGAGGTAATACTTTCCAACTGAATTTGTGAATAAAATCAATTCACATTTAGATTTATGACAGCTTTTTCTCTCTTCCCATTTGACAAACATGTAAGTCAAGTGAGGGGAAAAAATAATCAGCTTTTCACATGTTTTAGGGATAAAGAAACACCATAAGAACAGCTGGAACTCTCAGAGTGATGGGCATGTTCTAGGGGTCTCATGCTACTTAATATATATTGTGATTTTCCAAAGATTATAAATAATTTTCTAGCAAAATACATTTAATGCAATTCAAGAAAATTCACTCCTAGATCCTGCTCTCATGAATGAAAACAAAACCAATATCTGAACTAAAAATGCTGACTGCCTACATGTGAGTGATAGTGCTTTACTCCATTTATACTGCATGAATAAAACAGAAGTGTTAACAATTATATATTTGAGGTATTTTAAAAGCCTTATTTCTCGAGGCTAGGACAATTAATTACAAGTACTACTGAGTGGTATGAAGTCTTTAAAACACAAATACACAAATGGTAAGTGGGAACCAAGAATCTTCAATTAGATACTCAATTGAATGCTTGTCAAAATGAAAGAAATTTTCCAAATAAAATGGCATTTTAATATAGAGGAGCTGTAGAAGTGCATTAAATGAAGAAGAAATGCACTATCCTATATAAATTAAAGTATCAGGTAAGGGAGGAGGAAAACACTTTCTTTTTGCTGCTTTCAGTCAGCAGTATATCCTGAATTG
>JAOXJM010000019.1:33337614-33350737 GCA_026413425.1 Tringa solitaria
CACCCACCCCACCCAAAAAAACCCAAAACCAAACCCAACCCGCAAACCCTCCAGGAAATGTTCAAGAACTGCAAAAATATACCTTTGAATGTTGAGTGCAAGTAAGCATGATCATGTGTCTATGTATCCAAGTGTCAGCCATGAGTAGTGGCTGTTAATTTTTTTCCAGTGGAATGGTTTTCCATTGGAAAATGCTGACTCAATAGAATTCTTACCACGCAGCAGGAATGTCTCAAAACCTTGGATGGAAAACAGACAAGCTGGCTGCCCAGCTGGACTTCCTGCCAGACCACAGGAAATGCTGTATATCTGACTCCATTCTGATTTGGAAACGGGGAGGACGTAAGAAGCACAAAATGTATTGAGAACAGAAATTCTGGTTCCAAGAGCTGCAGGTAGGAGTTTACTTCAGTTATCTTTGTGAAAAAGCAATTTCTTACACTAGATGCCTTGGTCACTGGAAAATGCATTATAGTATTTAATGCATGTAAGGTGACACTAGACATACACAGAAAAAAAAAGAAAAAGATGAACATTATCAACTAGGAAAGTAACCACTTTTTGGCACAACTAATCTGATACTCTCCATCATTTAAAGTCAGTTCTGTATATCTGTCTGAAAAATGTGAGATAATTAACCAGTTATCACTTGGAGAAAATACAGTGTTAAGTTTTGCGTTGTTCTGGGTACCGGTCTTCTATTGCCCTATAAATATATGGCACTCTGCATGACCACTACTCCCACTTTCATCAGGCAAAGTGTCAAAATCTGAACACTCTAGACTGCAGAAGACTTAAATTTGGATCCACAGGTCATTCTCATTGACATCTCAACAGTCTGAACTCAGTCTGAATAAAACTAAACTGGATCTCAACTCTTCACTTTTATCCACCTTCTATTTTCCCAATACCTTTAGCAAAGCTGCAACAGCCTCCTGGTTAGCATTTCGAACATCTTCTCCATTCACTGTCAATATCTGGTCTCCTTGCATCAATCTCCCATCTGTATCTGCTATTCCTCCTTTCACGATGTCTGACACAAACACCCCCGTATCATTTCTGCAAACACACACAATTTGCATTACAGTATTGTTTGAGGGCCATTTTTATGGCTTGCTGTTGGGAACACAATGAACATTGTCTAATTATTCTCTTTAATAATGTTGGCCTAGGTCCTCTAGAAACGGCCAATTTTCTTAGGCACAAAAATGACATGTATGGCCTTCAAGCCCATACGACCTGAGCACCAGACCCCAGCAGAAACATAAACGTGCCCAGCAAGTTGCAGACATTGACTCTCCAAGTACATTCATACCTTTTCCCAACAATACTGAGGCCAAGTCCTTTGCCAGGCTTCTTTTGGAGCTCTATACTGAGTACATCATACATGTCTTCCTCCTTGTACTGGGCCTCATCTCTGTACACAGTCAGACGAACTTTTTGGGGAGTCTGTCGGAGGACATTTATCGCCTCATCATGTGTGGCATTCCTGAGGTCAATCCCGTTCACCTGCAATGAAAGCATACAATGATAAAATGTGCAGGACCTTCCAGCAAATAGAAGATGCCTAGCTAGCAAACGACAACAAAATGACCAAAGAAACCACCACACCTCCAATATCTGGTCTCCAGCCCACAGTCTCCCATCTTTAGATGCTGCTCCTTCTTCATACACTTCGTGGATAATGATTGCTCCCTGTAGATAAATAAAATAAAAATAAACTGCATGTTGAAAGAAAATGCCCTACTTTGAACCAAGAATAACTGAAAATTCCAACTATAATTCATCAGTGATAAACAAAAGTCAGATGTATGATGAAAAAATTACCACAAAATTTAAAAAGTTCATTTATACTTTCAATTTAAAAAGCACCTTTACCTTTTTTCCACCCCTTTTTTTCCTTGAACAGATATCATTGGTATTTTTCTATAAATGCTACAGAAACAAATGAAGAAAAAAGCTCTTCTATCAGACATTTTAATTTCATTATTGTTATTTCACTTGAGTGACACACATATTTTTTCAACCAACCAGCAAAGTGTCTGCTCCTCCAACAATGCTCAGACCAAGACCAGTTCGCCCTTTCGAGATATCAATGGTTGTTTCACATCCAGGAATGATGGGACAAGTAGCTGGGTCAGAGGCTAATGTGGCTGGAGTTGAAGATCTGCTTGTGTCTAAAACAACAATTTAACATCCTGGTTATAGTAAGAGTACTCAATATTAGAAAAGTGACGATGAAACAGCATTTTGAGAGTCCATTGACACTTCTACCGTAACGGCTGAACAGCTGACCTACAGAGAATGATGCTGCTGACTCTCCCCCTCACACAAGTACTATCCTGTAGATTTAATTGCAGTTGTCCTGTTTTCATGCTATCAAACACCTGGATCACAGGCCAGATAGCCAAAGAAGCTATTGTACATAACAGATTGTACTTGGGATAGAATTTAACTTAAACAGCCATACCAGCAACTATGCAATGTAGATCAGAGATAAATGAAGCATATAGTATGTATTAAATACACGGATTCAAGGATGTTAGCCCTGCACTTTTGCAAAGGGTCAAGTCAAGATCCAACTAACTAAATATTCCATCTCAGTCAGTAAAGCTTCTGTGTGAGTACAGAACACGTTACTCTACTGTTCTGTTATGCAAGTTCTTCATGTGTATGATGATGAGCAACTGCTCATGCTTAGTTTGAGCTATGTAGGTGTCAGAGTTTAGGTTGGACTGGCCAATAAACAACGAACAGATGCTCTCTTTAACCTCTCTGCCTTCAGAGAAGAGAAAGAATGAGAGAGAGAGCGAGCTTATGGCTTGAAAAGGGAAGTAAACTATTTTAGTGAAATATTATTAATAAAACAATGGAAAGAAAATATAATAACATTAACATGAAAATAATGAAATATATAGTATATATACAAAACCTGCGCTCTCAGGATGACAATCAAGTCACCAGAAGGCACCGGGAAAATCCCACACTGAACTCAGCAACAGAGGGAAACTGGATTCCAGATCTGGATTCAGGAATGCATGCATTGGGATCAAAGGCAGACAGAGTCCTCCTCAGACACCAGTCACTGAAGAAAGAGGCTGACCCTTTGATCCCTCAGCTTTTATACCAGTCATAATGCACATGAGATGGAATACGCTACTGGTCAGTTCACGGTCACCTGCCCTGTCTGCTGCTCCCTGCAGGTGAGACCCCTTTATGCTCTTCTGCTTCTCACCCTCCAACTTGGTGTGTAACAAAGTTAGCCAACCTCAGTCGTTATGGCAGTAAGTACAAGCAGGAGCCTTTCCACATGCCATTTCTTGCTATCAACTATAAACATCAGACTTTATCTGCTGGAAGCAGACGCTGTCTGAAATACGTGCCATTAATGTCAGAGAGTGCAATTAGATAGAAGAGACTTAACTGAAAAGTAAAACTACTGAAAAAGAAATAAGTTCTGTTTTACCTCAAACCAGAACAGTAGGAGAGTCAAGGCTCAAGTATAATTCTGTCCAGAAGGCATAAAATGTACATGATATACATGAACTGAAGAATTGGAAGGGAGTCTTGGTATGCAAGGTTGACCTCATCTAGTTAGCTGCATCAGTACTGGGTGAAAACCAGCCTACACAGCACTGCTGGAAATACCAAAGTTGGGTAAAGATGTAGTAGAAATCAGACCAGTAGTGAAGAGGTAGTTAGAGAGGGTTGCTTATTTGGAAGGAGTCTGTGCAAAGAAAACAAGGTGCAAGGGCAGCAAAAAGGTGGGCTTGGTAAAAGAAAGTGAAGGAATAAATTATAAAATCAGGCAGAGATCCAAGAGGAAGGAGATCTTCCAACAGTTTGGCTGTGGATACTTGCTAATGGTAGTGAAGCTAAGCTGTAATCACAAATCCCCAGAATGAATGAGGGAGCACTGCTGGTATCTCCTCAGGTCTTATCCCTAGGACTTGCTGTGGCAGGGTGGAGATGGAAGGGACAGACTTGGACAAAGCAATAGATTTTACCCTAAAACTAAATGCAGAAAGGAAGACAATAGAATTATTACCTAGTAGGTCTCTAGAGTGTCTCTTAAGATTTCTTTGTAATAGTATAATTCCATGTCAATACTACTTCTAGCAATAAGGAATAGAAACATGAGTCAGTAATACTTCCAGTGATGTACATACAAATTAACTGTGATGCGTGCATTACTCAGTTAAGTTATTATTAGCTTCTTAATAGTGTGTTGCTTAACCAATACCATCATCAATCAATCACATTTCGACTCTCCACTCTAAAATGGGAGAGTCCAACGTGGCTAGTCATAAATGGAAAGACAGTCTAAACCATTCCCCTCTTCCAGGAAAGATGACGTAATTTTTCTCCCTCATTTAAAGGAATGTCTCCCCCTCAGTTCTAGAAAACCATGACAGCGGGAACTGCTGCACAGCCTTCGGGAGGGAGAGGGAAATCCCTCCATCCTCCCACTCCTACAACAAGCCAGCAGGAAGGCAAAAGGTAGGTCTTTGGTGTGGAGCCTCACTGCCTTATTTACATGGATCTGTAATCCAAAAGTACTAGAAAATGCAACCCAGAAAACAGCTAAGTGCATACAGAAACAGAAACTTGTTTATCAGCTGGGTCTTCATTTTTATGTCACTACCCCAGTGAAGACAGACACATAAGGAGAACCTTACTTTTGACTGGTTCTGGTTCTGGTGAGCTGGAAGAGGGGGCAGTTGTTGGCGGCTGCGTATTTCTCCTTTCTGGTGGGGCAGTGCTGGAAGGGACTGGTGATGCAGTCAGGCTATCCGTTTCTGCTGAGTTGATTGTGAGCCTCACCATAGTTTTGGATGTCTTCAGGAGACTAATAAACTGAATGATAAAGAGAAAATCTGGTGAAGAGTGTAACTGGACTGTTCAGTTGTAAAACAAAAATAAAGCAGAAGAAGGGATACTGAAAAACCTGCAAAATTAATTGTGACCCCACAGAAAAGACACCAAATCCTCCTGAGACTTTACATTTCAGTAGAAGTATTTTCAGAAATTACACACTCAATCTCTGTCTCTTGTTCCAAAGCCTACCTACTTTCCTGCAGACAGCTTCGCTATCTCTTACTCATTTACTGCTTCAGAGACTGAAGCACGTCAAAGATTAAGATGGATGCTCTCCTAATTGGCCTTTAACAAACAGAAAGTATGCAACAGTGATGCAACTCACCCATGTAAACTTACACGTATTACACATATTAATTTTACTGGTTCTAATACTTCTAAAGTGGAGTAGCTATGAAAAGTCCTTATTCAGCAACAGTTCACAGCTTTTATCCCACAACTAAGTGCCTCTCAGTCATCAGATCTGAACCACAGGGGGGAAAAAAAAATCACATTTGTAGCACAGAGAAGTATGATTCATGTAGTGCATTAATGTAAAATAGCAGCTAAGTTTTAAATTCAGTCTTTATCTTATTCTGCAGCACTTTCCTTATCCAGACAATGCCTGTTGATTCCTTTGGTTCTTTAGCCAGCTTTGAAAATGCAGTCATGAGTATAGTCATGAAAGCCTCACTGGTTTAAGACACAGTCCCCTCCTACATTAAGTGGTGTGGTTTCTGCAACATTCCTGACACTTCAGAAGCACCTTTTCTACTGGATATCCCACAACAATTTCATCATCCACTGCCAGGATCTGATCTCCAACTTTGATTCGTCCATCCTGGAAAAAGCATAGAATAAAAATATGAGCTCTGGATGCTTCTCAAAAACCCATTTTTTCATTCCCTATTTGGATTTTAAATGTTCTCACACCTTTGCTGCTGCACCATGATCTGTTAAGCTCTTAATAACTACTCCATTAGCTGTGTCTTCTTCACTAATGGCAATTCCAAAGCCTCCTTGATCCTGTGGCAGACAGAGAAATGCAAATGCTTAGGCACTGTGTTTATCAAAATGTCAGAATACGTTCACTAAAGACTAGCAAAACCTGCAGACCTAACACAAGTTTGGGTTTTCACAAAGTATCAATATTTTTAATTAATCTATTTCTGAACTAGTTTGCCAACCTACAAACGGTATAGTGGCTACCAAGATAAACCTCAAATACTTCTGAATTTAAATCCCCTCTTTTGAAACTTACATGGTCAATTATGATTCAATTGGTAAATTCATAAATAGGAGTAAGAAACGCAATGTATTTGGAAACTACAAACTGAAGCAAATAAAACTTCATGATATAGCTTAAATTCATTAATTGGAACTACAGAAAAAATACATGCAGGATGGGAAAACGCAGAGGATGGAAAAAAGTATGCACATCCTGTGAAATTATTAAATATTTGTGGCAGAGTGTAATTTCCCTACTGCTTTCACCTAGAATTAAATCATTATAGGATACCATAACCTATAAGATACCCTCCTGGTTAATAATGGGAGGCAAGCTGCCTTCCAAGCAGAACAATTAGTCCGCAAGTCTCTATCCTTATTGTCTCCTAAATGCAATTGGATTCTCCATGTCAACAAGCAGGAGTAGCATTTTTTCCAGCTTCATTTGGCAGCTTCAAAGTCACAGAACATCTGGGCATTTTCTCCCAGCTGCACAATTTCCACTAAGTATGTATGTTGTCTGGGGGGATCTAGTGCTTATAATCTGCTAGTTCATTTACTTTAAACAACTAAGGCAATGATTTTACCTGAGTCACCACCAGAAACTGGTTACCAAAAGTTTTGCAAATAGGACAAGAGGCCACTTCTTCCAGGCATACAGGCAAATTTACGTGAAGGTAAAAAGAGTCATGAGGTTGCCACAGGCAGTTACATCAGGAAAACTCCATTTACAAATAGCTAGATAGCTCTATCCTGACTTCCAGTAAAAGACAGTTTGTTCACCATAAGAGGGACTCCATTACAAAAAAGCAAGCTAATGAATACAAATGTGGCTGATGTAAATTTAATTTTCAGCACATACCTTAGGGAGATCAACATACTGAATGTTTTTACATGAACTGAAGTCAGAACAAGCACTGGAGTTTGCAGCACTGATATCAATCTATCAGAAAATGAAAATATAGCTGTGAGCAACTATATTCAACATTTTGCATCACAAAAAAAGTAGCACACAAACATTAAAAGTGGGTCTGATAGTCTTCTGGATACCTTTGAACTGCTATAACCCTATTCACAGGATTATTAAGACTTGCTTCATAGTTTATCTAAACTTAAAATAAACTAGACTTGAGTACAGATATACTGAGTTTAGCAGCTTTACTAACATCTCATTTGTTTTTCCCTTGGGTTACTTTTGCTTTTTTAGTAATTGCTATGCAGAAAAGGTACTCCTCTATCCAGAATAATGTTAGTACCTCGGTCAAATGAGAAAAATAAAAATTTACTTTACCTCTTGATGTTGAAGTGTCCCTGAAGCACACTGTGAACCCTCTACTGACTTTGAAGGGCAAACAGCCATCTGATTTACTGCATCTTTACTTCTACAATAGATTCAGTTAAGAATGTAGTAAGCATGTAGTAATACAGCACCATATTTCTTAGAAGAAGTTTAAGTCTAGAGCTTTCTTTTACTTTATTTCTGGCACTCACAATGCAAGTATCAGAACAGAAAACTCAAGACATAGTTAACAACTACTAGGAACTGGGTTCAAAAGCACATTTGCCTTACCAAAATTAAAAATAAAACAGAAACACCCTGAAAAACTTGAGCATATTAAAAATAAAACTTTTTAAAGAAACCTTTAACCAGAACTTACCTGATAAAGATTATTTTTACTTTAGATGGTGCACATTTGATTATTGAGGAAGCATTCTGATGAGTCCTTCCATAGAGTATTTGCCCATTTATCTATATAAAGGAAGGTTGCAATTGTATTTTGAGATTATTTTATTTATATTAATTTTATTATATTAATATTTTAATTCCCTTAAAATAATTTTTAAGCCTTAAAAAAAAAACAATATCCCACATCACTGGCTAAAGCAGCAACTGTATTAAAATAATAGAGTATGCTGTATTCTGCTTTTACTCCCGTCTTCCAGTAAAAAATTCCTTCTAGTTTTAATTTCAGACTTAACGCTGTCACAGTGGTAAAAACGTCATTCTCTGAGTTATATTGGGTTGACTTGGCACATCATTTATTTCCGCTTGCCATTGATCAACTCATGACTGATGTGGTGATAAAGCAGGGCCATGGGAAATTCTAACCATAACAAATAAATGAATTGCTTATATCCAGCGACAAGATTGCTATTATTTATTGTACCTTAGCTCTGAGCCAGGCACTTTATACACAGGAGTTTGAACACTGGTGCATTTACAATGTGAAGATTTGACCTGACAATCATTGTGCTTATTTGGGAGAACAGACTCATTGAAACTCCCTGAAGGTCCCTGAAGGTTCAGGTAAGATTTGAGATACCCGTGTGAATTTGTATAATAAATTTGGTCACATTTTATTAATTGCATTTGTTCTTGGAAATGAAAAGCTGCAGTGCAGAAGTCCATTTTAAGAACGGGGAAATGACTGGAAAACACAAAGGGAAAATAATGCAACACACACTGATGTAGTGCTAATATAAGCAAAGAAGCAGTGATCAGTGAGCAACAGATGCAAGACAATGAACTGAGTGTTAATTATAACAGCAAGCCCTCAGCTCCCACACAGGCTGTGTCCACCAGGCATGGTCACAAGGATACTGAGACCTATCATTTACACTGGAGGTGACAGTATAGATGGAGCACTGCTTCCAGTGTTTGCCGTGGGCTTGTGAAGAACCAAGTCAGCTGGAAGATGGGGCATAGCCCACCAGAGCTGATGGACACCTACTTGGGAATGTCTGGAGCAAGCTCAAATGTCTCCTCTCAGAAGAGGTGAGACAATCTCTTAGCATTAATTTGCAGGTTTACAGTGTGGACAGTAAGCAAGAAACCACATGACAGCAGACTCAGATATATGTGTCACAACGTGTTCTGAGGATTCTCAGCATCTGCAACATCAAGGTTTTAAAAACAGATGTTTTAAGTGATTCAACAGAACAGTCCAGAAGGTAACAATGGACTGCAACTAACAGGTCCCTCCATGAAACTACGTCCACAGTGCCACGAACCCCTAAGTTTCTCTCTTAGTCTGCAACTGCCAACCTACACTGTTTACTTTCTCAGTGTCTCCCTCAAGCTTTTTTTCAGTCTCACCATTTCCTCTCTGTACCATCTCCCCAGTGCATCCTCAAACACACCTCCACATACACTTCTGAAGTTACACAAAGAATTTCTGCAAGGGTAATGTTACCTACTACTATCAGAAAGAATGTGAAAAGCTATAGCAGAGAATACATCTTCAAGTATCATCCACTGAACTGTGGTAATATAAAAATATCCCTTATGCTCATATACATATGGGAACATTAGCTGCACATTCACCAGTTGTGTCCCTCCACTAAAGCCACTAGGAAACAGCCTGAATGTGTCGTGAGATAGAAGTCCATAATACAAAAGGATCTGTTCCTATTTCCCCAATTTAATTTCCATTTTATATGTTACACAACATAAAAACATTCTGATATTACCACACTTCCAGTGGACAGAGAAGAAATTAGAAAGTCTGGAGCACTCCACAGATGGACGGAGTAAAGGATTTCCAATATTTTCCATGGTCTGCAATGCACTGCCCTTCCATACATCTTCATAATCCAGACACTGATGTCATCCCCCATTTTTATCCATTTTAAATACACACACATCTTTACTTAGTGCTATTACAACCAGAAAAAAAGAATCCCAGCTGAGACTATTTGGCATACACCAGAATTAAAATCTGCTAGTACAGTGATGTCAATTTGGATATCTTGGGGATTTCAAAATAAACTGAAGAATATATATATTGCAGGAAGAATCTAATATTTTAGTGCATTTTGAGTCAGTAGGTTTGAGTATAAATTATAAAAACTCACCTCTAGTAACTCATCTGCAATCTGTAACCTGCCATCTCTGCCAGCTGCTCCATTTGGATCAATTCCCACTATAAAGACACTCATCCTGGAACGGTCTTTGTTACCAGCAAGACTAAGTCCCAGGCCTGTCCTTCCTTTTTCCAGCTCAATCATGTGTAGCTCTCCTGGTAGATTTCCATAGCGCTGCATGATCTTTTCTAAATGTAAAAGTGCGAGCAGCAGAGGATGGATTTACATTAGAAGGTTTTACAGGACACCCAGACAGTCAAGATCAGCATCCAGTGGGCAGTATCAGACAGAAGAATCCCAAACTGGATGAGAAAATTTTAAGTGTACATGACGCTATTTTTTAAACTAAGCCTTAGATGATTTATAACAGTATTTCTAGTTCCTTGTTTTCCTTCTAACTTCAGAAACCATTAAAACTTCTCTTAAAAAAGAAGACTTTTCACATGTAAAAGCAATCATCCTCCCTCCAGTAACACCTTCAGGTAAGAGACACTATCACATCAATCACTGCCATCAGTTACCTAGAGTACACTGAAAGTCTTCAAGCAGTCCTGCATGTGAAACAATGAATTTGGACCACAGAGGAAAACAGAGATGAAGAAGAACAAATTAGTTTTGTATTTCACTATGTGGATCTGATCATGCACAACTGAAAGCTGGCAGCAACACTTAACACTCAAACCACGAAGCACATGAGAATGAAGTAATTCGAACTGGATCCCCCAAATCTTCTGCTACAGAGCTATTTCAACACTTGAGTATTCAAACATTAGGATAGACTTACTCCAGCTATAACCAAACTCATCCTCCTTCTCTACATCCTCTGGGACTCTGCTAGAAGATGACTGTGTAGCATCACAGCTCATTCCCGAAAATGCTGAAGGAGGGGGCAGAGGCAAGTTACAAAGCGAAGTCTTTTCTGGATCTAAAACAGATTGACCAAATGCCTGCGGAGAATAAGAAAAATACAGTGGCTAAGCAGATGCAGAATCTGTGTAGTGGAAAATAGTATACAAAAATGTTGAAATGGCAATGACTATGGCTTTGAAGTTTAAATATCAAGCAGCTGGAATTCTAAATTAATAACACGGCACAGAAAGGCTGCAAGAGATCCAAAATAGAAACAAACACCAGGCAAGGTAAGAGATAACATCACTCCAAAATGTACTCAGAAGCAAACAGAACTCACAATAAAAGCCCAATTCAGTAAAGTTTTATGTGCCACTTCACATTTCAGAAAAAGCGTCTTACAAAGGGTGATATTTTTTTTTAATGCCATATTTGTATAAGACTTCTACTTCATCTTATTTTTAAAAGCCACTACATATAATTTCTTCCTATCATGTGCTTGGAAAGCCAAATTGGAGGAAAGGACAAGGAAAAAAAGAACTTGGTGCTTTCAAAAATACCTCCAGAAAGAAAATAACTGGCATTTAAACTGAAAGGATAATTTAAAAACAAAATGGAACTGATGATAATTGAAGAAATCCACAGTAACTGGACTTTTTGAGTCTTATTTACTGGTTTCCTACAAGCTGCACAGGGGAGATCAAATAAAGGAGGATACAGATTAAATCACAAAGAAGAAAAATACTTTTGGTCTTGATGTATGTGGTCTCTTCATATTCACAAAAAGTGAAAAGTATCAACACATGACTACTGCAATATAATGGTTAAATGCCCAAATCTACAAACTGGCAAGCCTCCATTCAAGTCAGTTTTCCTGAGGAATATGGACTCTGAGCAGGGATCTGTCTAAGTTTTTGTAATTTATATCACTTTGGATTGCTCAGAGTAAACATGTAGGCAAGAAACTCATGTCTGAATATCATCATTCTGAAGTTTATGCATGCCGAATAGACTTTGACATTTCGCAGCTCAGCTGTTGATGTAAACAACAAAAACTTCAGATGAAAATCAAGTCTTTTTCCAATACTAGGATCTTCAGGTGTTGCCCTAGCTTTGCTTCCATTAGCAAAATTTTGAACACAGTAACTCAGACAGTGCCTCTGGATGTCAAGAACACTTTGCCAATTTCTTCACCAGAGGCTACAGTGAAATGAATAACAACATACACCTTGGAAGACTTTAATCCACTTTAAATTGAAGGTGTTGAAAAAACTAGAAATTTACCAATGTCCTGATCCTGAGATTTAAGGACAGTCCCTATCTCTCAGGGAAAATAAGTTACGTCATTCTATCTATACTCCAAAGCTTTAAAGAAAATCCAAACGCCCTATTTCAGTTCCCTTATTCTGCTTTTGCTTGAAAAAGACCTTCCTTTCATTCAGGAACTTGTTCTAGGAGCTTAACTAAGAAGTCATTAAATGTCAAAAGTGGAGGAGGTTTTAACACAGCACCCAAGCCAATCATTTTTATAAAAAGCACATATAAATGCTATATAATATTTATATCAGTCACGTTGATCTGTGTTTCAAATCTAAGACAATCCCATCCTGCTGAGATACCCCGCATCACTAAGCTTGACCTAGAAATTATCGTTTATGCAAATCAGACTCTAAAACATGCTAATAGTCACAGGGCAGACATAAACTTCAACTGATGCAGCAAAATTCTGGTGAAGACATTGTTACCCATCAGAATGAGAGTAGGGTGGAAACACTACTAAATAACACTCAAGGTGAATTTTCATAATCAAAACTCCATGTATCCTCCATGGAGAAAATCTGGTGACAGACCTCAACCTCAAGAAGGGGTGAAGGGAAGAGCGGTTCTAGAAACAATTTTTCAGAGTGCCTCCTAGAGGTTTTAACTAGAAAGCTACATAACATAATGAAAAAATGAGGAAATAGTGTGAAGCAGACCAGATCAGCAGACCTTACAGTAGTCTCCGTGTTTTAAAAACAAAATTAACATATCAGTTTAGCGGTACTCTTGGTAAATGACAGCGTCCAAGAACTTTGCAAAATTAAAGAAGACATAAGCAAAAAAAAAAAAAATCCAAACCAAAAAATTGCTCTCAAGGACCTCTGGAATAGCTGTAAGATGTGGATGTATGGCTACAGATTAGCACTTATGAACTGCAGCCACAATAATTTGACTGACAAAAAAATGCTTCTTCTGTACCTCTGTGCACGCATACAGAAAACTGAACATGTCTGATGTTAAAGGAAATGCTGGAACAAAGGTAAAAGAAAGGCTCCTTTCTTTTACC
>JAOXJM010000019.1:33350851-33376137 GCA_026413425.1 Tringa solitaria
CCCCCCCCAGTTTATACACACATAAGACTTTTGCTCCCTGAATCGGGCCACATACAAAAAAAAATCTAAAATACTTTAACTTATGAAACACTTTCAGTGTGCCACAGCACAGTATTTCATTTGAAATGCAAAGCATCAGACAGTGCATGAACCCATCTGGCTACCAGGGTCACTCAGATCACAGGCAAGCAAATATGAAAAACGGCAGCAAGTTTGGAGTCACTTTCAACAGAGGAGGCACAGAAGGAGGAAGCAGCAGCACTCCAGAAGGTATCACAGGCCATGTACAACACACATATGGTAGGACCCACTCACTGGAATTAAGACAAACCTTGAATGGTGTGGGAGCAAAAGGGTTAGTTGGGGAACAACGGAAGGTAACCCTAATTGGATTCGATACCTCCTACAGTAACAGAAAACAGCAATCCACATGTTACAGCACCTTTGGCAATACACAGCATTATTAATGAGTAACTCTTTCAGTTATGGACTCACTTTACTAACTGCAGCAACTTTATTAACTCAATTTATAAAGGGACAAAAGTATTTAAGGGGCTATTAAGAACTCTGATTCAGCAAAGTTTCTTGCTGTATATGAACCTTAGTTCAGCAGAAGTGACAGAGATGATAAAAGGCCATTCTTACCTCAATGTTAAAAAAGGACTTATGCAAAAACTGCAAAACCACTACGTTTTCTTTTAAACTTTGTGCATTTTTTTTTCAGAAATACTTTTGCAAATATAGAAAATACAAGCCATTGTTTGTTACACTTCTACTCCCTTTCCTCAGAAACAAACGCAAAGATTTCAAAAACATGCATACAGTTATACACAATGTAAAGTATCATAAATGTTTGTTGTACATTCGATGCATTTGACAACATGGGAAAACAGATAAAGGGCATAATCACTCCCAAGATGTATAACCAGCTAGAAATTATTTTATTAAATCATAAATGCATGCACCTAAGAATTAGGCCTTTATTTATTCTCGTATTAGAGGTTAATTCTCTTCCCAGTATGAGTAACCATGCAGTAAGCACTAACCACAAGAAAAAAGCATCTAACTTTTTTCATATTTCCAAAGATGTCAGCATCCTGTTCATAGTGCATTAAAAGAATTTCCAAGAAGCAGAAGGAAAATATTTTCAGCATCATAAAAGAAAGCTGCCAATGTGGTTTCTTTTCATGCAAAAAGAAAAAAGAGATAGCAAAGCTGGAAAGTCCTTACCAGATAAAAAGAAAATGAAGTGCACAGAAGCAAAACACCTCACACTGATGAGAGAGTTACACTCAGGTGGGTATTTTAACATATACCAGTGGCACTGATTCTGTAATTGAGAACCTACTGTTTTGGTAGCTCTGATTAGATTAGATTTAGTGATTATAATTAATGGAGTAGGCATTTTTTAACTTCCTCAAAACTTTTCTATGTACATGCATGTCTGTGTCTTTTTAATTCACTACACATTATTTCCACTCTCATCAGCACAATATTTTACCCAAATTGTTATAAAAGAATTTAAATGAAGAGAGACACTAATGGCAAAGAAGCACACACATAATGTTTGGTGAGTCAAAAGCAGACAGTGTGTCATCATCCAACCTTGTTAGTGTTGAACTGAGAAGAATCAGCAAATGGGTTAGTGCTGCTGAAGACAGCTGGCTTACAGAAAAGACTGTTCTGCGAGAAAGGCAGGGAAGGGCTCTAAAAGGAAAACATAATAGAAACTAAACAAAAACATTTTTAAATTAACCCTTTGTGACTCCTGAAACAAAAAGATTTATTAGCAGCCTGTGCTAACCAAACATGGTCCACTTCCTGCACTTTGCTACACACATATGAAGGTAAGCTGAAGTGTACTTGCCCTGTGTTTGTATCAGCTATGTTTAGCAGAGCTTAAAGGAAAAGCACCAATCTTCATACCTGTTCTAGCCTCAGAAGTGCATTAAGTGTAGAATTCAGCAGCACGAACAACTCAAAATTTACTTGCTGTGGTATTTGTACAATTTTTTCAATCATCTCAGCATATGGATACTCTTACACATTACTTAGTTATAAAATTGTGAATTTCTAGATTAGAATAAACACAATTATTTGTAATCATGTAGTAGGGTTAGTTTTATTTTTAAAACCACAGGTTAATTCTCATTATTTGATTTACCTCTTGTGGTAACATGCTCACCGTGCATTTCGTGAAAGAGAAGGTTTAGTAATAATAGGCATCTCTAAACAGAATTCATATCTAAAAATAGAACTGTTACAGATCACTTTCTGTGTGTGTGCATGCATCTATAATTTTCTGAACTTATAGTTTAATGAAACTAAATTCTCTGGTCTCCTCCTTAAACCATACAAGGTACATCCTTATTATTATTTAACACAAAAAGAGTTTTCATATTTAGACAAAATTAAAGGATGTATTCTGATCACTTATATTCCATATTCCTTTTACTTTTTGTACTGTTATCTATTTTGAGATCAGAACCTGTTTGATAAAGAGGGAACAGCTCTGATTTTGCACAGCATATTGGAAATACTGTTCAATATATACAGAAAAGTAATTTTTACACTAGGTGTATCCACCTGGCAATTGCCTAAATGTCTTAGGGCTGTAAGTTTAACACTGCTGGATAATAAGCAGCATAGTAAGTGGAAATGAATGTGAAAAGCTTTCAGCATCAACTGATACATTTACATCACGGTAATTTAATACAGATGTCTGTTGTTGCTTAAAATTTTCTTACAGCATTTTGGTTTTTTAAATGTATTTGAAAATAGAAAATGCATCCCTAAACATTTATTCTCAAATATTCTTTTGCAAAACAGAAGTAATGTAGTTTGGTAAGACAACATATGTCTTGGTTCTACAGTATCTTCAGCAATGAGAAAGTAGAGCTGTGCATGAACAAGGTTTCTTCACTGGTGAGTCACTGAAAATCAACAAACAGTCTCCCTACAGTACAAGATTTTCTGTTTACACATGTGATTCACATTTGATTTTGTGAATTTTATAAAGAAGTTTGGAAAAAGTAATTTGCCAGTGTAATGATCCTATTACACTTTAACCATTACATTTGTCATCAGCATAAAATTTTAAATGGTATCTTGATGAAATTTTAAGCAACTAAAACATGCATCACAAACATTTTGCATATAAACAGTGAAATCCTAGTAAAAGAGAAAACAAAAGATCAGCCACAATAATCAAAAATCTTGCCTTTTATATTGTAGCACCTAAAATACTACTGCTAGCTCAAATTCTAATCTGTGTAACAGCATTGTATTAATATGGACTGACTAGCATGATAAAGTATGGAGCATTTGAGTTTGCTTAGTTAGGTTTAGCATGCACAGTCTAGAACAAGAAAAGCAAATGTTAAAATAAAGGTATTTTTCCTTTTACTGTTTTTTTCCAAAACAAATCCTAAAATAACAGAATTTATTTTCCCTTCTTTTTTTAAAAAAATTTTTCAACCAACTTGTGTTTAGCATTTTATTAATGTGTCCAGCATGCTACAGTATCACAAACTAGCTAGCATTTCTCTTATGATAACCATGGTAACTATGGTGACAGACTAATCCTTACTCAGAAATACCCAGAGCAGTAGTAGTATGAAACAAATTGGATGGGTAACTGCTTGCTAGCAAAACTATCAGCTATCTTTTCACAGCTCATTTGCATTACTTGAGCTATTCTGGAGTACACTTAGGATCTCTCTAACTACTAGAGTAGCCTGAATGAAAAAACAAAGGTGAAGAAATCAACTTACTAGCAGCATGTCACTTGAAACTGACTGCCTTGCTAAATACATAGCAGTACCATATTAAATATAGCTACTGTGTGCAGGCAGCTAGCTAACTGGGTGACTGCACATGAATGAAGGCAGGAAATTCCTTTATAAGATCTTATTATAAAGTACAGATGCAAGTTTCAAAAGATGAAAACAATAAATATCATGCCACAAAGATCACAGAAATACATTTACAAAGATCACAACACAGCACGTGTACAGTAAGAGCATTTGCAATGTTTCTGCTTACAAAGAAACAAGGGTTTGTTAAGAAACAGTCAAGAAATAACCAAGAAGCTTAATAATTGGAAAATAAAGAGAATAAAGATCTACAATTAAAAATAGCAAGGAGCATTCTGAAAATAAAATTAAGTTGTGATAACGTAATGGCATCATTCCATCCCAAACTGTCCTAAACATTCAGCCGTGGCAAGTTTTGTTCACATCACAGCAAATGCAAAAGCCTTACTTTAGTAGCTTGAGCATCAATAACCAACATTCAATAGAGCTTTTTCATGCAACTTTACCTTAGATGACTGACGATAAAATGGGTTAGTAGTTTTCTGCCCACGGGGAGCAGAAGCTGAAGGAGGGTTATAAAGAGACTCTGGCTGGGGAACAAGAGTTATGAGACAACTAGTAAATAAACACGCAGCTTACACAGACTCTACAATGAGGAAGTTTAGTTTCTAGTGATGCAAGCAACTTATATTAAAGCTCAGTAGCTTTTGTCTGCAATGTCCATGCAGCTTAGTGACGGAAAACTTCCGTGTACTTCTAGGTCCTTTCATTAATGTCCAATGAATTTTTTAACAGGTGCTGTATTTCTGCATGCGCTCCTCAGACATGCTGTCAATCTCTAAGAGCTGGTTTTAGTTAGACTCCTACTCTGCCCCCCAACAAATTATCTTTCTTGAGGCTTTTCAAAATAGTTTGAGGACGGCGTGCTGGAGGGTAATTCCAAATCCAAATCGATTTCATTCTAAATGGAAATAATACTCAAATCAAATATTTGTTCCTAAAATAGCTGAGATGGAACTTTCAGGATTAAATATCCCATTCCCAAACACCACCACCTTGAATATTTGTTTCATCTATTACTATGTATTACATCTCTTTTCATACTCTTTATGCTTACCTTTGGTCTGCTTATAATGCTCTGTACCATAAAGACTACAGGATTGCCTGCCTTCCGTATGGCTTCCACAGCTTGTTCATGGCTGGCATCTCTGAGGTCAATTCCATCCACCTGTAATTGGAAGACCTCACCTTAACGTTGCAAGAAGCTACAAGAACCATGAGTCTGCTTTGGGTTTCAATTAGGGAACTTTGACTAAATGCAAAGCCCAATCCTCTGTTACTGGTGGAAAGATTTCTACTGACTTGGCTTGAGGGCCCTCACACACAGGTTTGAGGTTTCCAAGAGCACTGAAAGGACATCAAATAAATATTTTCCATGGTTTTGAAAACACATTTCTGAACATTCTTGGTTCAGGCCTCATATGTTTTCCCATAGGCAATGTAATATAAGAGATATTATAATAAGAAGAGATGAAGTAATCTGAAGAATGATAGTGTCTGCCAAATACCACTTCCTGTAAATCCTATCTCAGAATAACCTACCTCTCAGGACTTTAAGAGATTTACAAACTGAAACTTGTTAGGTGCTGGAGGGTCTTTCATTATGAGATACTATGTCAGTAACAGTGTACTTTTTTCCCTTTCTTTTGATTTTTTTTTTTTTTTAAAGCAAGGTAAGACCAATTTTAGCTACTAGTCAATTTCCTCAGAAGTTAAAATTTTTAGGTCAGAGCTTCTCTCTTCTAGAAGAAAGCATTTACAAAGGGTGGCTAAAGACAAATTTTTGCCTGGTTGCTTTTCTTCATCTTCATATGCACTGGTGTATAAAACAGTTTGTCTTGCAAACCAGGTAAGAACCATGTTACGGTGAGGTTAGGATCAGCAAAGCATTCTCACAATGACCATAATAAAAGCTAGAAGCTAACACAGAAAGGTTATTTGTTAGTGGCAATTCTTGCACGCAAAGTCATATAACAAGGATTACCCCCACCTTTTTAATCGTCTAACTTTACCTTAAACTTAATCATCCCATAAATTAAAGAGAGAATAAAAAACAATCTGAGAGACAAAATTCTAAACCTATGCAGAATGAACAGATACACCAAGGCTCTCCAACTCCTCACGTCAGAAATACTTTCTGCATTAACAGAGAGAAATGCCCAGATACTCCACAACTTAAGAAACTGAAATAATGCATTCAGATGCAGTCACATTAACACAACGTTAGCTACTTAATTTCACTCACCCACTCCAACTTCTGCAAGCATCATTGTCAGAGACAATCATTGCATTCATAAAAATCCGGGTATACAGATAGAATGAAAGTTTTTAACTTTGCTGCCCACCTCCCAACTTGTTATACACTGGAAACTTTTCCATCCTGTTGTAGAATGTGCTACCTATATTAAGGTATTATTTCAAGACCCTTTATATGGATCCTGTAGCAGACAGTAAACTGCAGGTTGAGTAGCACCATGTAAAGCAAGCCCAGTCTGATCCAGGGGAAGAATCACCATCTCTATCACGCTGTTTTTTATGTTCTTACTGATGGATAATCCAGCAGGGTTAAGAGGAGTGCAGTTCCTAAATGGTCTGACACTGGAGACGGTATAACATATGACTTACTGATAATCACCACAGGAAAGACTCATTCCTTTCAGTATGTTGGCTCTTCTTTAAGCAAGAAAGTAGAAGTGGCTGCATGAGCACAACTGGCTAAGCAGAAGAGGAATCTAGACAAATTCCTCTCTGCAACACCACTGGCTATCCTATCCTCAGGCATGGGCATAACGCTCAACTTCTTTTGTATCGAATCCAGGTTTCTTCATGTCAGCAGGAAAAAATGTCTCCCTAACTTTCTGCACAAGAATGGTGTGATTTGTTTAAGATTTGAGAGGGAAATAAGCTTGACATTTATTTGCATGATTTGCTATTCACTGGCCATTTCTGTTGCTATCTAATACGCAAAAGTAAAACATCTTAGCTTCACCAAACAAGCTTATTCCTACACATGCTGACTTTGAAACGGGCAGGTAGAACTGCTGGGTTTACAGACCGATGCTCACACAGTCAGCCATCTATGCTTTAGGTTGTATATTCAACTTAAAGCTGTCTGCACACAAACATCAGCAGATGGTACTGCGCTCTGTGTCTCAAGTGGCACCAGCTGGAGCAATTACACAGCTGCAATCACACATCCATCTCAGTGGCTCACAAGATTCTGGGGCTACTGCAAGCAAAAGGCACTCGGCTGGTACCTCCACAATCCGATCTCCAGTTTTCAGCGTTCCATTTTTGCCAGCTGGGCTGTCTTCCAGGATGTGCTTGATAAAGATCCCTCTCATCACTTCTCCGTTACTCAGGCGGCTCCCCATCCCTCGTCCTCCAACAATGCTGATTCCCAGAGACTTGCTAGGCTCTCTCCATAGTTCAACCCTGTTGTGACAAAACAAGAACCAAAATAAATGAAAATCTGCTGTGATTATGACAATGCTGCACACTGAAGACACCAAGATTTGCACAATGGTTTCAAAACATTCAGAAATAACTGCTCCTTGGAAAATTTTCATTTTCCGTGGGAGTTATCTCCTGAATTGTTCAGAAAACCTGTAATTCTGTCTACTGTTGATCGCTTTATTTTGGATTCTAATCAAAACTTTAAATCCTTCTCTTCATCTCTTCTTACTGGCTCTCAGAGGGTCAATCTATGAAGTACTAAAGCAATCAAGATACTGTTAGATTGCAGGGATTTAGCCCAATGGCAGTAAAAATCAGCAGTGAATTACTCCTGCAGCGCACAATACATTAAGTGTAGCAATTCTGTTGTTTTCCTACTCTTCTTAAAATATATTACAGGTTTCAAAATATTTGCATTTCAAATAAGATTTTACACTGTGCAACTAGATCTGCACTTACTTTCTGGGCTGGTTCCAGTTACTGAAAGCTGCATTTTGAAGTTCACTTTCTTCTCCCTCTCCTTCTTCACGTTCTGGAAGCTCTGGGAGCTCCCTGCCGATGAAAATAAACATGCAATTAATTTTTAAAGAACCCACATAACCACTAGATTTCACTGCAGAATTTCATGTATTGGATCACTCTGACAGCATTAGAATTTTTACACAGGGCTCATGTAAGGAACTTCTTTTTCAGATGTCTTTTAGAATACATGTTGTGTTTAGGCATTCCCTGCCCACTTTTCTGTGCAGTTAACGTCCTACTAACTGAAATCACAGAATAAAAGACTGTATTTTGAAACTAGAAACAAATCAAAACTTATTTTTTCCAAAATGGAAGAAATTACAATAGCAGCATTCAAAACCAGGTACTGCTTTTGGAAATTAATTTCAAGACATCAGGAATTATTAGTACTGAATATTATGAATATTTTGTCCTGTCACTGTAATGAATATTTGAAACTCAAAGAAAAGGACAGCATAATTAATTCTTTCCAGTATACATTCTGGAAAGACCATCGATGCTGAATTCTTGTGCTGGAGGGGCTGAGTATTTGTGGCAATACATAATCAAAACCCATGGTATTTTAGAGAAGTTTAGGATTAGGCAGTATTCAATCTCCTTTTTGGGTACATCAAACACCTATAAAACAGCCTTGAAAAATGTCAGAAAAATTTGCTAGCCAAAGCAAAAACTGTATTCTGAATAGCTTTCTATTGTAATGGCTGCTGGTCTGAAGAAAATCATCCATCTTTCAGCTTTTCTAAAATAAAACTTATCTTTCTGAACTGTGCAAAGTGTATGGAAAGAGTTACATCTGAGAGCCCTATGGGAAAAAACATTAAGTACTTTGACTCACCTGACAGTATGTGAAGCAAAAAGTTCAAGTGGCACAGCTCCCTCTGCCTGTTGTCCCAAACTGGCCCTGTACTCGTCTAAATGTTCTGCTGGCACATACGTAATACTGCAATAAAACGGGACATGATTAAAGCATCATGAGGATCGCTGGTCCTACCTTTGGTGGGTGTGAGGAATGGATATTAGGAAGCCACTCAAGACCAATTTCTATAGTTATTGACTTCAAAGCCAAAATGCTGAGTTATATGAATCCTTTGTGACTTTTTGACAAATATGCATTTATGGTCAAAGGAGGTAGCTGACCAACACATAATCTTCTGAGGGCTGGCCACTCCATTTTAAGCAAATGGTGCTTTAACAGCAAGAGTGTAATAAGAGTCAATCCAGCTTCAGTCAAAACAGAGATTCCTTGTGCAAAGACAAACACTGAAGGATCTATGACGTGTGAAGCATTATTACAATCCTAAATGCTGGCTGAAAATACTTCTGGAAGTTGGTTTGCAGGAGGTTTTGTGCTATCCTGGGCAGTTTTGTATCCATTTTAGGTTTCTATACTTTCAGTGAAAAATGCTGCATGGGTTTCAACATACAAATGTGTTACAGCACAGCACCTATGCTGCAGGAAGCAATTCCCTGCTCAACTCCTTCTTCCACCCCTTCATGCACTTCCAGCCAGCTTGGGAAAGTCAGACCACCATGTCAAATGACATGCAGATTCCTGAAGCCCTAGTGTAATCCAACCATGTTTGAATGCCAGAAAAAGAAATGGCCCAATAGACTGGGGAGGAGGAAACAAAGAGGAGGAAAAAAGATTAAGGCATGAAAAATACTTCTTAAAAAAATTCCCTCTACAAGCAAAAGGACACTATCATCTAAACAGAGCTTACTTAGATGGTCCTCTTTTAACAATGCTTCATCATCTTAAAAACCTTCAGTTGTTCAATAAGCAGCTTCACTATCAGATCCAAGTGTGCCAAGAAGAAAGGCTGATGGAAAAAGAACACCAAAAAAAAGGGCTGTCTTCTGTCCATCACATGGGTAAAAGAATTATGAACGCATTTCCCCACAGAACAAACAGAGAAAAAAAAACAACCTTGACAACTTCACATTGACATGTAAACTGCTGAGAGGAGACTCCTTCAGCTCTGAGTCTCCCTCTCTCACTTGGAGCCCTCTCCTGTCCACCTCTTCCTCACTGGAATCCTCTTCTGTCTGTCGCTCTGTGACTGCCACTGGTTCCACCTCCATTGTTTTTCTGCTGAATACAGCAAGTAGCAGAGGGCAGAACAAATAAACTTTTACATGACTAATGCTGTCTGTCCAGAACACTGTACCAAAATTGTTGGTATGTAAACTATTACAGGAGCCTAACCCTCACAAATCAATGGGCCCTGATGTTATCCAGCTGAGGGTGTAAAGGGATCTGGCTGACGTCACTGCGAGGCTGCTCTCCATAATCTCTGAGAAGTCGTGGTGACTGGGGGATGTCCCAGGAGACTGGAAGAAGGCACACATCATCCCCATCTACAAGAAGGGCTTAAAGGGGGATCCAGGGAAATTATAGGCACATCAGTCCCTGGGAAAGTTATGGAATGAATCCTCCTGGGGGCTATCACAAGTCAAATGTAGCACGTGACTGGGAAAAGCCAGCATGGATTCACCAAGAGCAAATCATGCTTGACAAGCTTGATAACCTTCTATGACAAAAGTAACCTGCTGGGCCGATGTGGGGTGAGCAGTGGACATAGTCAACCTGGATTTCTCCAAGGCTTTCGACATGGTTCCCCACAGCATCCTCCTAGAGAAATTGATGCATTACAGTCTAGATAAGTGGTCTGTGCAGTGGCTGAGGAACTGGCCGTTGACTGTGATGGTAAATAGCTCCTTTTCAAACTGACAATCTGTCACAAGTGGGCTCCCCTGGGGATGGATACTGGGTCCAATGCTGTTTAGTGTCTTCTTAAGTGATCTGGATGATAGGATAAAGTGTACCCTGAATGAAGTTTGCCGATGATACCAAACTGAGTGGGTAAGTGGACACTTTGGAAGGGAGAGACTCCCTGCAGGGAGATCTGGATAGGCTAGAAAAGTGGGACAAGAACCTTATGAAGTTCAGCAAGAGCAAATATAAAACCTTGCACCTGGGAAATAATAATCGAAGACTGCAGCACATGCTGGGTTCTATATGGCTGGGGAGCAGCTCAGTGGAAAAAGACCTGCAGGTCCTGGTGGACAAGAAGCTCAAGATGAGTGAACAGTGTGTTGCAGCAGCAAAGAAAGCCAACAGGATGCTGGGTTGCATCAACAAAGGCATCAGCAGCAGGAATAAAGAGATTATCTCACTCTGCTCAGGGTTTTTCAGGGCACAAATGTAACACTGTGTTCAGTTTTGGGCCCTATTATACAAAAAAGATGTGGACAGCCTGGAGAACGTCTTGAGAAGGTCCACAAAGATCATCAAAGGACTGGGAAGCCTGCCATGTGAGGAAAGGCTGAGAGAACTGAATTTGTACAGCCTTGAGAACAGAAGGCTCAGGGGAGACCTTATCACCACATTCCCGTATTTAAAGGGTGGCGACAAAGAAGATGGAGACTGCCTTATAACAAGGACTCACATAGAAAAGACAAGGGGTAATGGGTAGAAGTTACTGCTGGGGAGATTCTGTTTGGACACAAGAGGAAAATTTTTCACAATGACAGCGATCAGCCACTGGAATAACCTGCCCAGGGAGGTGGTGGATTGCCCAACATTGAACACTTTTAAGACTGAGCTGGACAAGGTGCTGGTCCATCTTGTCTAGACTGTGCTTTTGACAATAAAGATTCAACCAGACAATCCCTGAGGATTGTCTTCCAACCTGGCACCCTATGAAAATCACCGTAAGTACCATCTTTATTTGTTGTCTTCATCTGTGCCCAAACACGTTCCCTACCTCCTCTCACATCTACTGTAACTTAAAAAGTGCAGAAAATGGTCATTAAGGAGGTGCCTACGGTGCTGAACACGAGGAACTCTCCAGTTCTTTTAATGGAAATTTCTAAATCATCCATACTATCACCAGCTTTTTTTCTTCCTTAAATCTCCCGTCTTCTACCTCGGCATTTTTTCAAACACACAAATGTCCTGTGCTTGACACAAAGTGTTTTCATTTTCAAGTGCTGGGAAGTTAACATTCACTAGGGAACAAACACTCAGCAGGTCACTGACTCTTACGTGTCATTCCTGAGGGCATTCTAGCACTGGGAAACACGCAAGACATGCAGCAGTTATTTCACAAAGCCCTAGCAGTGAAAGGGAAGAGAAGCAGGAGGGAAAAGAGTTTTTGAAAATAACCACTACTACTTCTCAGCCATCTCCAACTCCACATGCATTGAACCATAGCAAAGTGCCAGTATTATGGTCACAAAACTCTTACAGGGCAAACGCTGCTGCAGAAGCACCACCCAGTAAGCCCATAAGAATATCTTGCCTCTACAAAAACTACAAGATGTGCAAGATGCATTTCAATGAAAAAAATGTATTATTTATCCAGTTACATTCATCTGTTTCATCCCAATTAAATTAACCAATTTTCACCTTATAAAAATAAGTAGGTAATAATGTATTTTCCCTTGAAAGACAGCTGCAGTAAAGAAACTGGAATTGCAAGCAACCTTCCTGCTGGCTAGAAGGCTTGGACAATCTCCTTTTTACTGAACTGTAGCTGGAAACTATTGCTTAAAGTATGGAAAGTAGAAAGGCAGACTCCTCAAGAGAAAACAGATATGCCCAGATTCAGCCTTGATGTAGACTGATAGTAGAAGTCTTTACCTCATACTTCTGTGCAACATGAGCATTAGAGATCAGCTAAGGGGGGGAGGCAAACCATATGGACTCCAACTTCTTGGATATCCTGTTGTTTTTCATTATACAAATGAGCAACTGACATAGTGCTGGGACATACAAAAGGTACTGCTCGAAAGCTGCTCTCAAACAGCCTTATATGCTACTCACAAACATGCTGTTAGAAACATAAGCTTCCCTTTCTGAGAGCAGAACAGGTTCACTCCACCATTTTGAAATATGCATTTACAATTGAGTAACTGAATTAATGGAGTCAAATTTACATAGTATGACTGGGAGCTGTTACATTTTAGTTCTGTGGAAAACTACATTATTTCTATTCTAGTGCTTAACTACAGTTCTAATTGCCTGATTTTAAGTACTCAAAGGAACATTCAATATGTTTTTAACTATTCATTCTTATCTACAACTAAACCTCAATAATGTTTCAGCTACTTCATTAAATATAACACTTACTAAATAGAACACTCACTTGCATTTTGAAAAAAAAAAGTAGCACAGAAAAAAAAACTAAATTACATGGATCAAATGCATGAAAAGGTATATTCTGTGTAGGAGTTCAACTTCCTTTCTTGCTCATGATTTCCACGGTTCACTTAACTGTAAAGGTTTCCCTAGCTGCTCTTATTAGCTAAGCTGTATTATTGATATGACTGTCCCCCTCATCTCTCTCCTCTGCATGTTATTATTGAAAGGGAAAGTTATACCAAAAAACTAGCTCTGAAAATTAATTTTAGGAAATACGTATACCAGAAAGCTGTCTTTGCTACATGACTGTCTGTCCTGCTCCTGCCTTCTGTGACATACAGCAAGGTCAGATGGTAGTAAAGACCTCAGATTTATGTCTGCAAAGAATTTCTTCCCTCCTTAGTACTTCATAGGCAGACATCCTACAGCTATCAAATCCACCACTTGCTGGATCACTATTGTAGCTCACTTCTTGGAGGTCGCAGTGAGGTCTGAAGATATCCAACATCATCCTGAACAGCTTAGCGTGTCATTGGCCCAGAACAAGAAGGTTATTGGGCTTGCCTGGTCAACTTTGCTGACCTTCTGCTGTGAAGTGGAAATGAAAGTCTACCCAGGCACCTGAATGGTTGATCTGCAAAAGGGACTGATAAATGCCTTAATATGGTCACAGGGAAGACAGTAAGAGAAACAAGTGCCAGGAAATAGGGATGAAGATACAGAAAATATGAAGCAAATAAATGACTGCTCTACTACTGTGCTGTAATTCGTATATTGTCGAAGTTCAACAATTTCAATGGAAAGTATATGCAGGGTTTAATCATTTCCTTTCTTTCATAGCTGTACAGTTAGAAGGAGAAAGCATTCTGGTTTCCTTTCTTGAGAGATACAACCACTCTCTTGTCCCCAGAGATAAGCACTAGTAATGAAAGCAGTGACAATGGAAACACCAAAGGGTGTACATATGAAAATATCTTGTAAACACAACACTGCATGCAGTACAGAGGAACATTTATCACATGCTTGACCCAACAGCCACACAAAACCTTGAAACACCAACAAACCAAGTAACAAAGTATGGAAAATGTTCAGGACAAATTACTGTCATTTACATTTAAGGTCTAACTTGAATCTTTTTATACACGAAGGAAGTAAAATGTAAGTGCCACATAAGTGCCACAGAAAATATGACACTGAGATTAATCCAGATATCAGTACATCATACTCCCACCAATTCTAGCAGTGAACCCTGTATACACACACACACACACGTATGTACGTGCTCTGAGCACATCTGGGGTGGCTGTCACAGATGAAATTTAAAAATATTAGCAATAATTTTTTAGCATACAGGTGTTTTCATTCCAGTCTGAGGAAGTATGTTCCAATCTTCAAGTTTAAAGCCATATATATATACACATATATGTACACACACAGTCATACCTTTTTTAAAAAACAGATATATACACTTCCACACATGCAGCCACATATGCGCGCACGCACACACACACAAAGAGTATGTACCTATATCTGGATATATCCCTGACATTACTATGGATGTCATAAAAGCATGGAATGATTTTACAGACAAGTTGCAACACAGAGCCATAATGAGTTTCTGAATTGCCAATACTCACACATAACAGAGGGCCTGATCATCAGCAGGTGCTGGAGAAGATCTAGAATGTGAAGCATACGATGCAGCATCTTTTTACAATTGTGTTAACAAAGGTCAATGTCTCATGCTGAATGCCAGAGGCATACTTATGTAGTTAAAAGTGTGAGCTGCTTTTTTTCTTTGCTTTTTTTTTTCCTTTCTATTTTTTTCCCCCCCTTCTACTTCCACTTCATCTACACCTCCCCCAGAAAGCATCTGCTCTTTATTATCATCTACAGCAATGATTATTAACAAGCATGGAAAATGGAATTGCAATCTATCTTTTATTTCTTAATCAGTTAATTCATGCCCGCACTTTAGGCAGGTGAATTCTGATTCAGCTCTGTAATTATCTGACAGATGTTACAAGCAGCTGCTGCTGAGCACAAAACCCTGGCTATTATTACAGAAATATAAGAGCTCCTGGCAAGGTGGAGTGACAAGTGAAACAGAATGCGTAAGGCCACACATCTGGTTTTCCCACATACAAAGGAGAAAAAAATTAAATACCTAAGTCTGAAACTGAAATTGCTGGTTCTTCAACTATTCAAAATCAAATTTCCTTTAATAAAATAAAACAAAGCCTTTATGTGGAAGTACGAACAGCTTTATGTTTCTCAACAAATCATGTTTGCCACTGAAACACAGCTTTGAAATTAAATACTTCTTTCTAATCATTCTTTGAAGGCATCCTGCTACCCAAGAAAAAGCTCAGTCTAAAAGTTAAGGTAACAGCTTTGCAGCCCTGTATGGATAGATGAAATTATATCAAGATGGCCTGCAAATCCTGCATGGTGGTGCACCACATTAGATCTGAAAGGACATCTATATAGTTGTGTATCCCTATCAGCAAACAGGAAAAACTATAACAAGATAATGTTCTGTATCTCCAAATTTCTGATTTTGGACATTATACCCATCTTTGTATCATAATATTTTTCTGGTATTCTGTACTGCTCCTGAAATTACCAGTTAACAGAATAGTTCAATTATGCTGAAATAATTTTGTATCAAAACTATGTAGGCTAAAAATACTGTCTTTATTCTTGCAAGACTTCTTTAGAAGCTACCAAAAGATTTGATTTTACAATTCTTTGAAGTGCAGAAGCCGGATTCACTTTAAACCCTTATCATGGGAATGCACTGAAGAACATAAATAGAAAATGAAAGACAAAAATCTAAAGTACATGAATAGCAACTGCCCCTTTTCTGTGAGATCTTTCAGAAAGCGGATGCACTTTTCTCTGGAAAATCTGAAAATTCATGTCTAAGACAAGATTTTGGCATTTCCAATGTATCTGCAGCAGATTAAGGCTACAAAATAAAACTTTTAGTCAGATAGTGTAAAATGCAGCAGCTATAAAAGGATAAGCACAAATAATGAACACATCTGTGTGGCTGATCATATAACTATGGCACTAACGAAGACTCCTCACAAAAGAATGGTGCTGAAGCATTTGTGCATCTAAGCAGACGTACAGACACATGCATGCACACATACTAACTGATTTCAGTTGTGGCAGTCAGAATTGTAATACAGTTTGAAAGTCTACAATAATAATCAATGCCACATTTTATCAATGCTGACTCACTCATATTCGTGACAGCATTAACAATAATGTAATTCATTATATGAGCATATCCCATTATTTAAACAAGTTTGCATTAAATCATAATCCTTACTGCATGACACTTGTGGGGCAGACAATGAAACCTACCACCCACCATGAAGACACCCAGCCTACATGTTCCCAAAATGCCGGGTCTCTTCAAAGCTAGAATACTTCTGGGGAAGGACAGCATGCTGTGCAGTCCATTTGGAACTGACAAAAACCACAGAGTTACCTGCAACCATACTGGGACTGAACTGATCCCTTTCAAGGCGAGGCTCTTAAATAAGTAGAGGCATCTATTACAAACAGCTCCATTAATCCCATTTGCAGATCTGACCCAACACATGCTACCATGGGTTTGATAAAAAAAGCTACTAGATTTTTTGGCACTGTAAACCCAGCATTGGTGTGTCTAAAGCATTGTTCACAAGCTTAGGAACAACTTCATTTCTAGATGGTGCATGTGGGCAAAGTTAACTCCACAACCACGACAGTTATACAGAACTGTATTTCAAGGGAAATTTAAAATTCAGTAAATTGAGTGAACTTGAGAACAAAAAACTTTCTCATCAAGCACATAGATTTTTCAAAACTTGTCTTAATTAAGTTTAAAGTAGCGCTCCCAAGAGTAGATATTTATGCAGTAGAGCAACAGCTCCTTTGTATGTACTAATAAAAAATCGGAAGTAACTTAACCAAACAGACTGTTCTGCTATTTGTCACAGGCGTACTGAAAATGTTTTAAGTATAACTTTTCTGCATTAACATCATGTGTCATACTTTCTGTCTGGCAGTCAAAACCAAAATCTATTACAAAGATCCCCATCAAATGAAATCACCTGTGCAATGGCCAGGACAATCCAGCTTTGAGAAACACAAACACCTTGAGAAAATTCCTACTTTCTTCAGAAGACTTATATTATGAACACAAAACTCTGACTAATCCCATTCCTTCAGTAAAACCAGGGCAGTAATGAAGATGATTACTAATGACAGTAATAACTTTTCTAAGAACATCCAAAGCCTCTCACACAAGTGATTTTATCTACCAAACCCATAAAGCTGTAATCTGAAGGTGAATTATCCATCTGGAGCTGTAACTTAAAAGGTAAACCCATGTTGTAAAAACAAACAAAATTTTCATTTAAAATACTTGCATAAATAACCAAGTTTTCATTATTAGCATCTTCATACCACAATACATCACCTAGCTTTACCTACTTTATATCTGGTCCAATGAGCGAATGCCTCCTTAGCATAGCCCGGGCTTGTGCATTGGTTAAGTTAGTGGTTGACTCTTCGTTAATGGACAGGATGCAGTCCCCCACACCAATCCGTCCATCACGACTTATTGAGCCTCCATGGATGACGCTGCGGACTATCATTCCTGAGCCATCTTTATTGGAACTTACCGTCATCCCTACAGTGAAACACACATAAATTAATTAATAACATCTTTGAGCCCCAAGCTCTGAGCTCCAAGAAAAAGAAATGTAACCCGGAGCAGGGAAGGTAAAAGCCAGCCAGCCATCCTTACAAGTCAGCAACCTATAAACATTGCTCTTATTCTCCCTTGCATTTCTTTCTTTCCAACAGGAGACAGCAGTTACAAATCACAATCACAGTATCTTTATTTTACCTTGTGTCATTTCACATATCAGGCTCAATATGAAAAAGACTGTTGAAAATTTAAGCGGAAAATATACAAAAAAGGTAATGAAATTGCTTCTAAAACAGTCAAATCCACGAGTCTTCTGGATGGTTCACTGAGTTTATACACCACATTTACTTTGGTTTAAAACGGTTCTCTTTGGAATGGAGCTGCAATAACTAAGCAGTTAATTAGGTAAATAGGGTCAATACAACCATTCCCGTATTTTCAACAGAAAGGCTGAATCAGATCCACTTGAGATAGTGGCTGCCTTCCTGCTGTCCTAGATGGGCCATCGCTTCTGCCTGACTTCTGTAAGAGCCCACACACTACTGATGGATACAGTCCACTACTTGAATTATATCACCTGCTGTGGCACAGCAGGACACTACTTCTCAAGGCTCACACACACCATTTAACTCCACTTTCTTTTCACAAATGGGAAATGAGACAGAGACGCTCTTCCCCCTTTTCCCTCATCAGGAGCCCACAGGACTTACTTGTGGTGCTGGGCTTCACATGTCTTTGTTACTGTTCTTACATGCACGAGGTGTCACCGTTATTTTCAGGGCAGTTGGTGCTCATGAAATCAACACTGCTGACAGTTCCAGGAAAAACTGTTCTTCACTAAGGCAATGCAAAGGTAGTTGAAGGGCCAAAACCCTAGTATTATTAATGCTGCCAAACCTTTTTTTTTTTTTCCACCAACATGACAGCTTTCCTTTATTAAAAAGATGAAGCCACTAAAGTAAGAGCACCTTACAGCATAATTGGAGAAGGAGGCCATGACCACCTCACTAGGTGTTCTGGTTTTTCATGTAAACATCAGGCTAGCAAGCACTGGGAGTGCAGTTGTGTGTCGGCAAGCCCTTAGACCTTATTGTCCAAACTGTCAGTGGAAGGAAGATAACAGCTACCCAAAGCAAAACCACCAAGGATACCGACTATGAGAAAATTCTAACTATTTATGTACAAACATGGCTACATAAGACAGAGACTGAACACTTTACTCTGTGACCTTAAAACTTGTGAGATAAACGGCCTCAACAGAGTTTAGAACGTTTATAAGCCCCAGTCTATCCAGACTCAGCCAACCATACAAACCATACAAACATCTGCCTATGTAACTGTCTCAGAGAATAAAATAAAATATTGTAACCATTTAAAGAACAACACTAATCTGAATATTCATTTGTGCTTTTTAAGACTCCTTCCAGAAAGTAAAAATTTCTTAATAGTGTTAGCTCCTCATACCCATTTGTAGCTGAGATCAATGTAGCTGTCTAAAGTATGAGAAAGTGGCCCCGACAAGCAAGGAATAGCCCAATAAGCTTCTCAGACACAGGAATACATGTACTTCTACTTTGGTATGCAAAAGTCAAGGCTTATCTTTTGGAAAACTGCAAAACCCATCTTCATGATGGCACTTTATATTAAACAGATGAAAGAATTTGATGTTACCATTGACTGGAGATTTATGATTTGCCAAGTAACGATGTCAGCTGTGGTCAGGCATAATTTAAACACGGGTGTGTCAGACCTGTGATAGAGGCACACAATGCCACTGATTTATTGCCTTGCTATTACAAAAAGAGGTAAAGTGCCTGTCCTCTACCCCTCAGATAAGTAACGTTACAATGTTGAGCACACCACAGATGGCATTTACAGATGATAATACAGTGTGATCTGCTCACACTGGTTGCTCAGTCAGATCCGAATGTAAACACAACTCTGCAACACAGTGGTCTCCACTAGAATTCCGGCAGTGTGCACAGAAAGCAAACTGCCAAGGAAACGGCTGAAATGTGGTTTGAAATTCTGAACCTAACTTTGCTGCTTGGTTAAGCCAGCAACAAACAAAAGTATTACTGAGGCTAGTGTAATAGAACTCATGGTTTCTATGCTGACACCCTCATTACAACAGATCTGAAAGGCTGATGTCACACTTTGGACAGCTACAGTTTCAGGTTAAAAATGCAAATGCCACCGTCAAGTTGCCAAATGAATCACACAGGACAATGGCATTTCAGCTCTTCTTGCATGTGGGTGCTCTGTCCTCTTACCTTTCAAGAATCACAATGAAAAGGTTACAGCTCCAGCTGTGGCTGGATTTGAAGAGCTATTGCAAGCTATCGGTGACACCACTTAAAAGGAAAAAAGAAGTGCCAGTTCTCAACTGAAATAATTGATGCAGCTGCAGCTTTCAGCAACATTCACAGCTCTTGATTTAGCTCCTTTTGTAAAAATGAAAGTTAAAAGCCGTGCAGTCATGTGTGTAAATTGGTCACTGTGCCCAGGCAGCTTCGCAGGCCAGAGCACACATAGACTTGAAGAAAAAGACCACAGTCAAAAGCCAGGAGAAAGCATTATTCAGATTCATACTGTGTATATGCAAAAGGCCAGCCTTACTTTTCGTAAGACATACATGAAAAACACTGCTCCATTGCGTTAAGAGGTTATCGCAAACAAAACTTTAACAAAATCCAAATGCCTAGAACTGCACTGTGACGTGTACTTTATGCAGCCTGGTAATGAGGCCAGTAAAGGTCGTAGTTACCCAAGCACCTCATACCAATGGAAGTCTAAACTTACATTCACATCAGCCTTGCCTACAGCTTTATATTTTGGGGATCACCTCCTGATCCAGTTTCGAGGCTGACTGTATGACAAAGGAGAATGCGACATGGGCATCCAGACAACAGAGGGCCATTTATTCCAGGCAGAAGTGCCCACTGAATCACAGCATCACAGCACCCCAGCCACCTCTGCACAGCAAGGGAGTCCTGAGTGGTGGCTGTTTATCAAGAAGGGGCCCACAGCCTGCTTTCCAGGTGCTTTCCATAGACGACCCATCCCAAAGCATTTGTGAAGTCAATGCACTCAGCCAGCATCCACACAAACTCCTGCCCTACCAACACCAGAGAGCCTTCAAGGATGCGCAGCTGGCTGGAAACAGTAACCTAGACCAAATCAAATGAAACACACCAGCCACGTACAGGAACGTCACTGCTTCCCACAATAAAGCTTCCCTTGCGCTGGCTCTGGGAACTGGCTGGGGAGGATGCTAAGCCCATGCTACCCCTCACATTTCCCAGGGCTGCATTAGATACCGGGAGAGGACAACAAAAATGTTTCCATATGTTGTGCCTCTTCAGTTCAAAATGTGCCTCTAGTCAGTATGCTCTTGAAGTTGCAGATTGTAGATACTTCAAACTCTGAAATTATCTAAAAAGTGATAGTATCACTGAGTTAAAAATAGTAATAAATTTATCAATGATCTGATTTTCAGAAATACTGAGGCACCTAAGATACAAGTAAAAACATGTAGCAAGGAAGCGAACAGCTTGTTTAGACCCTTTTGACTATTCTCCAAAAGCAAGATCATTTTGTGTTTACATACATTTGAAAGTCCAGTCTGCAGCTCTTTGACCAAAGTGTTCTTTTCTACAGCATTCCTTGACTATACCTCGTTTTCCCACTGTACTATATAAACATATAGACATTAAAAAACAATGTATTAAAATAGTTCTGTTAACATTAAGTATGACAAAACTCCTTTATGGGAAAAAGAAAAATCTCAGTGAGACTGGACACTTTTGCGTTCATGGTGACAGCAAATGGATCCACTGACATCATAGCCAAACAGGGCAAGAGCAGCAAAGAATTAATATCCTGTTATGTCTTCCCCACTAAAAAGGAAATGCTTAGTCTGTACTAATAAATCAAGAAATGTGAGAAAAACAGAAAGGTGTGTTCCTGAACAGGTTATAAAAATGTTAGCTACCTTACCTAGACTCGAATTGCCTTTTGCAATAGTGATAGTCTTCTCATACGCGTTTTTGACTGAATTTGGGGCTGTGGAACTTCCCTCCAAAGACACTGGGCATCTCTTTTCCATTAAAAGCACTCGATCCTAACACAAAGGAAAATAACATCAGTTCAGTATACAGAAATAAAAAAACGATTGGAGATACTGACCTCAACTCATCTTACCTCATACAAAAGCTAGGTGCATAATTAATATACATATCCTTATACAGACACTGGAAACATTGGTCCATCAAAGATCAAACCAACATACATGAAGTTTCTGTTCTCATTCAGGTAATAAAGCAAATCTACCAACGTACACTTTTTATTTAGGGATATCAGTTACCCTCTTAAAATTTGGGAGGTGAATTCAAGGGTCCTCAGACTCATTCACTACAGATGTCTAACAACATGCCAGTGCTAAAATAACAAATCTTCTAAGAAATTGTAGCTCTTTTAAGAATTTCTTAATAAATCACTGAATGGAAGAAAAAAGAAACACGTCACAGTGACTGTCATATAAAGGAATATTCATGTTTGGACACTGTGGCATGACAAGCCATTTTGTGAGCTGAACTGCATGGGCTTGCATGAACACCAGGATGCAAGACCGTAAAACCACAGCCCCTAAGCTTCCTAGGTCTGGTTTCCAGCTGTGCATCTCCTCCTTGCACCAATTCCTCTGTGGAGCTTCCAGGGGATAAGAGAGGCCCCCTGGCCTGCCCAATGGGTACACTGTGGTCCAGCAGCGTCTACTGCTGTGAGATATGAGCAGAATTTTATATACCCTTGTATCACCAGACTCTGGGAGATGACTATCTTGATACCATAAATTATCTCATGTTTTAGATAGGTCTAAATCCTGAAGTTTTCATGTGAGCTACCACATCTGATGTACATTTATAATCAAACCATCACAGATGGCTGTTGGCCAGTATCAATTTCTGAGATTCTATGGTATAATAGCGCCTTTCTGTAGGTTTTTTTAAAATTATTATTAAAAAAAAAATCTTTACATTTCCAGTGGGATCAAGCTGGGTGGCAGTAGCAAGGTTTGTACTTAGTGCAATTTCTGCTGTTGTCTGAGATCCAGTCCATGTTGCTGTGTTTTCGCTTTCATTTTGGTTGATATCCGAAACATCCAAAGACAGAAGATCCTTTTTAGGAAAACCAGTTGCAGTTTCAAGACTATTATCCGCTACAGAGTTTTGCTCTCTCATTCTCTGATTCAGATCCATGCTGTACAGATTCTTGTCAGATACACAGAAATCAGCTGCAGCATTTGAATGGTCCTCTCCAACGGACTGTAAACACAGGAGACAATGAACAATCAACATTTCTTTATAATACAAAGTGCATTTCATGCTAAAATCTTAAACAGAAACTAATCTCACAGAATTTAAAAATATATGTTTTAATATAAGTGTCTTCAGTAGACCCCTACCGGCATTTTACTATAAAATGTACTTGATTTCTCAGACATTTTCTTCTGTTTTAAAATACCTGAAATAAGTAAGTTACTGCTGAAGGCCAAATTCTAATTTGGTACTCTTCAATAACTCTCCACTAACTTCAGCAAAGTAACATCCACTCACACATTCTCAAACTAGACATAACTCCAGCAAGTTATAAATATTAAAGCATCCAACGTCTTTCATTTACAAATCAGTGAAAATAAGACCCAGCTCATACCCAACATGGATTCCATACGCCATATGTACATATTAGAGTTGTAGCATATGCCCATTTTTGTTTCGCTGAAAGACAATGATGTAATTTTTGAAGAAAAATACAATGTCAGGAATTTGCAGCTACAGCAACATGTGGCCCCATTAGGGCATTTGCATTACTTTAAGTTCTTCTCAACATCTGTTTTAAAAGTGAGACCAAAGGCATTCAGAACCTCTCAAATTCACTGCAGTCAAAAATAGCTGAAATACCTCTGCATTCCTAATAGCATCAAATATCAATTCTTTCATTTTTATTGCATTTCACTTACTTCAGAAATCTCATTTTATGAATAGATTTTCTCACTATGTTTACTTTGTGAAGTCACTCATAATTGCAGAGTATAAAATATTACTTGATAAGAACTTAATACTCACTTCACACTGGTGCACTGAGAGGAATACTGAAAAGTCAGGACCATAATCTTTAAAAACACATGTAAACTCAAGCAATCTTTAAGTCAATGCTGAAAATAACTTAAGACAGCCTCAACGTGATATATAATGTAAATCCAGCCTCCATCTCATAAAATGCTTCTCAGCATGCCAAATGCGTAATCCATTTAAGTAACAATTACAGAGTGATACAATGCAATCTGTCCCACTGGCACAGCAGAGACATGCTCTTTTCTGGATTGGGAGAAACATTAGAAGATGAATTTAGCTTTCCAACCAGTGCCTTGTAAGGGCTGAACATATTCCAGACGTGATAAAGGGAGTTACTAGACCTCAGGTGTGGAGGAAAAAGCAGCAGCTACCCTGTTCAAGACCACAGACTGCAAACGCTGGAGAAGTCCCTACAATGTTGCTTTCAAAGATCACTGCTAGGAGAAACAACTTGGAAGACTCTGGACTGCCAAAACAAATCTACAGATTGTCAAGCAAAAAAAGGCATGAAAAATCAGGAAGAGAAACAAAACGCCAACGATGATACGATCAAATCGTTACGGGTATGTGGCCAGCAAGAAAAATAACAAAAACAAAAACTGATCTTTGTAATGCTTTTAAAGAATTTATCTTCATTTATTGACTTTAAATAGAATTATTAGCAATCAGGTGTGATACATACGGATTTACTTTTAATTACCGTATCATTATGAACATTCAAGAACACAGTAAATGAATTAGCAAACATATTAAATATGAAGCATAAAAGCAAACCTTAGGATGAAAACTTACTCTTGCTTTTCCTATCTAAAATATTGTAAATTAATGCAGTTATTTCATGTTACTACTCTTTACCGTGCTCCACAGTAACAATGATTAAGTTTTTGTAGCAGACTACTCACCACAGATTTAATACTACAAACATCTCACCATACTTCATCTGGCTATAAAAAACAAAAATCCAAGCTTTTAACCTCCTAGCTGCCCCTCTCTTCAGCACAGACATCTGAAAGACAACAGCACTACCCAAAACAAAACTGCACTTCAATCTGCTAACAAATAGTGCAGTTTGAACCAGGATGACATAAGACATTTATATCTAATAATACAGTGTTTTCACACTTATAATCAAAGCTTGTCATCAATAAAACCATACTCCTTTTTACCTTGGGAATTGACAATGGAAGAGAGAAGCTGAAGTTCAGGTCACCGCTACTGGCACTGCCATGCAGAGCTATCATTGAAGCCTGGAAGACGTCACCCTCTAGAGAATACTGCGATGCAAAGGTGGACTCATCCACTAGATCTGCCTCGCTGGAGTCCACCTAGCAACAAAAGCAATTCAATCAGCCAGGCTGCTACCCTCACACCACGTAAGCCCCCGAACACATGCACCTCAGCCGCTACATTGTGACTGACACTTCCCTTCTTTCTTTCCCATT
>JAOXJM010000019.1:33396569-33434784 GCA_026413425.1 Tringa solitaria
TCACTTACTCCATGAAACCACATTTAAATATATCTGGTCATAACCATATGTGACAAAACACTACTTTTCCTCACTCCCATGAAATCAGGCTTTGCTGCAAACGTGCAAATGACCTATTTTGTAGAGGTTTTGAGCTGACAGGACATGGTAATATTTACAGAATTTTTTAAGTGGCTGACAATTGTAGAGGAGTAACAGCACAGAGAGTAGAATCATCAGCAGGGGAATAAGGGTAGCAGCTGGTTGACTTTTTTTGGAAGATGTCTAGCAAATGAGCAATGCCAGGTGATGTAGGAAAGAAGCAGCATCTGTGTGCTGGTTGGCACAGGGAGAAACTGTCTGATGGATTGCTGCAATGATATGGAAATAAGAAATGTTCCTGTACAGGAAAAGGAGAGCCATACAGACAAACGCTACAAAGCCAGCTTGCTCTGTCTGAAGAAAAGACTGCATGGCTTCAGTTGTTCCCAATGTATTACCGCACAATCACAAACAAACCAGAACCAGATATTATTCAGATCACACTTATGGAAGTCCTAAGCTTTGATCTGAAAAGGCTTCAAGCACATAGTTTCTTGCATTGTGGATTCATGACACTTAAATTCTCCCAGACTGTCATCACTACTGGGACAGAAAATTGTGGCTTTTGAGAACATAAGCATGAAAGACATTCAAATAGCAATTAAAAGAAAAGAAAGACTGAGGTTAAAGTTTGTCATGAGTTAAGTATACCTGTTTCTCTGGTGTGGAGGTTGGTACTGGTGTACCTGGTGGGACTGCTGGTGGAGGTGGCTCCTCAATTGGACCTCTTGCAATTACCAGTTTCACTCGATTTCCACATTGCCTCAGAACTTGTGCCACCTGCTCACTGCTCATTCCAGCTAGGTCCGTATCACCAATTTTCAGGATGTGGTCTCCACTACACAATCTCCCATGCTGGAGGAAGAATAACAATGAAAAAAAATCTATTAACATCCTGCTATTTCTCCCACATAACATACAATTAGAAAAAGACCACATAGGTTTAGTCACTTTTAAGATAAATGAACCAGGGAACCTTTTTTGGGTGTCCAGGCAATAAACATGGAAAAGAAATGTAGGTTGCCTAATGGCAATGCAGGATATCCTTTTTCAAGCAGTCACAGGAGCACAGAAAAACATACGTATAGTTATGGTTACTACCTACTGGTATTTAACAAGTGCATGTAGATTAGAGAACTTCAGGTTTCATTTCAAAGCACACTTCCAAAAGACAGTACATAAACGTGTAACTCAACTTTGCACTTCTATTTAAAAACTGCTCTTCAGGATGAATCATAACTTAAAAATAAAACACATTTCGTCCTTACTATGATCCAGTTATTTATATTGCTTTACACTGGTTTACTTTCCTAATGATTTACCTTCTGAAAAACTTCACATGAATTTAGCCCATATGAAAAGTATTAAAGAGACGGGTCTGTAAAAGGAGCTCATCTACCTGCTCAGGGAAGGAGTGTGGCAATAAAACCTGCCCATGCATCTCTAGGACCTGTTATCAGGTCCTAGACTGATTATTGCAAGACTCACTAGTCTCTGTGCCTACTCAGTCCTCGACCACCATTAACGCAGCCCCAGATACCTGCCCAACAGACAAGCTGGAAATGAGCTGTGATCACCAAATTCAATTCACATGAGCCCTTTAGGCAGGAGCAGTGGACAAGCAGAGCCTGTGTCCTCAAGCAGACACATGAAGCCATATGCCTGCTCCAAGCTGCAGGAAGCCCAGTGGAGAGAAGCAGATATTCTTCTTAACTGCTGGGGCAGAGCAAGTAAGCGTTTGGCATCTCCCTCACCCCTGGATTATAACCAGTATATTAATGAAAGAATTAGGACTCTAAATGCATATCAAACATGTATAAAGTAACAGGTTTGAAAATACAATTTAGAGCCTAATCCAGCTTTTACATTCAAAGACACAGATCCCCTGCACTAAACACACCCCTACTGAGAATAAATTTCACCACTTTCTCTTTCTTACACTTATGAGGAAAAAACTTCTAGTACTTAAGCACGATTATAAAAGTAAAGGGTAACTTCACGCCTTAATAAACAGTAAACAGAGGACAGGTTGAATTTACCTGATCAGCCACCCCTCCTGGAAGGATGGTTTTAACAATCACTCCAGTAGACTTTCCTCCCACTATCCCAAATCCCAGACCTGAGCCATCATTCACCAACTCAATGGTCTCCACATGCTGCCAGTGAACCTAAAAGGAATAAATAATGAGCTTGCAAATGTTTGAAATAAGAACATATGTACTAAAATCTGCAAAATATTTCCTCCTATTTCTTGGGTATGTTTTTGAATAAAGGAAGATTGGAGGAAGGTGGAAATATGGGAGCTTTTTAACAATTACTATTAGGTGTAAGACTACAAAATATTTAAGCAATAAAGTGCTCATTCTGTAACAGCTGGAATTTCTCTGGTACAAAACTTCTCTGGGTAGTGATTCGGTAACTTTCTGAATGAATTTAACCAGCAACCGAGAACTGTCCACCTCCATGGCCCATTGCAGTCAGTGGGAAAAATACTGCTGCTAGGAAGTATCATAAGACTGCAAACTAAAATCTTCAGATAAGAGCATGTTCACATTGGCCGTTCTAACAAAGCACAGGAGACAGCATAAACCCAATTCAGAGGTTAAGGCTGAAACCAGCACCAGGTAGTGCAAGGTAGGCATTAGCAGAATTGCCCCCTGTGTATCAAACAAAGATTTCTGGTAGTCTGATGTCAGCAGCACCAGAACGAAGTAGTTCTGATGGCAGACCTCGTGTTCTGACAGAAGCGAAACTTCTCTGAAAGAAAGACAAATGTACAATAGGCAATACAGGGGCAATACTGAAGGAACAACTGGAAGGTCCTGGTATTACTTCTCCTGAAGAACAAACCACACCATAAACTCATCTGAAATTTAAAACTGCAGCTGGTGCTCCAGCAGGTAGGATCTTGAAAATAAGAAGTTATTTTGGAATAATCAAGGTACTGCAGATTCAAAGCCCTGTAGTTCCTGTTTGGGAATTCGCAGTCTTAACACAAACTAATGATGACCAAGCAAAGCCTGAATGTAAAATAACAGCTCCAGATACGCTGTTTTCTACCAGCGTTTGAAAGTGAGGTGAACACACAGACTGGGAAAGGCATGTATAAAAAAAAAAAAAAAAAAAAGAAGGAGCTGTGGCAGCTTTGAAAGGAACATTTTTTTCAAGGAAGGGAATAACAGAATACGGAGACAATCGCATAGACGAAGAAGTGAGTTGCAGGAACACTGGGAGAAATCAGGCCTCTCCCATGTGCTGACAGGAAAAGTCAGGCCAATCAATCAGCTTTATTTTGGCACATCGAAGAACGGAATAATTGTGAAATTTCTTCACTAAAGGTTTTATGCTAATGATTACAATAAACACTAAAACAGATGCTTTTTCCAGGCTTACAGCTCCATATACTTCTGATTATCAATTCCAATAAAGAAGAGCCACACATGATAGAACAGTGAAACCTACAGAAACCAAAGACAGGCCCTTTCATCCCAGGACAAGCCATTACATAAGTAAGATACCAGGAAAAGAAACTGCAGTTAGTATCACCATGTTTTTGAGCTATGTTCTTTACACTTAGATGCTCAAAAGTTTTCAAAACAAAGTAAATACAGCAGAGCTGTTTTGTGGGGGTCCTGAAGTGTGTACCTACACATGGCATTTTGATGGCTCACTCTTGTTGCTCTACTTAAGCCCCACCACTAACAGACAACAAAGAAAATAACAGAGGAGCACCCATCCAGTCGATGGTGCAGACGAGATTGAAATTTCTGTCTGCCCAAGCAGAAGGTAAAGAGAAAAAAAAGATCCTGTTTATGGCTACCTGAAAATAAAGTTTCATAAAGTAAGGTAAACATGTTGTACTTGCATTGGTGGATACAGAGAATTAGGCAGACGGGAAGAACGAATTCATTCAAGATCAAGTTCCCCCCTCCCCCAGCAAGCCTGAATATTTTCTACTCTTTGCCTGGGAAAAGGTACAAGAAAGATAAATAGAGGACAAACCTCAAGAACTGTGAAGGAAATGTACATACAAGTTAAAAAAAATGGCTCAAAAGACTAGATGCAATAAGCGCATACATGCCCACAACTGAATACAGAGATGTTTGGGGTATACTCACCGGGTTGGAATGGGCTGAAACTGTGCTAGCAGCAGATGGAGACCGGGAAACTACAGGACTGATGAGCTGAGGGAAAGTGCCCCTGGCCACAACAAGCTGGACATTATCTTTTGCTTTCTGTAGGATGCTGATAGCCTGTTGATGTGTAATTGTCTGATCAAGGGCTTGTCCGTTAATAGCAAGGATTTGATCTGCTTCCTTCAGCTTTCCATCTCTGTCACGTATGTGTAAACAGGGAAGGGGATGACAAAATAAACAAACAAGAAAAACCAAAGAAGTGTTGCCACAGAAATGACAATATTTTGACAATTTTCCAATATTTTTAATAACCTGTTCTCTATTCCCCACACTTTTTAATCTCTCCCTGCAGTTTTGCTAAAAGGAGCTGATGCGGCACCCTGGTGATCGCTTCCTTTGAAGCTAATCCCACTGCCACTCTCCCCTGGCTACTACCCCCTAGCTAGCTTTCTTCTCCCTGTACCCCCATGCGAGACTAAGCATATTAGATGTCAGTTGCTCCCAACCATAGCCTGGGAACTTGTGTTTATTCTTGACTTTGAGCCTCTTGCTTAACAGACCAAGTGCTTCACTTTGTTCAGTGAGCCCATTCTGAATATTCATTAAACCGTGGAGTGGAACACACTTTCATCAAGATGTTACGGAAACAAATTTTGTTTTGCACAAAACCAAGGGGGAAAGAAAAAAAAAAAGAAGGGGAAGCAGAGAGAGCAACAGAAATAAAATGATAAAACAGATCCCTTCTAAATGACAGGGAAAAAAAGCCCTGAACAAATTAAAAAGTAACTCTTCACTTTCTGACAAAGGAAGCACTACTGTAAAATTATATACTGAGCCCTTCCTCAGACCTACTTCAAAAGAAGTGTATGAAGCCTACACAGATGAGTTGCCCTCTGCCTCCTCCACTGCTTCTATTGCTTCTGCAACAAATCAGCAAAAAATCTGGAGTTTTGTCTTCAACATCCTGAAGTGGCAATGCTTTGAAAACAAATGGCAGCACCAGGATCCCTATTACACCAGCTTTTGTGAGCACCTACAGTGTAGAAGCCAAGGTACTCAACAGCATTCATGAAAAACACTATTTAGCTTCAACCTGTATTATTTCATATGTTAATTTGAGCTGTTTTTCAGAGCACTCCCAAAGACTTAACACTGCCAGGGCCTTTCTGATTTATGACCCCTGTAAGAGTTGTTGAATGTTTCTCTCTTCAGACAGGGCCTGATTCAGTAAAAATAGGTCTCAGCTCCATGCAATAAGGAAAGTAAAAGCAAAGACCTCTTGAAGCAGAAGGAAAATAAGAAAAAAAGAAAGTAAATGGAGTTTAGGCAGATTAAAAAATATTGTTATGTCACTTCTCATAACTGAATTAACTCTGTAGGCCACACTCTGCCCTCTGTTAAAAGAACAGTGTTCAGACAACAAATAACCAGAAAATTTCTCCCTACAGCACACTGAGATAACTCAGCTGCCCCACACAACACAGAGAGTACACCACAAAGCAGCTCTGGCTAGGATCCCGACCAGCAAATCCACACACAGTGATACACCCCACCACCATGAATTGAACCAGCACTGCTGCCATTCACCACTGAGTTTGTTTCCTCCCTCAGGCTGTTCTTAGAGCAGAAATCCATTTCTCTCAACACTACATGTGGAATCAGGATTAAAGCATAAGGATATTTTCAATAAGCTATTATTATTGCTGAGTTTCTCGTAACATCAGCTGAGTATCTAAGAGTCCAACAAGTTTAGGTCAAGCCTTGCTTGATTTAAAAGCTTGGTTTCACATCTGCTCAGTTGGAAGCTACCTAGCAAACAACACTGCTCGTCACAACTGATGTTTTTTGCACCAAATTGGTTTTCAGTGCATTCAAGGATGGCAAAATCTGTATTTTAGCTTTAAAAGCCATGACACAGAAGAATAGCCTCCCCGTTTTCCCCATTGGAAAGGGGATATTAAACAACATAGAAACTACAACTATCCTTTCTAAAAATCCAGAACATATCATATGCTGCCCTGTTGCAACATTACATAAATTGTAGTGATAAGTAATTTTAAATCTGCTATGATGCATGGTTTAAAATACGAGAGAAATGTGCCCTTGTACTACAAAATCAGCAGCAATAACACAACTAAATTGCAGTGTCATGTTAACACGTCGTAGAGTGAAATATTCCAGTAGTAATCTTACCGATGCGCCACACTTCCCTCCTGGATTTCTTGCACAAATATTCCTAGTTCTCCCCTGTTTTCACTCTTCAGTCCTACAACACTGAAGCCCAGACCACCACTTACAGGTTTAATAAGCTCAATGGTCTCAACAAGACGACCCTGTTGAGCAGATTGGAAAAAAAGGGTAATAATGTTAAAAATGTGGAAAAGCAGTATTAATGAATGTGGTAAACAACTTGGAAATTTTTAACTTGACAGCTACAACTAGACAAGGCTACAATAGCTAATAACTGAGAGATAGTTGTTCAGTTCCCGTTTCTCACTATCATGTACAAAAGTGACAATCATGAAAGATTTGAGAAATAAAGATTATTACAGCCCAGAAGAGGAAATCAGGAAACAACAGCTAAATATAAAGAGCTTAGGCTCAGTAGTGACTAAAGTAGGATAAATGTGTGCATAAAATTTTACAGGGTACAGGCCAACTCTCAAGCCAAACTAGAAAAAGAGGAGGAATTTCAGAAAGGGGGAAAAAGCAGGACTGTGCAAAAGGCTCTCCAGGAGAACAGCAGAAGACTTTCCCTATCTGGCTCCATTTCTGGTTAATTTGAAAAATGCTAGACTATATGCCTGGCCATGCTCAGCTCCAGCCACTGAAGGGACTTGTAAACCATTTCTGTGTACCAGAGGAAAGCAGTAAGATTACAGCACAATGCATGTAAGTCCAAAAAGGAATTTTCCATCTTATTTCCAAGCAAGTCACAGAACTAGCTTTCATTAGTTATGCATACAAGAGCATGCTCTGACAAAGCATCTCTCTCACACACAGAGTAGCAGTCCTACAATGAGCACGGAAAGATAATGGCATGCTGATTTGTGAGAGGCACACTGCCCAGCTAAGGACAATAACTCAAGAGTGGCAACATTAAGGCTACTTTTCCAACTGTTTTCTCACTTACCAATTGTTCCTCAAATTAAACCGTTATTTTTGTTTTACATAGAAAGTGAGCCTTGGTTTGCTTAATAACTCAATTGCTTTTAAATAAACATACATGTATTTTAATCTTCCAGATAATGAGTGATCCACATTTTGTGGATAACATGCTTACCTGGGACATATTTCTGATCAGCTGCTCAAAGTCATCATTAGAGGACTTCCCATTAATCTGAGGAGTAATGGATCTCATTGATGCTTCTAGCACAGTAGCTGGGCTGCCATTCTGTTGAGCCAACAAATATGACTCATTATGTGGTAAGGTCCCCACGTTCACACCATGATGGAGAAGCTGGGGGAATTCACCAGTAGAGTGTATGGAAGGTGTAATATTTACCTGTAAAAGATCGACGGCAACATAGATTTACAGACACAGCAGAAACCTCCTCCTTATCCAAAAGCATCATGATAGGCCAACTGCTTGTTAAAAATATTTGAAATCCCAATTTGCAATTTTAAAAAGAAAAATTATCTTTCAGTTGTGAATTACTGGCATAAAACATGACAGAAATCAATGAAAATAATCTAAAATTATTTTCTATATTCTTGCCTAAAATTCTTTTGTTCATATTAGCATAACAGCCTGAAGTACTCCAACAAAATGGTAGAGATAAACAAGTATGAACAAGCTTTTTTTATAGTACCAGTATTTTTAAAAACAAAACTATTAATTATTTTACAAGAAAATAAAAAAAAAAAGTGTGCATATTTGGATGGAAAAAAAAAGAAACCTCATCAGCTACATAGGGAACAAATTTCACTGGTCAGGGTTTCTCCATCACTATGCACTATTGCTGCCAACATGACTGCCTACACGAGCTAGAATTATGTACAAAATTATTGAGCAAGTCTAAAATCACCTGGCTAATCTGGAAACCACAGCTGTACCTTTACACAGACAGCCTTGACAACAGATTTCTCTCAGAGAAAGAAAAAAAAAAAAAAGAAAATTCTCTGCTTTCTCCAGCCATAGTAAATTACATATTTTCAAGCAGATCTCTGACGACCAATCTAATGAATGGCTGGTGGTGGTATAAAACTCAGGTGAAGCAGGAGCCCTCATCTGGCTGGCGTCCCACTTGCCTGTTGACTGTCAACAGGCACTGTTTTACTACACGTACTTCACTGTTTTACTACTCATACTTCCCCAGCACAATTTAGGATCACAATATTGCAGCCTCAAATACTTTTCATGGTTTTAGAGTGCAAATGTTCTAGCATTCTGCACCACAATACAAAAGACTGGGATTCCCCTTCCTTGAAGCCTTATTTTTAAACATCACGTATCAACAAAAAATTTCAAAACTGTAAACATATTCTAAAATGTCTACTGCACCAGTCTCAACTGTTTAAGCATGCTACTTCCATTAGGTTTATCCTATCGTTCTCCCAACAGTCCAGTCATTAAAAGGTCAGTACGTCACATAAAGTGGCTTCTAACTTGTGAAACTCCAAGAAAAAAAATGGAACTCTAAGAAAAAATGTCACTCTTAACAGAATAAAGCTTTGTGTATATGTGTGTGTAAAAAACTTAGATTTCAGAACGTCTCCTCTCCCAAAACACACATATATTTACACTTCAAAAATATTTGTTTCATAATGACATTTATAATGATGCTAAAGGTAGAAGTTCAGAATCTTCAGACAAATTAAAAGCAGAAATATAACAACCACTCTCTTCCCTTTCTTATACATGCTTATAGCATGTAAAAGTTGAGAAGAACTGGTGTGTACTGGTTTGCTAACCACAGAAGTATATAGGTCATTCCAGGGGGACCAATAAACCACAACTGGAAATCTTAGAAAGACAATGCTCTTCTGGTTGCATGAAATATTTTTCATAACATACAAATTACATTACTTTGCAGTAATAAACTCATCATAATTCCATCAAGTAGTAGCTTTATATCACTGTGATTGTGTAAGTACTGTATGAAAGAATAATGCTTTGCTTTATAATTTCCTTTATGCTAATCTTCCTTGATTGGCTTTCTCCTTGCAGTATGTAACACCTGCAATCTGGACATAATTTGGCACAACACAAGAAGAAAAATTCACAAATACCACCTAGTATAATAAAACTTACAGTCACGCAGACAGACACTAAATACAGTCAAACAGTGCCTACACACAGTCACTCAAAAGATGTAAGAAAAAAGGAGCTATCCAAACCATGTCTGCAGTGTATCAACATTTAAAGCACCATAATCAGCATTGCTAGGTCTCAACGTGGACAAGAAGAAATTCTGGGTGTTTCGGCAGTCCAGCTGTTGGGCCCATGCCCCTGGAGACCCCAAGCAGCACTGCTTCAGCTGACTGCAAGCCTCCTGCATGGCAAAAAGGTCAGCTGCAGCAGCGAGCAGAGAGACGAAGCACAGGGCAGCCGCCGTGGGAGCCCTGCAGGGAGGCGGCAGGAGGAGAGCACTGCCAGGACCCCTGCCCTGCCAGGGGCTGCCTGCCCCACAGCTAAAGACCCTGGGAACAGGCACCAGCACCGCCCTGCTGGCTGCTCCTTTACCTCTCCACCTTCAGGGCAGCGGAGCAGATCCCAAATCAGCACTTCTTATAAGCATTTCATTTCAAAGCACAGAATAAATGGTATTGCTGCAGAAAGGGGATAAGGATAGGAAATAAAGGTCTCCTCCAGTTGGGGCAAACCACAGAGTTAAGTGACTGTTTACAAAAGACACAATTTCTCCACTTCTTCCCTAAATCCCCTCTACTGACATCCATCTATCCCATGCAACCCAGTACGTGCTGTGCTGCGGGGGGACTCTTCCTTACCACTGCATTGTGAACAAAAACCTACGGTCAAATGAACAAGCAAAAAAAATCTGAGGAATGCAGCCTAGCCAAGGGAAGGGTATTTTTGTTCTGGCAGAGCCCTGACTGCAGTGGAGGCAGGAGGGGGAGGTGAGGAGGAGGTGGACAAGAGAGAGACAAAAAGGCAAGGAAGAGAAGTGGGAGAGGACTGCCAGCACAGCCTGAATATTTCCTTTAAAATATTTTATAACAAAAATAAAATATGATTTAGAAGTTCAACACAATCTCTGTTTTTCTTTTCTGTCACTCCCTTATCTTCAATCAATGAGACTGCTCTTCAGCATCAGAAAACAAACATTCACTGAAGAATAAGGATATGAAGAGGCAGAAAGAAAATCTGGTTCCTTCAGTGCTCATCAACCTCAGTGACTAGAGAAGTCAGGACTTGAAAAAACGTCCCTTTGCTGCCTCGAGACTATTCCCACTCCACTTCTTAACTTTACAATGACATATTTGCAATGCAAACAAATCCTGCTTGCTCGTTTAAGAAAAAACAACTTTAAAGCACCAAAGCATCAGATTTGCTGACTTTAGTCAGCATCATGCCTCATCAACATCCAGATGAAGCAACATACCACTCGGTCTACTGCACGAAACACAAATGCAAACTCCAGAGGCTCTTATTAAGCACACACCAAAAACTAATGGGATTGATTTCCAATTAGCACATAGCAGCTTTTAAGAAATGGGAGACCAAATTTGAAACACCTCTATGCATGCAGAAACACACACTTTTTCAGATCTTCTTTTGGTGCTTAAAAGATCATTTATCTGCAGGGAAAAAAGAAAAAAAAAAAGGAAGTCTATTTTAAACCACAAACAATGGTAGCAACTCTGACGAGAATGCAAGGAATATTTGTCTGCTAAAACTGTATATTTGCATCCAATTTTTTTCTAGGAAAACATGACAGATGTTTTCAAGATTTGCCAGCTCATTTTCCAGACTCACTACACAAACAGAAGACAGGGCTCTCACTTTCATCTCCATGCCTTCCAGAAAGAGTGCCTCGAGAGAGGAATACATGCTACCCTCAAATTTATTGAGGCTGCCACTGGCCCACAAGTAGGTCTCACTTAGTGACCTACTTCTGCTGGGATGCTTGCAAGGAATCAGTTTGACTTAGAAAGAAAATTGCCACCCTTTCAACCTATACTTTCCTAAAGGATGGCCTTCTGAGAATCTTGCAACAGTCTTGTAGCTCTTTAAAAACTCATAAACTAAAAACACAGGAGCAGTTTAACAGACTGTCACATTTCACCTTGAATTTCACCTGTTCAACTTTCAGTGCATTCCATCGTGAAACATCAAAAAAATTTAGCCATCTTAGTCTCGAGTGAGTAGAGACTGCAACACCTAGCCACAGCACTGCCCAGCACCAACTGTCATCCAGTCGCAAACACAGCTCTGACTGCAAGTGCTCGAGTAACAACTTGTCTCCTTCCTCAGTCTAGCACAGCTTGGCCAAAAAGCCTATTGGTCACTATTCACGCGTCATGTAGTTTTCACCAACCTGTAGTTTATGAGTTTCAAGAGCATAGTGCCTTCCCAGCCATAAAAAAGAAAGCTACAGGGTGTCCTTGAATAAAACTGAGCCTTTGAAAATGCAAAGAAATACAGTGTGCAGGGGCTGCATCCTCCCCCTTCGGCATTTCTGCCCACCAGCCACAGAGCTGCCCATCTTGCAGGAGACAACAGGAACAACTACTTGCAAAGCCAGATACACGATTTAATCCTAATTCAGTTACTGAACTATTTTTTATATTCTTCAAGTTCTTACTCTTCTGACAGGGAAATTAAATTATAGTAAAAAATAATAAAGTCAGTATAGCCAACTTGCTGCCCCTTATCTTATCCTCATGGAAGACATAGAGAAAAATAATACTTTTACATAAATTCCTGAGCAAGCAAAAAGGAGGTAGGAGCTATTGCTTCTCTTTGATCTTTTATTCCTATACAAAAAAAATAGATCTTCAGTCCTGAAGTCAACATTCCACAGCTTCCTCATATATTCTCATTTTAGCAGGGTAAGACACAAGAGAGCAATAAAAGGCTCCTAGAAAAAATATCCTAAGACCTCATACAAAGCATGTGCCTTTTGAAGGACAGACAACCTTAAGTTAACTCCCCACTCAGTATCACCATTTCTCTACCATGCACATTGCAAGTAACAAGCACGTACATAAAAAACACATACAGAAACAACAGGCCTCAAAAAAGCCAAAAGGGTAGGTCCCCCTCAGTTCCCTGAAGTTTTGGATCAGACATTTAATTTAGGCTATTTGATTTCATTATTCAACATGCAGACACACATACATTTTTACACCACCTTAGCAATTTTTCTCTTGTGCCTGGGAGGCTGCTTTTCCTACCTGATCCCTCAGTTGTTGAACAGAAGTCTGAAGGTTGAGAATTTGGTTAAAGAGAGGACTCTGCAGCACTGATTTTAATAAGCTCAGTTTCTCCTCATTTGCAATGTCACCTCGGTCCCGAAGTTTTGCCTGCAAGCGCTCCATGGCCTGGAGGGCCCGATGTGTATCTGTAGCGATAATCATTCCTAGTCAGCAGCAGTTTAGAAAAAGCCACATGCAAGCAGGTAAAAGGCTTAAATGTATCCCTTTCTACTGTTCAAACTACAGAGGACTTGAATGATTCAGTTCTGAACAAAAATCCCAGCCCAAACATGTCTAATAAATCAGGCAGTCAGAGGTAGAGCACAAAACAGAAGCCAACAAAAATTACCTTTTTGTCCATCAAGATCTGGGTTAAAGAAGTGAAAGAACCTTCATTAAAATTCAGTTACAGGAACTGTGGCTACACACTACTGTAAGTAAGTAGTAACAAAAATAGACATAATAGAAAACACTTGACTTTTTCATAAAGATTAAAAAATAAAATTAAGACAACAGGCTAAAAATTAAATACATTACACAAATGATGTTACTTCTTTTGTTTTCAAAAACAAAATACAGAAACCCAAATACATCATCTCTGTGCAGAGTAGATGTTCATTACAAAACCTCCCTCAGCAGTATATACCAATATCCTAAACCTATCACGCACACTTGATTTGGCCATAAAAATCTACTGATACAAATAAAAAAAGATTACCAATTGTTTCCAACATGTTTTCTGCTTCTCAGCTTCTATTCCAATAATGGTAAGAGGCAGCAAATATAGTATTTCCCTGAAAAAGAACAGAAAGGGAAAAGGGTCACATTTATAGAAGTACTAAGCTCTGAACAAGAAAAAAGCTTGACTTCTGAAAACAAGAAACAGCCCCGCAAAATAAAACCCACAAATACTGCATCTCCTTGAATAATTAAAATTACCTCAGAGGCAACCATATTCTGAGTCATTTTAGAGCTTAAAACCTACCTGAAAATTGCTTTTAGGAATATACTTTGTAACATTTTTACATTTCCATATCAAAGCTGCTGTCTGCATACTGTTGCACAACATGTCCTGCATTGCTTTAATCAGAAGCTATGAATCATAGCTGCCACTGATACTTTACACAATTTTATTGCTTTCCTTTTCAGTGATTCATAAAAAAAATTCCCTGCGGGATCACTTTTCAAACTCTGTGTTGACAATTCCAGGTACATGAGCCATCGCACATTTTTTTTAAATTCACCTTTTAAAAAGAAAAGCCACATAAATCACAAAGTCTTAACGCTACACAGAGTTGTAGGACTCACACTACAGCCTCCATTATTAACACCTATTGGAATTGAGATTCAGCTCTGGATGATGGCTGGGTTTTCACCAACATGGGTTTCCAGGCACGACACCCTACACTAGGAGGAAGACGTTCTGAAATTGCCTTGTTTAGTCTTTTTTGTTGCTTTTTGGATTGTTTGTTTGGATGTTTTTCCCAACAACATGTCTGCAATTGCTCAGAAATTGTAGTGATGAAGTATCTGATGGAGATGGATAGCTGAAAAGTAAGGCGTTCAAGTATCATTGCAGGTATATGAACTGACCTGTGCATTTTAACATCTTATCTTTCATGGTGGTACCTTTGTTTTCTTTATAATAGGAAAGCACTTCAGTATAGCACCCCAACTTGAATCTGGTGAGCTTATCAATATACAGAAAGCTGTGACCTCTAAGCACTCTGGAAAAATGGGTTTGGGGGTTGGGTTTTTTTGAGAGCTTGAAGAAAAATAGGGAAAGGAACGGTAGTGTCAGATCTCTGGGTAAGACAGTCTAACTAAAATTCAACAGGACCACCAGTTACAGAACCTGAGCAGGACAAGCATGAATCGATCCTCACCATGAAAGAAAACATCTATTAACATAGATTAACTTACAAGGAAAACAAGCCAGGACAAACATTCTGACAAGACTATATTATTTGCAGTTTATGCAGAAATTCCAAATCAAGTGAGTTTAAAATTATTTCAAGTTCTATCACCAAGACTTCCCTAGTTTCGACATGCCTGAGGGTTCATATCAGTTTATTTTATTGCATTTGAATTTGCCAATATGTTGGTATAGAATCAGTGATGATCCTTTTAAGGACAATGTACCACTTAGGGACAGATATTCAAATACTTTGAATCTGACTTCACCAAAGTAACTTTATTCTAGGTCCAAATTATGCATACCAGTAATAAATAAAAAAAAGCTATTATGAATTTGTTTTCTCATAGGCAAGGCAAATCCCTGTACATGATTACCAGACCTGAAAACCAATCCAAGCATCCTGTGTTTTCACCTTGTCACTCTGCAAAAACAAGACACAGAAAAAATCTATTTCACACGTGAAGGACTGGAGGGGATTATTTAGACATTATGAAGGAAGCTGGCTTCCACAAACCTTAATCACTCATAGCTTTACCTTCTAGATTCACTAACTACTGTCAAGTCCTCTATTCAGAATCCCTGTTTACTAATAGAGGCATTTATGTCATGTTCACGGGTGTTTTTTTCAGTGGCAATGCCAACCAAAGCAGTTCTGTCCTGTTTCACCATTCCAGTTCTTCCTCTACAGCTACTCTTGGGGAGGTGCTGTGAATGCAACCAGAGAACGGTGTGAAAAAAAGGATGTGGAGTATTTTTCAGCCATTTCAGCGCTATGATCCTGTTTCTCCCACCACTATACGCACAAGCACATAGCATCACACGTACAATTCTCAGCTTCTGAGGAAACTAATTAGGAAAAATAGAGGGTTACTGTTCTTCTGCTTTAGCTCCCTGAGAATCTCAGGAAGAGATACAGCTGTAAAATATCTGTATCTTGGAGTAGCTGGATATTACTTTATATTATGATTCAATTTGCCTAAGATCTCATTCCTGCTGTGCTGTGAAAGACATGTTTTACAAGTGACAGAATGGACAAGGTCACCACTGTGTTCATGCAATCCCAGAGGTACAAACTCTGACGATGTGTAATGGAAGCTCTCTAAAAGCAGACATGAGTCCTAAACATATTCTATAGATGGAAACAATCTTATCTAATTTGCAAGGAAAAGTCCCGAGCTCTGCTAAGACACTTATACTTTCTATTTACTTCATGCTTTAGAAGTAGGAATACTGCTCCAGAGCTATCTTAGTGCCAGCAAATCCATTTTTAACTCTCAGTTTAATTCTCCTTATTTTGTGTTTATATTAGCAGGGAATTCCCCCTCAGCTGACCAGCTTAATGCTTTTGTTGATTACTGCACTAGGCAGGAGCAATACCGAAACTGCCATCAGGATGTTTTCCTTCAGGTCACTTCCTCTGACGCAGAAACAATGCATTAAGAGACACCACCATTTCTACATGTTGCAGTCCAAGATGATCCCTGTTTGCTCTGCCCCCACTCTGAAATGGTAAAAAGCCACATGACTGTGCTCCTGCTGTGCCACATCCATGCTAATAAGTGGGACCTGTCAGCACCAGCTTAGTGGCACATTAACATAGCCGAAAACAGGGCAAGCAAGTGACACACCACAGAGACATATCCATAACCACCACCACCCACTGCAGCTACAACTCCTGGCCAGCTTGCTTCTAGGTATTTTAACAATCATGTGCTGGGGAGAAGTATGGAGGCATGCCATGATTATTTGTTGAAAGGCATAAGTCTATCATTTACTATAGTGAATATAATGCCATCCCAGATTTCCAGATGCCGAAATGGGAAGTTTAGTTCTGACTCTATGATTTTGCATACTCCTGGCAGTCTGTATCACAGGAGTCTGAAGCCAAAACCAGCCCTTCTATACATGATACAAATACTGCTCATGCCTCAAAGAGCTTAATAGCTTAACTCAAAGTAGATTTAACTATTTTTGTATTTCAGTGCTAAAGTTCATTAATCTCTTCACAGTAATAACACAGACTGAGTTAGGCTGTTTTATTGGCAAGAAGAAATACTGTTAAATAGCAAGTTAAATTCACTTTCAAGTTTTTAAAGGCACAGATACCTGAAAGATGTGCCATTAAAAAAAAAAAAAAAAAAAAAGAAAAGCACCTTTTCTTTTTCCTCGTTTCATAACAGGAAAGTAGAAAACTCAAGTAATTTTAGACAGGTACGTGGTGAGAAACTTGCCGCCTTCCACTAAGCATACAGAAAAGTTAAAGATGAACCTTTTCAAACTTGCACTTCTGAAACTTGATTCTTCCCATGCTAACAAACAAAAGTGGGTTATATACATATTTCTCTACTATTTATGCTGCCCTTTTATAAGCTCAGTTGCCAGAAAACTGTTGGCATGCTGCAGCTCTGGTTTATTTGTCCTCACTTCTGAAACACTGAAATCCACAGGTCTCAGAACTTTAAAAACTGGACATGGAATTTATTTCCACTGCAACCATGCAAGCCACTTAGCTAAAAAGCCAACAGATCCATGAAAACAGAAAGATGACCCACTTCCAATAATTACTCTTTCACACCTGAGCATGTAGCTCCCACGAGGAAACTTACTCTGTTCCACTGATGGATACTCCACCTACTATTTCACAAAACCATTTCAGATAATACCCTAGAAACTAATGCTCATAGCATTGGATTAGCAAACATGCAATGCCAAAGATAGAAAACACCATAATAGGCTTTGCCCTGTAGCTCCTGCATTACATGAAGTGCTCTGAGGATACAGAGCAAATGCCTGTCTCGAGAGCAATCTCTAGGCCCAAACTTCGGCAAGGAGTTGCTTGAGATTAAAACTAAATCTGTTGCAATTAAACAGCACAGTAATCACAACATGTATTTTATAGCTGCTAAAGAGAGTTTTTCAAGACTTGTAATCTCCATTTTAACACCTGGTCTTGGATTTGGCTGGGCTACATATATCCCTTCATACTTGATTTTTCCCCCATGTCATCTCCCTCCCCTACTTTCTGGCTATCGCTCAAACAAGCATGTTGTGTTAGCAACGCCTGGCACGGGAATGGAAACCAAATGACACAGGAAATGGAAGACACTAATTACTGCTAAACCTTCTGCTTTCTCCGCAATTTCTAGGAGTTCTGTTTTGCCCAGATACCTCACACACGTGGGCTACCACCCCCAGGAAAAAAAATTAAGATGAGCTCCAGACTTCTTTGGGGGAGTCTTGTCAGCGTAAAGGCAGGAGAAACCATTTACGGTAAATTGAAAGAGCTCATGCTTTTCTATGTACTCTTCCACTGTCACAAAGGCAAATTTGCAGTTCCATACAGCACTGTCTAGGATTGCTATCAATGTCACAAGGCCTTGACAGCTGTAGCCTGACTGGTATAGCCTTCACTACTCCTCATGAAAGACAGACACATACTTGAGCACACGGTGAAAAGGTGTGGAAGGAAATGCAGGAGCGAGCAGTGACCAACAGGCTAAGAAGGATAAACAAAAAGTGGAAAGGATGCAAGAAAGGGAAAAAAGGCTAGCCTACCATTTTACTGACAGGACATATACTTGCCAAATTAACATCAAGCACTTGTTTTCATCAGCAAAGAGACCCTGGACTGCACGCTTCTAGATGACAGAAGAGAGAACGGATTCAAATTAAAGATTTAATATCAGCAAAAGTAACGTGTGCTGTTCCACAATGAACAAAGCAGATTTCCACTGACTACCTGGAATGTAGCAGGCAAGCACGAGAAGTCTGAAATTTACATTGAAAAGCTATGCTAATGAAAATTGTTCTGAAACATTCAAGGCAGAAATAAAAAGGCAGTTCAGAAACGCAGCCTATATTAAGACTATAAGCAGTTTTGTTTGAAAAGTAATGTTAATAGCCTCTTGAAATTTAACGTAACACGGAATGCATTAGAAACATGTAAAAAGATGACAGTGGTGGCTCTGTATGTTAAAGTACTGTGATAAAGCTGAACAGTAATATGTATTTTGAAGCAACTATAAAAATATGATTTTTAACATTCAAGTATTTTTAAGCTTCTGTACACATCACACTAATGTAGTAAGGAAACTTACAATGCTTTTGGATGAACAAGCAATCTGCTGTGTTTAATTAATAATGTTCTGTAACACTGTAAGGAACCCTACATGAGCATAATATCCATGTTAGCTGATGTGCAAATTATAATTGCAACTGGGAAAAGGGCATAAATTACACATAACGCTTTCAGTTACTGCTAAACATGTGTGATAACGTGTATTCAAAAGTCATTTGTATAGAGCACTACAAAAACACACTGGGGGAAATTATTCTAGTGGGATTTGGGGATTGGGTTTTTTTTGGTTAAGGAAACTAGTAGATCATCTGTTTACAAAAATAACAACAAAAAAAAAAGGTCTTCCAGTAAATACTTTAAATTGAGATTAACTGGAATCTGTGTCTTCTAACTCCTGAAATACAGTATTAGCTTCAGAAACTAAAAAGCAGCTTTTTAGTATATGCAGAATAAATGCAACACTACAAATACTGGATTGATATATGAAACCCAGGCATGGTTAATATTGCCTTTTTATGTTTTCAACATGGGCAACTGATTACTATATTCACTAAACTCAGTTAAACCTGATGAAACTTATTTCCTACAACAGCTGCAATTCTTGAAGTATACTGGATGTTTCAGATGATGGATACTGGATGGAGGTGACAACAGCATACATAAATGAATAAATAAGAAGCCCCGTTAAATAGTTGCCAGTAAGCTTCATTGAAGAGCTTCCATTTTCCTACAAACTGAAAACACAAACATCTCAATGTATATTGTCACAGTAACAGGCGAGTAATGCAGAAAATCCTTACAGCATGTAACAAGACTACTGTGCAAGGTGTCTCAGATGCAAGGACAGGGTCTGAAAAGGCTACAAAAGAAATACTCCAATACTGTCTAAGCAAAAGTGGCATATTTATATATTGACTCATTGGGAATGCCAATGGTGAGACAAAACTGTCCTTACCAATGACGACACAGTAAATTGCCAGCATGACATTGTACTGGCTGAAGCTGCTTCAGCAGGGTGCTCAAATATAAAGCCAATTAGAAAATTTACTGGATACACTCCACAGAATTTGAAATTTTCTTACATGAAACATGGAGCAGATGATTTAAAAGGTCTTTATAATGGTTGTCAATACACTGATTAAAGTGTTCTCTCTTAAAACAAAACCATTTACAGCGATCTGCGCAACTGAGGATTTGCATGGCATTCCTCTCTGAAGAATCCACAAACACAGAGCCAGACGGAATATAAAGATCACCCATTAGTATGTAAGTAGTGCAGCTCTCTTTTCCCTAGTGCTGATATTGATCTAACTCTCTCAGTGCACTTTTGTTCGAGGAGAGGGGAGAATGTATCCAGTTCCTGATGAAAAAGCTTCTTGAAAGCATAAAGGAAGCCATCAGAAACACCAGTGTGAATTAGTAATTGTTACATGCATGTAACTGTTAACACAATACAAATAATAAAAAAAATAATAAAAATGGGTAACAATTTTGAAATAAAAAAAAAGTATCGATGTTCTCTGTCATAAAAAACCGATGCTACTTAAGGTGGATATGCCCTTAGATATTCTCATTCTGTATTTTTTTCTTCTAATGTTATATTACTTTCCATTTCCACAAAAGCATCAAATAACATTTCCCAAAAATATTCCATGGCTTTCCCCTTTTCCAGTTTAGATGCTTCCCTCCCAACGAGTTGCTGTTATCTTGGAAAATGCAGTGCTGATATGGAAACCACAAGCATTACACAATAAGACTTCCGCAGCGGCAGAATTCAGACCCTTCAGCTTGATTGCGGTAAACCACTGGTCTGCTCTGGAAAGAGAATCCTGATACCCTTTCTGGCATAAAAGCCAGTAAGGACATTTTCTGTTCAACAGCTTAGACTAAGAAAATCTTCTGCATGTGTTAAGAAGCAAAAATATAAAGTGATGAGGCAGTGTTTATAAAAGCAAAAGAAAACGGGGAAAAAAAACACACAACATTGTTCAGCCAAGTGGCATATCAAGTGTGTTAAATGTGGCACACGGAGTTCAATTAGCGAATTTGAGAATTTTTATTTTTATTTTATTCCTTCCTATTCCTCTTCCCAGTAGCGTAGGGAGGTACAGGCAGCACGGGGGTACACCCCAGGAGAAACAAACGATCCCTAAAAGCAGACCCTTTCGTTTGCACAACCAGACCCACCAAAGGGGGAACCCCCGGCCTGGCCCCCCCCGCTTCCACCCGGCCACAGCGCCCAGGTCTGAACGCACGGCCCGAAGGGTGCGGGGGGCTGGAAGCGCCAACACGGGCACGGCAACAGGTACCGGCGACCGCGTACTCCGTACCCGGCCGCCCCTCCGCCAGGAGCCCCCACACTCGCCGCGGTCTCGCCTGGGCCTCTGGGCCGCCCCCGGCTCCCAACGAGCCCCAACGCCTCCGACCGCAAGCGCTGGGCCTCTGCGCCCAGGAGCCCACCCCTCCCCGGGCCGCGGCCGCCCGCAGGGCCGTGGCGGCGGCAGGTGAGGAGCCCTCCCCCGGCATGACAGGCTCCCGCTGGGGTTAAAAGCGGCCGGGGGAGGCTCAGCTTTTGTTTACGCGAGGACGGTTCTCCGCCAGGCCGCCCCAGCCCCGCCGCAGGCCGGAGGCGCGGCCCGGCCCCTAGCGCCGCTCCCCGCGGCCGGCTCGGCTCGGCTCGGCTCGGCTCGGGGGGGGAGTAGCAACAGGCCAGCCCCACTCCGCAGCTCCTCGGCCTCTCTCCTCCTCCAACCGCCCTCCAGCCCCCTTCACCCTCCCGGCCCCGGCCAAACCCGTCGGATCAACCCAACAATAATAAAACTTCGCGAGGTAAATACGTTTCAAAAGGCCGCTCGAAACTCCAGCGACACGACGGGCTCCTCCCCGCCGAACCACGCAGGCGGGGTCCCCACGCAAGTCCGTCCCCCCGTACCCCCCCCCGCCGCGGTACTCTGCGCGCCCCGCTTACCCCCAGCGGCTCGGCGGGCCCCGCGGCCCGGCCCGGCCCCGCTCTCCGCCTTCGCCCCTTCCCGCCCCCGAGTAACGGCGCCCGGCCGCGCCGCGGGGGGAGCGCGCTCAGGCACGCCCCGGCCGCCTGAAACCTAATCCTGCCCCCCCGCCCCGGCACAGGCCCGGTACCCCGCCGCTGCTGGCGGCCGAGCGGGACTGCAGGCCCCATACCCGAGAACGGGGGTACCAAAGGGGCTGTGGGCATGTTTGGGGGGTGTCCTCCTGGCGCGTCCTCCTTCCAGCAAAGGTCCTCCCCCCCCTAGTCTCCCGCGGGGCCGGGCGGCGGAGCCTTTCTTGCTGCCCCCCCCGCTGGCCACTGGCTCGGCTAGCTGGGCCTGGGCTGGAACGGAGGACAATGGGAAACGTGAGGAAAAATTAAAAAAGAGAAACAACGACAGGCCCCAACAAACAACCCGTGATGAATTTAGACAAAATGATGGATAAGGTCATAGGGCTACTGAAGAGATGATTTTCTCTCTAGGCAACCTCTGGTTAGCATCTTGACTAAAAGCAAAGAAGGTGCTGTGTGCCTTTCACATCTGTACGTACATCGTAGGGATAAAGCACATAATGCAGGAGTGTTTGCAATGACCACAAAAAAACCCCGAAACCAGCAAGTTCTGCAAAAAAGGTGGAAGTATTTTGCTGTTTGTTGGCTTTGTTTCACCTAGCAAAGGCCATTAGGATTGCAGTCTCCCCTTTGCCTTGCCAGGGGGTAGCTCTTTGTGGTAGATGGGCTCAGGCCGCTGCCTTCAGATAACGCCCTGCACAGGGAGAGGGCCGCGGGCTGCATCGGCCCTGGCTTTGCAGAGGCTCAGCACGCTCTTCATCTGGTCTGGCTTAGTTCTTTCGCCAAAAGGATTTTACCTGTCAGCATCGTCATACTCCAGTGATAGTTGTTTGGGGTCCTTTTTTGTGTCCCATGAACAATTTAAAGAACGTTACTGTTCCGGAGATAGAATGGAATACCATGTCAGAGGGGATCAATAAATGCAATACTGGTACAAACACGTCCACAAGCAGAACATCATGTAGACTTTAAGAAACACAGCTCTTTGTACGTTGCATGGATTTTTATATTATTTTTTTTAAATTTGGAAGATAACTTCTGAAAAAGGTTGACCCACACACACAATATTTCTCTTGCTTAGTCTGGCTGGCAGATTGAAGAACTCCAAATGATTCGCTACCTTTTCCTCTGCTGTTTATTAAAACATGCCTGGAATTACACCTGTTTAACAATCATTCTTCCACTTCTTAACTGAGAAAAATTGATTTTCTGGATTTTATTCACAGATGACATTGTTTGATCCAGTGTGTGCTAGGGAGCATATTGCTTTTTTTAAATCAAATACAGAGAGTTTGTGTGCTAGAGCTAGGACGTTGAATGCTCTACAAACTGTCCCACGGGCTTTCTGTGTTACATGAGGCTTTCTTGAATCTAGAATGAAATCTTAAAAAATAAGGTACAATTTGTTTGCATGTATCATTGTTCAATAAATAAGCCACAGCAGATAACTGCAAAATCCGACAGCTATTGTTATTTTTTCTGTTGCTCAGGCTTTAACCATGGCATCCCACTGAAATAAATACAGTGACTCTAGTAAGTTTATTTGGAGCTAAAAAAAAAATCAGAATGAGGTGCAATGGTACTTTACCCCAGATGTATAGCAGCAACAGCTGTGCAATAGTTCTTCCCAGTGCAATTTGTGTTTGTATGGGATATAACTTTCAGATGATTTTTTAACATGTGAAGTGCAAAAGAATTGCATTTTCCATTATATTCAAATTCTGTCAAGTCCCTTGAAGTAAATATTAAGTAGATTATACCTACTGAAGTTCAAAACATCATGCTACCTTAGGCCTTGCCTGTATTAAAAATATTTGCATGGGTATAATTATGCTAACATAGCTGTACCCACAAACCTAGCCCGCTCAGTAAACATACAACACATCTGTAACGGGAATTTGCATCACAGTAACATAATGAGCTCTCGTGCACAGAAGCTGATGAAGAGTCATGCAGGCACAGTTCTAGCAAATAGCAAAGCAAACTAATAGGGGTTAGCGTACACTAGTGGTCTTGTGGATATACCTGCTAGTAGGTTTAAGAAGATAACTACAAAGACATCAGCAATTAGTATTTACTTATTTCTTCGTTTTGCCAGAAGTGTTATGAAGTCAGACAAAAAGATAAGACATTTCCACAACAAGGAAACCATGTCAGCTCTCTAGCCCCTCCACAGAAAAACAGGGCCTCAAAGTATTAATGACTTCCCAGGGTGGGTTAGGTGATATACAGTGACACACAATGTCTAAATTATGTCATGGCTTCCTTAGTGTAAGTACTGTGGCCATCAATGTAATTTTGAGGGATTCCGCCCTTAAAATGTAAGTGCAGAGATCTATTTTGTATTTCAAGTCTAAATGTCTTTACAAACTATAAAAAAATAATTATGTATCTATATACATTTATCCACCTGATTTTAAATTAAAACTGCAAACAGCTTTTTGAAACAGAGGGTTTCTTCAAAAGACCATTACAACCATAAAATCCATAATGCAATATTCTGTCAGAAAGGACTCTTAAGGAGAAGATAAAAGGGAACTAAAAAAAAAAACCCCAACATTTTATCTTCTCAAGTGTTAATCTCCAGTAATGTTTCATTTCTCAGGTCAATTTTTGATATACTCATGGTAGAAGTATCAATATTGGATGAGATGTCCGCCTTCCTGATTTACTTACTGCTGGTAAACCAGCAGAGATTAATATTAATGATGTATTGCTTAGATTTATTAGAAAACATGAGGGAGAAGTAAACTCAGAAAAGTAGTCTTTACAAAAATAAGAGAGGGACCAAAAGCAAGGCTATGTGTCATTAAATCATTCATCAGGCGACTTTTGGGAATGCAGTCTTTCAAAACAGTAATGGGAGCAGGATCTAGCAAATTAAATGAGAGTGAGAGTCGATCCTGCTCTGAGTCACAAACATTGGCTTCACTGTGAGAAGGATATTGCCTATGAAACACGTTTGACAAAATTTATGACACAAGTCAATTTATTTCCTAACAAAAAAGATGCATTCACAACAGTAGTTGTTTAGTTTCATCACTCTGGGTATAATATTTTGGTGTGGGTATTGCATGCCCCACTGCAGAATGAGTAGAATATATATTTTAGGGACATAGAAGACTTCTGAAAGACTCAGAAATATTTATATATTTTATATTTATGCTTGAAAAATTCCATCTCTGAACTTAGAATAAAACATAATAAGAGATTAATAAACCCTTTTCATAAGCACTGACTTAATTAAAAATCAAATACATTTCTGCTTTATAACCTGACTCCAATATTACAGCATCATTTTTTGAATGTATTTTCATGTGTATTTAGGCATACATAGACACAGTATTACAATTTTCAGCAGAGCATTTACTCAAATTTTAGGTTAAGCACAACTAATAACAATCTTCCTTGTTGAAAAATGGTAATAATTAGTATAGATCAGTTGGTTTGGTTTTTTTTCTCAGATGTGTAAACATCCATTGCATCAAGTGGAATTAAACCAATCTGAGATCAAAGGTAACTGTGTGGTAATCTAAATATATTAAGCATGTGGTTACGCATTCTATCCTTATCTGTCCAAATAAGGCTGGATCACCATTTTTCTTCTTTTTCATCAAGCTCTTTAGAATACAATACTTTTGTACTACAATTTCTAGAAGTTACACTAGCAGAAGCATACAGTCAAATTAAATATAACACTCTTCTCCTCCATCACCTCAACATAAAAGTTACGCTTCAAAAGTCAGATGGAAAGAAGTAACTATGCAGTTGGAGGTAACACCATGCATGTTGTTATGCCGAGTTAAAATTAGGAACTTTCTCTTAACTTTGGTGCTTGGAATTCATTCAATTTTTGGATTATTATGCTGGCAAATACAGAATATTAGTTTCACTTACTGGAGCGTACATATTGGCAAGAGTGGTGCATAGATTTACATTTTAAAGGTTTAGAGGGAAATTGTCTTCCCTCGGGACATACTTCATGACTGTTATTATTGCTATTGGAGGTTACATATGTGCGTAGAAGAGAAAATATGCCCCGTGAGGTAAAACAGAGTAAAAAAAATCATAAAAGGTATGTTAATTATTTATAACTACAAAACAAAATACTTGAAATTATGGCAAATTAAAAGAGCATTTATTTACACACAAACAGGATTGTTTAAAACCACAGGCCTTGCCCATAGCAGAGAAGTGAAGCCAAGTCAGTGACAAAGCATATTAATTTTATCGTAGATTTTTCAGACACATAATACCTGCAAGGAGAGTCTGGTTTTGTCAGATTAAGCCTTTTTTTTTTTTTTTTTTCCCCAAATGTTTTGTTTTGCCAAAGGTGGTCACATATTTGATAGAACCCACTCTCAGAAAATCTAATTTAAAAGCCTTTTTTTGGAAGTGCCACAAGGGACACAGTCCAGAGCAACATATGATCTGGGGTACTTGTCAATGCAACAGTTGTTCCAGTATTTGAAAAGACAAGACAGTATCTCATTAATAAATTTTGTGTTAGAAAAATAGGGAGGTCCTACATGAGATTTCCTTGAGTTGTAAAAATTTCAGAATGGGAAGAACTGACCAGGAGTTTGTATGCAGCTGATCATGTTAATATTATGTGTTGAAAATGATAACACCTCCTCTCTGTTGAGTTATCAGAACGATGATATAAATTTAACTGAAAAAATGCTATGTAATTAACCAGTTTTACAGCCAGTTAAACTACAGTATATTAAATGGGGGGAGCCGTGTTTTTAGGAAGAAAAGGAAATATTTCTCTGGCAGGTTGATGTATTTTCAGAATAAATCCTCTTGAAGATGAATTGGTGAAACTAAAGTAAAGCAGAGCAGTATGTATAGATCAATTTGTCATACGGCTCTGCAGTTTATCACTGTCCAAATACCTTGTATTTTCCTCTGTGTGCACTGTTTAGCTAAACAGTGTGTCTGAGATGCTGGCCTATACAGTGTATGATGCAGATTAGCTTTAAGAGTACATGTAGTCTTCAGTTCTTTGCTTCTCATCCAAACTGTGAAATTCAAGAGATGCTTCTGTTTCAGTGGTTTTCAGAGTTAAAAGCTTAGGAAAAATACAGCTCTGCATTTGCAGACTGGAGCCTTTTGTTTCCAGAAAGCGTCACAATATTACCCATTTTGGATAAACAATTCCCTACCATCAAAATGGTATCTCCCAGTCCCAGACAAGGACCAGCATCAGAGTTGTCATCTGTTTGAGAGGGATAATGAAGATTTACAGATCACTTTGCCAAGTCATGGTGTGTACAGAGAAACCTTGCACACAAGCCTCCTCCTTGACCTTCAAGAAATGCTTTTCAAAAGGGCCTATTCCCACATGGCTCTGTGTGATCTTCCTTGGTTTTAAGTTACGCATAGAGAAGAGGACAAAATGTACATCTGTGTCCTTCTTTCAACCTTATTTATGATGTAGCTGCACTTTGGTTTAGGACTAAAACTGTTAGTATTACTAGTAATATTAACTGCAGTAAATGCCATTAATACGTAGTTGAATTGGGTTGGGTATCTGGTTATTACAGAGTATGAATTACCAACACAGAGTTGGTGTTGGTGTTGGTATGGAGATTTTGAGTATAAAATACAAACATGCCAAGTACGTATCCCTCTGCCTAGGAATCTGAAAACCACATATTGCTCATTCACGTCAGCCCATTCATTTGCAGAGGGCAGGTGACATCTCCGTAGGAAATAGCTCTGATCTGTTGAAGAGGCTACACAGGAAAAAGAGCCTTATTAGCCATTATCCCTGTCATCCTATCAATGCTATTTTGTCTAGCATTAAAGCAAGATCAGCACCTGTAAAAACAGGAAGAGTGGGAGGAACTTTTCCCATATTGAGAATATCTCTTATTCAGTGAGCTGGATGAAAGGAGGAAAATTCTCATGCTTTGTGCTACAGATTCGGACCAGATGTGAATGAGCATGTCTGTAATAGGCCGAGATTTTAAGGTCTCAGGCAGGTTCACTGATGTAAAAATCCATACAATATGCTTTGATGGGTGCTGGACTTGCTTTCCTCTGTGTGTGCTTGGCTGTTGCAAAGGAGTTCACTGCTCCTACACACCACCAAGAAAGTGCCAAGAAAAAATGGAAAAACACAGTGAGGAAAGACGTTTGATCTGACTAAAAGATTTAAAAAGTTGGTGTTTCTGGAATAAGCCCCTTTATACAAGCGTATGGCAGCCGAAAGGTCCATTTTACTTCATTCTTAAATAGGAATTTAGAACTAAGTGAAAATCACTTCAGCAAATGAAACTAGTATAAATTTAGTTCAACTGTACTCTCATCAACATCAAAAAAGCTGTGTTAGAGCGGGAAGCGGATTCATTAAATCCCTTTTTCCTGTTAAAGTGCACTTTGGTTTCAGTCAGCTGCTTCTCTTATAGATAACGGTTCCTCCTCACAGTGGTATTGCCATGAGGAGAGCTCTTACAGACTTTGATATGAAATGTAAAAATTTGCCCTTAGTTGCTCAGTAAGTGTCAGGAGCTTCCACCATAAGTAGAAATAAGAATGGTTATTCCATATAAAAACATACAACTGTAGTAAGCTGAACCCCTCACTTTCAGCAATAAAATGGTTGCCCATCTGTAGTCACAAATTTTTATGCAGAAAACAGTTAATGTTCTAGCTAGATGGTCTTGCCACTGTTATTGGTTAGGACTCCATTTTTTTTTCTCTAAACTTTTAAGGATTCATACAGTGTACAGAGCACAGGACAAGGTCTCAAGGCACTCAAACTTCCTCCAGTTTTCTGGCTTGAGCCAACATCAAGTCTACAACCAGTCAGAATCTCAAAATGTGTTATACAAACACAAGCTCAGATGAGCTGCATTTTTTTTTTAATCATATGATTTCCTTTTAATTTTTGTTGCCAAGGGGACAAACCAAGAGGAAATGGATTTACCAACTGCAAAGTGATGAATTTTAAAGCTGCTGTTAATAATATTTGAACTCTGAATCTAATCTGTATGCAGCAGGAATGAGGAATAATAATGTCATTTCAGAAAATAAAACCCAACTAAACAAAAATCAGCCTTTCCCTGCTGTGCTCTTCTTTCTCATGTCTGTGTCATTTGAGAAACTGAGCTTGGAAAAACAGAACTCTAAATGCCAAGGCAACTACAGAAACATGGGAAGGTAAAGGGCACAAAAATATTGAACCTGTTGTTTCTCATTATCCTGTATTACCTTAACATACACTGACATTCTTGCACATGAAGAAGGTCCAAAATGCAAATCTGGTTTATAAAATGCTACTCGTAACAGTAGAAAGGAGCTGCTACAGACAGCAAGAGAGATATTCCTACACCTCTCCCGCCCACCGGTGGAGTGTTTTTCAATAGGAAAGACTTGACAAGAGACAGCAGGAGAAAAACCCTTGTCGTTTTTAGGACTGCTCTTTGCATAAACTAGCTGGAACTAGCTGTGTGCAAACTTAGAGCACTAGTTTGCTTCCAATCCCCTGCCCTGCAGCGCAGAGCCCTTCATCCCACTCGCGTGGCTACATAAGCAGCCTTTCTCCTTCCCTCTTCCAACTTACTGTGTATGTTCTCCTCTTCTGTGACCTAATGCATGACAACTCATATGGACTCCATTGCAGGAACATTGCTGTTGTGTTCAGACATTTATACCTGCAAGGTCACCCTCACTGCAGATAACTTCTGCAGTTATTTTTTTCTAATAATGCCACTGTCCATTCCTCTGTAGTGAAATAAATGTTGGACCTGGGTATTGAAACCGTCTTCAGTAAAGTTAGAGAGAAGCAGTTCCTACAGAATTTACTTAAGCTGGAGAGATCAAAAAGCCTTTCTCCACATCTGTGTAAGTACCTACAGAAGGCTACCAGTATTGCTGCCCCTAACACTCAGCCCCAGCAGCAGGCCTGTTACCTGGATCTTCACACCTTGAGATCCATCAGCATTATGTTTGTGACATTGAATTTACCTAGATGACTCCATCTTTGTTTCTTGATAAGCTTTTGGTCTACCCTCAGGTAAGCCCTGCTTGAATTCATAAACCAGACATTTTTCTGTCTGATTTTGAGGACTGTACCCAGACTTCTCTGTTAGAAGATATCATCCTGCCCAGCTACCACAATGACCAAAGGGAGTCCTGCTTCTTCACCGTCTTTAAGGAAGAATTTGGTAATCAGACAAATTAATTGAGATCCCTCTTGGAGGCAATTTAAACTTGCATTTCTTGTAAAAATAACCTAGACTATCCTAGCTAATGGCATGCTGAGTTGGGCACATTCCCTTCATTTGATACCAAGCCTGTTCCATCTCACAGCCCTCAGATATGGCATTATTGACATTTAAAAACAGAAGTCTTTAACCTACCTCACTCCAGGAATGTCATAGTAGTGTCCTTAATCAAAAGAGCCCTCAGTCCAAACAAAGAGAGGAAAGAAAATTGTATGATACGCCAGGTGGAGAGTCTGCCCACCAAACTGTTGTGTGTATATGTGGATATCTCTACTCCATATGAAAAGGAGTAAGCTTTTGTTTCGGGTATCAACTAGCCTGAGAACTTCACGATCCATAAATATTACATGATAGGAAATGTCTCAATCCAAGGCAGGAGAACGATTTGTATACCCTTGTCCATGTTCTTCCTTGCTAAGGCAGCTTTTGGCCCAGCATAATTTCATAAAACAGATAATCTCTGCCCATACTTCCATTAAGGTCCTGAAAGCCAGAGCAAGGAGTAGGCATCTAATATATTTGCAAGCATATACCAAGCTGAACTAATCACATTTTCTTTGGATCCAGGTCCAGCTTTGTTACCTCTACTTTTTTTTCTCAGGAAAATATCCAGACAGCTCTCTTACTTCATATAATGCTCTCAACTTTGGGAACATCTTTATTTGAATCTTTTTGTATGAATTGTAAAAGAAATTCTTGAAATACTTTGAACAGGCAAATTTATTTTCTGAATGGTGTGATAAGACTTACTTTCCCTCTGCAATTTTATTCAGGAATAGTATGTTTATACCCAGTTATAGACAGTTTTGAGGAAAAAAATGTATGTATACCATTTATGCCTTCTGACTTTCAGCTGCCTCATGCTTTTATTAAGCCAAGAGCATCAGCAGTCTTTGTAGCAGTGACAATCATACATTGCTTAAAAGGGTATGATCCCTACAAGTGTGGCAGGGGAGAAGTGATTTTTCAACCTTGATGGGAGATCTGAGAAATCAAATTTTTTGTGGGAACATAAAAGACTTGTAACTCAGAGGTACTGAAGACACTCATTAAGACCAGGGGGGAATTGCAATCTCTAGAAATTAAGGAATTTGAACATCTGTTAAAACTCAATAAACGTTTCTCCAATGAGTGAAATAATAAATCTGACAGACTTTCAGCATAGAAGCTTGGAGAGGATCAACAAAAGAGATTTATACTTCAGATTAATTTGGCAGATGGCTCAAAAAAAGAGTTTTTTAATTTCCCTTCAAAATTATAAATAAATCAGTTGAACAACCAAGAGAAACTAAGAGAAATTTAAGGATTACATTTACCAAGTGTAAAGAGAGGCGTATAGTGTAATGGAGTGTCCATCACTGCAACTTGCTGAACGTGTAAGAAGCTCATAAATCAGGGAAGGCATCAGGTCCCTAGTAATTTCTCTGTAAAATTGATCCCCAGGCTAGTTCAAACTGCTGCCGGGGCCAGTCCTGATTTCTTGTTGCTACCTGGCACTTCAGATATGCCTATGTGGCATGATGCAGTGCGCTGCAGAGATAGGCAACTTAGCTTCAGGTATTCAGAGGTGGCTTAAGTACCAGAAACACTAGATCCTCATTGGTGTGGTACCTTTACTCAGCTAATTAGTTCTGGGCAACAGAGCCTTTTAGCCCAGGTGGACACTGTGCTGATGTAACCTTCCTGCTCCTGGTACCCAATGTGGTTGCATCATTTAGAGACAAATAATTATCAGATATACACTACAGGGAATGAAAAATCCACAACGCATGCAGATGATTTACATACCATCACTGTTGTACAATACAGTAAAACACGAGCAGTGTTTTCAGCAAAAATGATTGAGATTGAAGATGTACAAATTAGTTGACTGGTGCAACATAAAACACTTTTCCCCAACATATGCTGTAATAGCTACTACAGTCTTTACTTACAGGAACCCTACACTGATTGAGGGACACTGTAGAGCAAAAAATGGGACAAAGAGGGAAAATGGGAGACAAAAGTTCATTGTCTCTTCCACTGCAAGTACCAGGAGACCTCAAATTCAACTAAAAGTTACTAATTAAAATAGAAGAGGTTAATTCATTGTGCAACATGTGGAGCTCCTTGCCACAGGACAGAAGTTTACATGGGGTCAATACAAATTTAGAAAACCTATTAGACACTTAAATATGAAGATATGGAAAACAATGAGACAGAAAGAAAATGTTCATTACATTTATGATAGTAATTTTCTCAACCTCTTTATTAGAAATAGTCAGATAGTGCCTGGATGACTTACTAGAAGAACTGTGGTAGCTGACTAGAAAGTACATTCTATTAAAATAGATACCTGTAATCTTTGCAAAAGAAGACACTACGTAAAATCATAGAATTGTGGAATGGCTTGATTTGGAAGGGATCTTTGAGGATGATCTAGTCCAACTCCGCTGCCATGGGTCTTTCTCTCGATGAGGTTGCTCAAACTTGCCCAACCTGACCTTGAACATTTCCAATTATGACGCATCCACAGCTTCTCTTGGCAACTTGTTTCAGTGTCTTATTATCCTCATTGTAAATAATTTCTTCCTTGTGTCCAATCTAAACTTAGCCTCTTTTGATTTAAAGCTGTTGCCCCTTGTTCTCTCACTACAGGCCCTGGTAAAAAGTCTCTCTCCGTCTTTCTTATAAACCCCACCTTATGTACTGGAAGGCCACAATAAGAGCCTTCTCTTCTCTAGGCTGAACAACCACAATTCTCTCAACCTTTCTTCCCAGGACAGGTGTTGCAGCCCTCTGATAAATTTTGTGGCCTTCCTCTGGACCAGCTCTGACAGATCTGAAACCTGGTGCCCCAGACTACGAAGGAAGTCAGGCTGGCTTGCCTAAGGTAACCTTCATGGTCACAGCTTCAGTGAATTGACAACTTCATGCTGGAACCCTTCTTTTGTTTAGTGACAGTCTTTCAAAGGTGGGTGTCAAGTCTACTGTCATAAAGTATGTGGTGGATTTGACCATGGCAAAATTATACAATACGTAAGGTATATGATGGAAAATTTAGCCAAGGATTATTTTGCATCGCAAAACACAAAAAGAATGTAATTCTCATAAATTAACACAGCAGAAGGACTATGTTTTTTGACTAATATTTGTGCAATATTCAGTTGAAGGGCTCCAACTAAAAGCTGTTTTTCATATGGTTACTATCTATAGTAACAATAAATTAGTCTTTTAAATGCCTTTTCAAATACTCTTTAAAATATTTTTAAAATATTAACCTTTTATTATCAATGAGTTTATATTCCTAATGCCTTGCTCTGATAACACTGATAACATCATGTCAGGATGGTTAGATTGGGACAGATTGCCTGTGGTTTGTTTTAGTTTCAGAAAGCTACACATCAGTAAAGGGAAAGCATTTAGGTGGTTATTGGTCAGCAGCTTCTCTGAGCAAACTATAGTGAGTCATATCCTTATAAAGACTGAAGCATAAAAGGATTTATCTAATGTAATTAAGATGCTTAACTTACAAAGAATATGAGGTCTTCACATGTATAAAATATCCTCATGTCCAAAGCTCCTGGTAATCAAGACGCCTGTCAGTATTTTCATCTCCCAAATTAAGCATTTAAGCAGTTATCAAAACCACTGCTCCTACATCTCAAACTTCACAATTTCTTACTGTTTTAGTAAAGTCCAAAACCAAAGATAAAAATATGATCACATTTAAGAAGTGTGTAAAACTGAAATTCCTGTCTGACTGCAGGTGAAACATAAATCAACCATTTCAAGGGTTGCTCTATTTGACCTAGCCTGGTCCTATAACATGTTATGCTGCTGGTTTGCACATCTTGTTCATAGAACCATAGAATCACAGAATACTTTGAGTTGGAAGGGACCTTTAAAGGTCACCTAGTCAAACCCCCCTGCAATAAGCAGGGACGTCTTCAACGAGATCAGGTTGCTCAGAGCCCCATCCAGCCTGACCTTGAATGTTTCCAGGGACACCTCTCTGGTCAACATCTGCCAGTGTTTCACCAGCCTCATTGTACAAAATGTCTTCCTTATATCTAGTCTAAATCTATCCTCTTTTAGTTTAAAGCCATTACCCCTTGTCCTATTGCTACAGGTCCTGCTAAGAAATATTTGTTCCTATCTTTCTTACAAGCCCCCTTTAGGTACTGAAAGGTTGCAATAAGGTCTCCCCAGAGCCTTCTCTCTACAGGCTGAACAGCCCCAACTCTCTCAGCCTGTCCTCACAGAAGAGGTGCTCCATCCCTGTGATCATTTTTGTGGCCCTCCTCTGGACCCACTCCAACAGGTCCATGTCTTTCAAGTGTTGAGGGCTCCAGAGCTGGATGCAGAACTCCAGGTGGGGTCTCACCAGAGTGAAGTAGAGGAGCAGAATCCCCTCTCTTGAGCAGCTGGCCACACTTCTTTTGATGCAGCCCAGGATGTGCTTGGCTTTCTGGGCTGCAAGTGTGCATTACTGGGTCATGTCCAGCTCTTCACCCACCAGTATCCCCAAGTTGTTCTTGGCAGGGCTGCTCTCAACCCCTCCATTCCCCAGCCTTTATTTATAGTAGGGCTTGCCCCAAACCAGGTGCAGGACCTTGCATTTGGCCTTGTTGAACCTCATAAGGTTCACACGGGCCCACTTCTTGAGCTAGTCCAGGTCCAGGTTAGTGAAGTAGATTTAATCATGGGTATTGACAGAAATCAAGCAACACCTGCTATACGTACCCTGCAACTTTCATTATTAAATGGACTATTCCACTGATTATTTCAAAGATCCTTTGAAAGACAAAGCATACAAATGTGTTATTGAATCTCAGGTCTCATGTCTTAGGGTTTTTTAGTCCATTCCTGAACTGGCACAGTACCCATTGTGTCTCTCTCCTCCGGTCAAGATAAAAATGTTGTTCTGTGATCAGGGGACTCAAACAAAATTAGAGAGAATATTCCCAACATTGGACTTTTTGTGAAATGTGACTTAAAATCTAGCAATGAACATTTTTTAAAAGGTGGTACCATATCATACATTTTTCTTCCTCGGGTTTTGAGGAAAAAAAGCATTTAAAGTATAGCAAAAGTTCTCTATTAGAATGTTTGAAAAAAGACTGACATAACCCCTTCATGTGTTAAAAGGCTGAGGACACATTCCATTGGAAATTTTATTGCAGTTAAAAGTTCTTGTTTGCTTATCTTTTCTGTGTTTTAAAGACATAATTTGTGAAGAGCAAGCTTTGTTAGCATCTTTGTTTCTAATGGGATTCCATTCCATGTCATTGTGTGCTTGGACAGCTATATATTAAAAACTCTTCCAAGAAGTGTCAAAATAACTTCAGAGGTGATTGCAGGAGAGAGCTGGCTGTCTTTCTGCCCACATATAGATTCTGTGTTACAGGACATTGTACTGTCAGAGTGATAATATAGCAGTTCTGATGTAACACTAGGCTGTTCAAACTCTGAGTCAGAAAACCAGCGCCTACCATTAAATTTGTGTTCTATCCCATTTATATCATTCCAATGACTTTTTTTTTTTTGGATCAAATTAGCCTGTAGCATCCCCAGTCCCTTTCCATGCATGACTAGGGAGTGATAACAAAAGAACTGACATTCCAACCAGCCAACCAAAATACCAAGCAAAATACTCAGATTACAACCCTGAAAATGGTATATTTTATTACAATGAAAATGCAGATCCTGAAAATACATTCTGTTTTTAGCAAGATATGAGCAAAATTGTATAGTTAGTTGTTTTAATGGGAAAAAAAAAAGTAAAATAAGTACTTGGAGGGAGTGATGTTTTCTTAAACCACAACTAACAAGTTTGTAATTTTTACCTCAAATATCACACATAATAGTTAAAAATATTATCATACCAGTAGATGTCAGTACAATCATTGATCTCAACTACAATATAGCAGAGTATATTTTTCATGTTCACTGCTGCAGAGAGATGAAAGTATACTGATGAAAGTTAGTATATCGTGAAACACTTAGTCCAACAGTTTTGGAAAAGATTGACTCTGTACTTTAAAAATGGATTCATTTATAGTATCAAGAGCTTGAGGAGATTTTCAGTACTAAAAATTTCAAAGGTATGTTCTAGAGATTTTCTTTGCTTGCTGTACAGCAGCTCTAATTTTCCATTTTCTTTCCGAAACCATTTGTTTGTACATTAATGGACTCATAGCATTTACAGAAATAGGTATTGGGACTTGGCTTTTTCCAACCAGAACCTGGGATTAGAAATCCGTCCAAAGACATGGCACTTATCAAGGATAGCTGTGATTTTCTCTGACCTTTACAGGAAAAATCAAGAGCTGAGAGGACTACAACTCATGTTCCATTAAAACTATATTACAAAATTTTCCTCTGACTTTCAAGGGGATGGGGAAGTTTGAATAAAGCCTGAGGTAATCTAAGAAAAGATCCTGGAACTGGTTAACCCTCCAGGTAGAAAGAAGGGAGTAGTAGCATAATAATAATAGCCTTAACAAGTGCAGAACTAGGCTGTTTCTACATCATAACTCTGCATAGGGGCATGGTAAACTCCCATTTATCAGCTCTGGAAAGATTGTTTTCCCACAGTATTGTCTTACTGGTTCACCTCCTCTCATTTCCTTTTTAACCTCTCACTCCTTGGCTTGAAGTCCTGACTAATTCCTATCCTACAGGAATCATGAAAAGCTGCAGAATTAACACCATAAGCAGCACCAAAATAACCAAAAATTTATATCTGAGGCAATATACCATAGTCATACCTTCAGTACTGATAGGTCTTCAATCCTTTCAATACTGATAGCTGCAATAGCATACCACACCTATTTCCTAGGTATACAGTGCACACACATTTGATGATAGGTGACCCCGCTGTTTAAAACAGGCTGGATCTTGGATACAAACATTATCAAGTGTTGAACACTAACTTCTTAACACAGCTTGGTTTTGCTTATCTCAGACCAAAACAGGCCAGTAGCATGCATCAAAATAAAGACTCAAAAATGAGATGTAACTTCTCAGTCAGCTACTTTAGCTGCCACAAACAGACGATCCTTTTCCAAGGCCTTCAGATGCCACCTAGATAAACTGATTGCTGGTCAGAAATGGTAGATATTAATTCACACAACGTCAAGTTCCAGCTTACTTCTGTGTTTCTTACGTTTTCCTATTACATTTTACTTGCTTATCCTAACTGCCTTCCACAGAGATGCTGAAAAAAGCCCAAGGAAATTAATGTCACAGCTAAACTGATTTTCAGGTACCTGGACGTCACTTGCTGTGGTTACTTTCCAACGAGCATACTGACATTTCCTTGCCCTGGAGATAGGGGAGGACAGATGTGGGGAGGTGGGGAGAGCATGGTGGGTGCCTGCATCTCCCCAGCACAGCACCCTGGGGCCAAGTGAGGGCATGAACCCCTGTGTGGGCTGAGCTTAAGAAAGACAAGAAAGCCAAGGAGGTAGTGCAGGATCTCATTTTCATGCTGGTGTTATCCTTCTTCCCTGCTGTGGAATATTGAGCGGTGTTGTAATGGACTTCTCATTCTTGTGCCAGTTTGGCTATTTTTAATGTACATGCTTTTAACTGTTCTGATGTGGGACTTAGGTATCATTTACATGACTCTGCATTGGAGTGCCTTGGGACAACTGTTGAGAAGAGCACTTGCACTTAACGTGTGGCAGTGACCAGTTTCTTGCTCTATTCCTCCATGTGCAGCAGATACACTCTTCTTGGCTCTTCAGCTGTCCTTGCATAGATGATAAACTGATCCACAGGAGACAAGACTGGCCTGGCTTCTGTCTCTGGATCTGAACTGCTCTGACAGCTGTCTGTCCTCCTGCTACTTTGTCATCTGAGGGTAGCAAAGTGTTTTACAAACTGGAGGTAAAAACAACAAATGCTACAAGTCATGGTTAAGCCCAGTTTTGTCCACAGAGGAATTTGCAAAGACAATTTATTCATGCAAATGGTGAGATCCAAGCTAAGCAGAAAGAAGGCAGAGAGCAGCAGAGAGCAGGCAAGCTAGGAGGTTCCTTGAGTGTATGGAAGACAACTACCTGACACAACTGGTCAGTGAGCCAACCAGGGGAGGTGCCTCCCCAACCAGGGGAGGTGCTCACAAACAGAGAGGGAGTAGTGGGAGATGTGGTGGTTGGAAGCCATCTTGGGCTTAGCGACCAAGAAATAGTCAAGTTTTCAATTATTAGAGAATTAAGGAAGGGGGTTAGCAAAACTTCCACCTTGGACTTCCAGAGGGTGGACTTTAGCCTTTTCAGATCACTGGTTGGAAAAGTCCCATGGGAGGCAGCCCTG
>JAOXJM010000019.1:33434884-33467543 GCA_026413425.1 Tringa solitaria
CAGAGTTAGGTTGATGGTTGGACTAGATGATCTTGAAGGTGCCTTCCAACCTAGAAGATTCTGTGATTCTGTAATTAGCTTTAGCTTGAACCCCACACACATATTTCCCATTCCTGTTATACTTCTATACACATCTGTCTTTTTTTCACAAATATGCATGTGTACGTTGGCTTATATAGGCAGTTAAGTTGTTGGGACCAGGTATGTTGAATTGGTAGATTTATAGTCACATGAAAAAGTAAAATAGCTAATGATGCTGTTCTTCCTTATTGTAAGTTCTCGTATGCCAAGACTGCGATTCTTTTTTTTACCTGCAATTTTTTATTTCTTTCCATTTTTTATTTGTTACTGACACCTAGAGCAGAACACAAAATTAGATTCTCTATGATGATTTATGTGTTAGTGGTGTCATTAACTATAAAGAGAAAACACAAAGCTCACTCCAAAACCCAAAGTCTGTAACTGTCATGCAGAATGAAATCAGTTGAGAAGTTTGCCTGAAACCAAAGAAGAAGAAACAGAGAGAAGAAAAAATGTCTATTAAATAACCCTTTTTAAAGAAACTCAGACATACTGCTATTGAGTTAAACAAAGTCATTATGGGAAAATTGCCCTACTTCTTTAGAGTTTTAGCAACTCATATGAGAATCCTCAAGGTGGAATGCAGATCAGAGTGCGTTGAAATGGAGGAATTTCACCAAGATACATGCTCCTGTCTCTTCCCTCTGACTCCTGTTATCTGTGTCTTGGCTGTGCACAAATACCAGTTTTTTACAATGAGGTGGAATATTTAATGAATGATTTGAGAAATGCACATTGTTCTTTAAAGACGCCAGGGTAATCAGCAACAGGTCTGTTCTTGACTAATACCCTTCTTGGCTTCATGAATCATAGAAATTTTAACATCTCTTCATCAAACTTAACAGACTGTATTATTTACAATCTCCACAGTTCTCCTGAAAGTCAATAATCAGTCCCACATTGCTGATCGTTACCAGACAGCTGGCATTAAGATCCATAAAGTATAAAATATCCAGTATAGGAGGATGGTTACAGAGCTTCGGATGAATATGCCTCAGTGACACCAAGTTCTCTGACCAGATACGTGAACAAGAGAGAGATGAAATCAGGCACTCAGGAGACTGCAGTTAATATACAGTCTGGGAAAAGTGGTTAGGATCAAAGACAGAGAAGAACAGATACTCTGTATTAAAGGATGGACTAGCCTCTTAAAATTAACAGAGCCCTGAAAGCAAATGGCAAGTAACAGGTAACACTGCAAAGCCTTTCATGTGTTTCTCCAGTACTTCTGCCAATCACACAGCAATAGGTACTACATAAGAAGGGCTTCCCTCTGTGAAAGAGAAAAAACTTTCCACTTTTTGGTCTCTGAAGAGCCAGACATCTAAAATTAGTCATTGATATTTTGACAAAATGCAAGGGAAAACTTGGTCCCCTCAGCAACTAATGCTGAAAAGAGAGATAAAGGTTTATAACCATCAGACAGAAGATAAATTTCATATGATATGACATAGCAAGTACAGACTTTCTGGGTGAGAGGGTTGTATTTAATTAAGTGCTATTGCATTTCACTTAAAAATAACTTCAAAAAGTGATAGGAGACTGCCTGTCTTAAGTTGCCAGGATGCATAATCATTCAGACCTTGCTAATATTTCCTGGCTGGATGTTCAGTTTGTCATGCCTTTGCCATACGAGTAAGATCTTCATGCTATTGCACGTGCAAGAGCTTTCAGTGCTTTAGTAACCCTTAGGTGGCTTGGCCTCACCACTCGGTCACAAAATTCCCCCCGGTAGGGAAATCGGAAGGTCTAAGAAAAAGGCAGATCATACCTGGCTAGGATCTCACTGTCACACGTCTCCTCTGGTCACTGCTGAAGTGCCTGCTTTTTTCACATACCCTGGGTGACCCTAAGAAAGCTGTCCTGACCCTGGCCCCTAGAGGGACATCCGTCCAGACACAGGTGAACTGAGCTCAAACCATAGCCTTTGAAGTGACTGCTCAGCTGATGGAGGGTGTCATGACAATCTGCTGTGAAAAATGATAGCTCACCAGATGGTGGCATCACTTAACAACATATGCAACTTAGCTAAACCCTCCTTCATCCTTTCCAGGAACTCAGCCAGTACCAGTTGTGCCCCAACATACTAATTCTGCGCTGCCATGAGACAGCAACATGCTCCAATTTCTATAGCTCTGCAATGAATACTCAACATAACTTGATGAGATATGCAGCATTGCTAGCTTACTCAAAGGCTAAGTAGGAGTTTTCCCTCCCCTCCATATTGTATGGTAGTGTTGCAAAAAGTAAAGGAAGGGTGAATTGAGCAGCATAACGAAGGCAGCAGCTCTTCACTTTTTTTTTTCCCCTCCGTTTTGAAGACTGCTACTCCTTTTACTGAAGGGGATCTTCGACAGTGAGACTTATGAGGGAGACCCACAAATGGGACATGAAAAGCAGCCTGCCTTGATAAAGATCTTAACAGCAACAGAAATAAACGAGCCCTCTGGTGCCACCAGTGGTTTTTCAGTGGTTTGCCTCAGTGGTAAGTGGCTTATGGCAGAGACAATACCTTCATGGTGCCAGAAGGAAGGCATTGAAGTTCAAATCCACAGAGCATTTAGGCATCCAATACCTAGCCCACAACTGTTTGGAGAATTATGTACCTGACCTTCAGTCAGGGCAACAAAAAACCCACATCATCTGAGAAAAGCACAAGGGCATGCACATGAGTAGCAACTGCAATGAGGAGTCCGATCTGCTGCAGCATGCCCTTTCCCCCCCTTCCTTTTTCTAGAAAGTACCAGGTGCCCAGCTAGTCACGATTGGCACACACATGTGTGGGCAAAGTTAGCTTAATCAAAGTTCAATTTACTCTCATACTACTTGTTAGTGCTTTCAGGGCTGTACTGCCATGGCCCCAACAGCTTGGCGTCAGCAAAAGGTTCACAACACTTCTAAATAATTGGTATCAAGCACACTAAAAGTATGTGTTATGAAAGTAATAGAATTACATATGAGTGAGCATTGATGGAAGAAATATGATGAGTTTGACTGCTGATGCTTGCCAGACCCATAAGGCAAATAAAAAAATTTAAAAATTAAAAAAGATATATCCATATCATCTGACTTGAAACACAGATTACACAATTCGTGTCTGTGGTGTATATTTATTTATATTTTAATTCACAAAAGAATGAATAAAGTATATAATTTACCAGAGACCAAATTATTCACATATTAAATTGGTCAAACCAGTATTTTTAAAAGACAGGAAGAAGAGTCTTCATAGAATTTTGAGGAAAAGAAGTTTTTTTAAATAGAGAGTGGCTAACTGAAAACTGCAGATGCAACTAAATATTGAAGGCATTTGGAAACCTAGCCCAGATGCAGATTTTGTCATTGTGTCTGCAACGATCTAACCTAAAAGTGAGAAACAAATATCACGGAGTCTGGAGGTGAGGTAGTAATAGAAATCTGGGTGTGAATTCTGTGATTCAGATGTGTGCCTTCATACATATAGTACTTTTCAGGACACCCCCATCTTTATGTAAATGATGACTTCCTAAAATGTGTACCATATGATTTCCAGAATGACAGTGCCCCAGTTTTGCATAAATTAAACAGCAGATCCCGATAACTAGGCTTTCCCATTTACATTATGCCTCAGTTCCAAATCCATGGGATATAAATGAGAGCAGCATATGGTCCAGAAATGAGAAAGCTGTGGGACCTTCATGTACGCACCATGGGAGCAAATGGCTGTCCCACAGATGGTGGAGTATTTAGATGCATCTCCTGTATGATGGATGCCAATGTGCAGGAGGATGAAGCCATGAGCAGCCTCTAGAGGTCTCTGCTGGCTGGTATGCCTAGGACAGATGCTAGATCAACACAAAAGGTTTGCAAGGATAGCTCTTCTTTTTACATATTGGCTTTCTGTTTTCAGTGCTTGTCTGTATGTGGAAATTTATGGCATAGCTTAACGATCTTTCCATTAAAGCTGTACTATAGTTAGAACTTGTCTGTGAGAGCATTAATAACAGAAAATATTTTTATTTCAGATTAATTGCTTTACTTCAGTTTTTTCCGTGAGCAATGCAGGGAGCAAGTACAACGGTGTTTTTCCTCTCTTGGCCTGGGGCTGTGAAGAAAAACTCACAAGGCAGACTGGGTGATAAAGAAAGATTTGAGAAGGTGCTTCTACATCTCACAGACTTCCAGAAGCACAAGTTATGTGCAACACTATTAGCATTGACAGAAGCAAGCATTTAGACCCAGCCAGCAGGGAAGTCAGAAAAATCTTTATGTGAAGACTAAATCAGTCCATTTGTATATTTTGAATTACCAAGCTTAATTATTTTGAGAAAAAATTTAAGATATTAAAAAAAAAAAAGAAACAAACCAAAAGTTGTATTTCAAAACCTACTTTGTAGTTATCTGTGAATCCTTAGCTAGCAGTAACAATAAATGAGTGTGTGTTCCATCAGCAATAATCAAAATGTGTATATAAGAGTGGCAAAAAACTGTCAGAAGAAACAGATATGAAAATATTTGTGGCAAGTCATGGCGTTGCACGTTACTAAAGCAACGTACTGTAAGCATACAAAATTCCTCTCCCTGTCTCCCACCTCCCGCACACTGCCCACCCCACCTGTACTCCCCTCCTGACCCTGCTCCCATTCCCTACTCCTGCAGCCATGCTCCTTCGCCCTCCAGATGCTTTCATGAATATTTTACAGTGTTGCTGCCAACAGACTTCTTACCACAGACTGGGAATGTCCTTTTGATAATGCCTAGCTGAACTTCAAGGGGCAGGCTTCCACATGAGTTTTGGAGAGGACAAGTGGTGGGAGCTAGGCCAGGAGCTGAAAGGATTGAATCTCTTCTGTTCTCAGGATGGGAGTTTCTGGGTCAGTGCCTGGGTAGCAGAAAGGACAGCAGCAATGTGCCAAACCAGGCATGAGTGCAGAGATGGGACAGCAGCAGAGTGTATGGGTGTCTCCTTAGAGGGTGTTGATGCTGTTGAGGGATATCTCTGCTGACACTGCTTGAGGCCCTGGAAGACTCCACAGCGCTCCAAGAAAGTTCATTTGTTCACACTCTTGCCTCCTTTCCCTTTTTTCCCTCCTTCTCCAAAACAGAGAGCATTTTCTTTTGTGGCACAGTCAAAGTGAGTCAGTAAACTTCCTTATAAGATATCATCTCAGACCTTCAGAAAGCTATATCAGCACTTCTTAGGGCTAAGGGGCAAGAAAGGACAGAGACATTTCAGGATTCTTTTTCCCCTTCACATTGGTATATCTAAAATCCCAGTTAATCCACAACATCTAATAAAAATGTAAAAGGTGGAAGGAAAATTTTATAAAATCTTTCTGTATTTAAGATCATACATCAGATGATGATGTATTGGTATGATCTTGGATCTCTCCAGTAGGTTCCCTGCACTGGTGGAATCCAAAGAACAGAGCTTTTTCCCTGTGGTAATTTTGAAAATCAATAGCAGACTGTATGAATGTATGTTACAACAAGTTTATTCTTCGATTTTGGGTTTGGTTTCTTTTCCTTGTCTTTCCTTTAGCTATTTCTCTGAAAATTTTATTCAATTTGTGTTTACAATTATTTTTATGAAGGACATTCTCCTTCATCCTACTTTTCTGCTCCAAATAGCTATTTTTCTGATTCTACTTTGCTTTTTCCCCTCATAAATTGAGGTGAATCACTTTTTCTTAGGCTTTCATCAGCCTTTTCTCCGGAGTGTTTTGAGATTTTACAGAATTGGTTTTTTTTCTGTGAAGGCCTTTTCCCCATTTCAAATCCATTTTTTGAAAGCAAATCAGTTCTGTCTCTCCTCTTCTGCCTTCCACTTATCTTAAAAATCTCATAGTTTTTAGCATGAAAATGCCTTTCTAGAGGTTAGTCATTGAAAACAATACATATACGCAGACTAAAATGGAAAGTTAAAAGCAATCCCTGTGTACACAAGACTCAATAAAAAGCCTGTCAGTCTGCAGCAGATACCATAAACACCAATGGGTGCCATATACATATAAACATATGTGGCATTGTGTAATGTGGCATAGTGTTGCATACCTGGAAATTTCACAGCTAAATGTGCATGATTGTATAAAATCTACTGTCCTCCCCACCCCCAAAGGGATCCTATAGGGGACCAAATTTATCATTGATGTAACTGTACAACAGTCAGTGGAGTAACACAAGAGTGAAATCTGGCACAGAGTGTTCTGGTAGAGATCAAAGACCCATAGAAGATCTAGATTTATAAAGTATAATGAATGTTAAAAAAGTAAAACAATTGCATGCATAATCGGATACTTTTTTGTAATTATTCCATTTATATTTATACTATTATATTTTATTGTTACGTTTATCATAGGAAGTTCCAATTAAACAGTTAAACGCACAAGACCCTGACAGTTTGGATTCAATACAGGCAGTACCATGAGTTAATTTACTAAACATTTAATCATTAGACCAACTTTCGCTATAAAAAAAAAAAAAAGAAAAAATTTCGTTAAAGGATAGCTGGATTGCTAGGCACTCCCAATAAATTTCCAGATGAAAAATGTATCATCTCTTCGGTTACATCCTCATACATCCTCATATAGATTAAAATGATGAACCTTTATTTTCACCAATTTAATTGTGAAGGGAATTAATCTTAAAACTTTTTTGCAGTTCTTTTGTTCTATTTATGATCACAAAAAAGGTCAATAACTTAAGCAAAGCCAGGACAAGCATCTTGTTTCTTCATATAGAAAGTGTCCTCTAATAGCTCAAATGAAAAAAAACAAATCCTTCTTGTCAAGAAAATGTAGCAAATGAGCTCTTGGCTTTCACTGCATTTAAAGTTCCAAGGTTTAAAGTTGACCTGTTTATTGGCACCCAAGTGAGTAATGGAGGAGTTTTATTTGGAAATACTTTTGGAAAGTTTTCAACCCAGTTTTGGCAGCATTAATTTCACCGTAGTTTGGGGAGATTTTCACCTTTCTTGGAGTGTGTAACTTGTTGGCATTAACCCAGATGTAATCTACCAGAATCGTGTAATCTGGTTTTTAAACATGTTCAATGAGCATTTTGAGAAGAGTCACTAAAAAGACATACAATATCTCTTCTGTTTTGTATGTGCTATCTTATCTTTTGGTCTCAAATGAGGAACTTCAAAGCCTTAAGAAGTGTTATCCATGGAATGAAACATTTTTCACAAATGCAATAAGGAGGTATCAAGATTTGGAGTTGATCTTACAATTTATACTGAAATTAACCTGTTCAGGTACAACTTCCAAAATGGAAAAAGAATGCTATTTCTTGGATATCTTATTTTTTTTTCACACAGCTACTCCACCTCTTAAGCTCTATTTTCTTTTCTTTATTAGAAATGTAAAGATAACTTATTTTTCTTTGGATTTAATTGTCTCAGTCACAGAATGACAGAACCACAGTGTGGCTGAGACTGGCCAGTACCTCTAGAGATTGCCCAGTACCACCTCTGCTCAGAGCAGGGTCAGCTAGAGCAGGTTGCTCAGGGACATGTACGGTTGGGTTTAATTCTCTCCAAGAATGGAGACTCCACAGCCTCTCTGGGCTCTGTTCCAGTGTTAACTGCCATTGCAATTAAAAAAAAAAAAAAGGGTTTTTTGTTATGTTCAGACAGTATTTACCTGCATTTCAGTTTGTACCCATTGTTTCTCTTTGTGTCACTAAGCACAACAGAGAAGAGTCTGTCTTCATCTTCTTCAGTTGCCCCACCGGGTATTATACACATAGATAAGATCCCTGTGAGACTTCTCCAGGCTCAACAGTCCCAGCAGTCTCCGCCTGTGCCTGTATGGCAGATGTTTCAGTCTCTTCATGTTTTTGTGACCCTTCACTGGATCCACTGCAGTATGTCTGTGTCTCTCATACTGGAGGGCCAAGAACTCAGCAGTATAGATGTGACCTCACCGGTGGTGAGTGGAGTGAAAGGACCACATCCCTCAACCTGCTGGCAAGAATCCTTCTAATGCAGTCCTGGACACTGTTTGACTTCTTTGTGGGAAGGGCACATTGCTGGCTCATGGTCAACTTGGTGTCCACCAAACCCCTTGGGCTTCTTCTGCAAAGCTGCTTTCCAGCTGGTCAGTGCCCAGTCTATGCTAGTGCATGGGGTTATTCCTCACCAGGTGCAGACTTTGCATTTCCCTTTGTTGAACTTCATGGAGTTCCTGTCGTCCCATTTCTTCAGTGTGTCCAGGTGTCTCTGAATGGCAACAAGGCCATCTGATGAACAGCCATTCCTCCTGCTTCTGTATCACCAGCCAATTTTCTGAGGGTGCAGTGTCTCACATCATTCAGATCGTTAAAGGTGTTAAACATTGTTGGACCCAGTTCTTACCCCCAGGGTACATCAGTAGTGACTGGCTTCCAGCTGGACTTTGTGCTGCTGTTCACAACCCTTTCAGCCTGGCTGCTTTGATGGTTTTCGATCCACCTCATTGTGTACTTACCTTGCCCATATCTCATCAGCTGGTCTATGATGATGTTATGGGGTACAGTGATCAAAGCCTTGTTAAGTAAAACTAAAGAGCATACACTTCTTGCCCCTCATCCATTGAGCCAGTTGTCTCATTGTAGAAGCCTATGAGAATAGTCAGACATGATCTCCCCTTCATAAATTCATTCTGACGTCTTCTGGTCCCCCTCTTATCCTCAATATATTTGGAAATTGTTTTCAGGATTATTTGCTTCACAACTTTCCCAGGGTTTGAGGTGAGGCCAAGTTCCCCAGATCCTCCTTCTTGCCCTTCTTGAAGACAGGTGTGACATTTGCTGTCTTCCAGTCATCAGGGATCTTCCATGATCACCACAACCTTTCAGAGATAACCAAGAGTGATTTGACAGCAATCTGGGCCAGCTCTCTCAGCACTCATGGGTGCATCCCATGAGGTCACAGGAACTTATGCGTGCCCAGTTTGTTTTAATGCACCCTAGCCTGATCCCTCTCCACCAAGGGTAAGTATTCTTTGCTCTAGATCCATGTCTATTGGTTTTAATTGACTGTTCGTTAAACTTTAAATTAATTTTGTGAGGCGATGTAGTCATATGACTCATAAAATTTAATAAGCACCATGAGGCAAAGCCCCTACATCACTCCTTGAAAAATTGCCACTAGAACTTAGTGATACTACTTTTGTAATTTTTGGATGGAAAAGTTAAGAGTTACATAAATACAAACTTTTTTTGGGGAAGAGTAGGAGGAGACAGGTTGGCTGAACGTTTATGTAAGGGTTTGAGAAAACTGATGGCCTAAAAAGTTCTTAACATGGAGGTAAACCATTCAAATCACTGATGCCAGAATACAGTGTTGAATAGAAGTTACATCAGTGACCCTTATAAAATGGTCCTTTCCCAGCTCTCTGAGATAAGCAAAAAACTGTTGTACATGGCACATGTGTTAAATATCCAAGCTGGGTCCAAACCAAGAGTGAGAAAGGTATGAGGGCAGAGTTGTTTCAGAGGTCTGTACCTCCAGGAACATGCCAGCGTAGACTACTGGATTTGTGCAGATCTGGCTCCCATCCATGCTAGAAGAGTTTACTGGGGAAAAAGAACACTTCAGTTTGTATTGTCATCAAAATGTCATCTTCTGCAATACTAAGATTTTTAAACAGAAACGGGATTATTTTGAAAAACAAATGACTTTTAAATATAAGGAATTGCTTATGAAAAGGTAAAAAACGAGTACCCAAAGCCTGAAGAGTTTGGAAAAGCCTATCCCAAACAAGGAGAGCAAAAGTATCAGCAGTTAATATGCAGATATTTTAACAAGGAAGTTGCCAATAAAATAAAACTTCTGTGCATCTGTTAATGCCACAGCATTACCTTACATGCAACAAAAAGCCATCACATACGTGGTAGACATGAAATAGGAATGGACGAAGCACTGGAAACACAGTAATATGCAAAGATGTGGGACTAGATGTAGCTTCACTGTTTGGATTCATATCAGTTCTTGCTTTACATTTAGGCACACCACCAACTGCTGTATGGTACATAGCTCAAAGTAAAATTAAGAGTGAAGAAAAGTTTGATCCATACCAGCTGGCAAAGATTTGTTTTATGCCAACTTTAGTAGGACTTGCAGGAGCTGTGTTGGGATTTAGTGTCTCTGCAAAAATATCTGCATGCTGAAACATCAACTCTCCAGAGTTATCTGCTTCTGCTGGGTGTTACCTGTCCGGAAACGAACATTCACCACCCAGAAATGTACTTTACTTTGATACAATTCAGGAAGGAGTGTGCTTTGGGGAGAAGGAAAGCCGGAAATGATCTGGGAAACAGTGATAAATGTTGAAATCAACCATCAAATCTACGTACATATAAATATACTCAGTCTGAGATCAGGAAACAGGAAATGTGCATGGTGTTTGCTATCTGCACACAGAAGTGAGACCAGCTGGGTACATGTCCTGGAGTGGTCAGGATAATCCTGTAATTAACATTGCACCACAATGGCAAAAAAGATTAAAATCCTGCTAGCCATCTCATACTTGAGGATGGAGGTAAGGAGGAAGAGGGCAATGAACAACATTTAAAGACCATTGTTAGGAATTTTTGAGGAGCTGACTCTATCCCATGTTCACAATGCAGTATTCCTGTGCATAAGCACATCCTTGAGTGTCCAGGGAGCTTCCAGAGGGCCTGCGTCAGGACATCCTGTTTCTTAACTGCAGAAATACAAGCTGTAGTGCTCTTGGAAGCCAAGAGATGCTAGCGCAGAAATGTAACACGAGACATAATTCTGCTGATGTCTGAAGGCAACAGAGATATACAAGTATGATTTATTCTTTAAAATTTTATTTTTATCCTAACACCCCTCACCATGAAAAGTAAAGGATTTCTGAGATCATATTGCAATAGCAATGGATGGAGATCACTAGAAGGGGGATCGCCTTTTGTAGGGATAAGAAAAGCAAAATTGCTCTAGAAGACACAAAACTGCAAAAAAATATTGGGCAATTTTTTTTTGAGTCTTCAATGGATATTCTATGTCCCCAGTTTCTAAGAAGGCTACTTTCTTCAACTTCCTTTAAAATTTAATATGATCAGTTAAATCTGTTTAGAGAAGGAGCTAAAGTGTTAGCAGTTACCACCACTAACAGGTCATATGCTTTCCTCCCTCATTCAGAGACACACAGTAATCTTGCCGCTGAGCAACTGAACAACTTGGTATCAGCTAAGGACCATTTCACCATTGGTGAAGAAGATTACTTTCTTCCACTGATTATAGCTAGCTATAAAACAGGGTAGTTTGATGACAGGGCTGTGGATAAGGGAAGGTGTGTGGGGGTCCAGTGACTCATGACAACTGAGCCTTACCTGCAGTATTTTTAAGTGAAAAACTCAGTTAATGCAAAATGGTCATGCCCATGCCTGGTTTTGTGAGGCTGCTGTGAGTTCACCGTCTCAAAACTCAGATTTGAGTAAAACATAAAATACTAATGATTATTGATCTAATACAGATCAGCACTACAACATAGCCTCCCCAGCTTTACTTATCCAAGGTCTGCAAAGGAGAAGAAGGAGTAAGTTTTCTGATTTTAGACAGGGATAATCTTCCTTCTTTGTCTAGTTGGTTTTAGCTCAGCCCTAGATGTTACTCAAGAACAGCCACAGCCTAGCACCTCTGCCACTGAGGAGCAGAAGAGCTGGTTCGAAGATACTACCTCCAAAACCCTGAAATCCCTGATAAATCTTGCCTTCCTTAAGGGCAGGACAGTCAAGATATTGGCAGCTTTTCCAGCTGATATCCCATGCATACACTTAAAATCACTAACTTATATTTCACTTGGTGCTGTCTGACAGTGGAAAGCATAATGGGCAGGCCCCTGCAGCCTAAGCTCCCCATGGGGGGCATCTACTCCCACAGAAGATGTTTCGCTGTTTCGCTTTTTTCCAGTCTTGGTTCTTCATTTGTCCCAAACTGTCCATGATGTGAATGTCAAAGCCATGTCATTGTGACCAAGAGTGAATAAATAGTGTACAAATTCTCAGTGACGTTTCACTTACATACCATAATGGGGGCATGACCCTTTAGGAATGCTGTACTGTACTCTGCTCTAAGTGGCTGCTATCTTAGCAAGACATGAGGGGTTAAAAAATTCGCCTCGTCCTTTCAAAAGTACCACTTTTGTTTTAATCTTAAAATAGCCTCCAGTTCATCTGTGTCTCCCAAAAGGGAGCTGTTTGCAAACAGCTCTTTCCTTTTCTCCCTGTCTACAGCCCCGCCTGCACAGACCAGAGCCTTCATTCTCAAAGCCAAGGCAAACGGGTTGCAATTCCCCTTGGATTTCATCCACAAATCTCCTTAATTGGCAGGAGATATTGCCGCTGAGTGGTGTGAAGGACTCTTTCCTCCACAGGGGCTGATTGTGCTGCCTCCGCAGGACTACCCACACCTGCCAGCCAGCAGAGCAAAGCCAGCATTGGTCATCATCAGATACAAGCCTCCTGCCTAGTTAGAATGCAATGCTTTAAAGAGCACGTTGGGAAGAATACGTGGTGTGCACTTGAATATAGCATTATTTTTTTGTGGCTAGCACTGTTGCCCTTGGCATTCAAAACGAGTCAACACTTGCGATGCGATGTCCTTCCCTCTCTTGATGGGCTGCAGTGTGGACTACACAGCGAGTATTTAGTGCTACCTAGCTAGGGGTGTCATCAAGGGATTACAGCCAGAGAAAAAAGGTCCAGCTAGTGATGAAGTATTAGAGGTCAGCACTTTGTCTTCCACCTGTCTTACCCATGACAGCACCCTTTACACTTCTCCTATCTCTGTAATGATAGCTACAGGAGAGAAGGTTTGTCCATAGAGATATATCACCATGGGGGGAAGCAAGCCAAGGGAAAATACTCAGAGGCATCAGTTTCTCAACTTGAGGGTACTTACCAGCTGTGAATGTGGAGAGCCATGCGGGTTGGCAGCAGTCAGTTCTTGCTCTCAGGACCGTAATGTGCAATGCACAATAGCAACTCTTTTCAAGCCGGTGCAGCTGTTCAGCTCCATCAAGCACCTACTGAGTTGAAGGGTAGGCACTTTATTTGAACACTACAACCTCAATTTTAAAAGGCAAATGAATTTCCTGAAATGTGAAAAAGTGTTAGTAAGTCATGCAAATAGCATACATGAGTTGGTCATGGTAATTTGAACACTTAATTTGAATCGCTGTTTTCTTATCAAAAAAAAAAAAAATAGGAGAAAAATACCCTGTGCTCCATCTGTCTCTCTAACTAGCTGGTCATTTGCAGTTTGTTTGCAGGTTCAGAACAAAACGTGAGCTCAGAAGGCAAGCGCAGGACTGACCAGTTTTGTTACACTAAATAGAAATAAATACTTTATAAAAAAACATCTGACTGGCAAATTTCTCATTATGGCCATTTATAAAATTCCTGTAATCATCTGTATTTCTGGAAAAGTTTTTCCCAATTGTTCCTGTGTGCAATTCTTGTTTTGCACTCTACCTGAGAGCACATAGTTGGACCTATGTAACTTTAGCAATATGAAGTTCTGATTGTCATGTTAAGCTTTTGTCAAGTCAACAGGCATTGCACTGAGGAAGGTTAAAGCTAGCTAAACCCATCCCCCACGTTCCCCGTTTAAAAATATTAGTGCAGGGCTGAAAACTAGAGCTTGCCAGGTGTCACACAGTCTTGACCCTATGTGTCTGAATAGTTTCTAGCGTGGTCCCACTCATGGTGCAGTGCTCATGACCTACTTTCACCTGCCTTGCTGGTCATGCTGTAGGAGTGTTGATGTCTAATTCGGCTTTGATTGAGTAACAGAAAGGGACATCCCACCTGGCAATCAATACCCATGCCAATGACCATCAGACAGCACAGATGGCAAGTACTGCTCAAATCAGCCCTCATGCTGACCTCAGGTTTTCTCAAGGAGGAATGCTGTATTTTAGTATTAATGTTTAAACAGAGAAGATGACATTCTTGCATCTAGAACCTCTGTATTTTGCCACATGGTCACTGCTGAAGGTGCAACTGTGTCTCACCACCACAGAAAAGATTTCACATTTACAAGTTCAGTCTTTTGGTTACTTGGTGATACTCACTTAAAATCTGTAGCTTCCTGCAGTTATCTGAGACAGAACATCCAGAATGAGCAAACACTGAAAGAAGGGAAAAGCACTGAAAAAAAAAATTAACATAAAAGGCCCATAGATACTGGAGAGGAATGTTGGCTCTGTCCATCAGGATGATAGAGCACTCATTCTTGAAGCAGGAGTTAAAGCTCTGACATCTCAGAGGATGAATATTGAAGCTTCTTTGACTTCCTGGTGTGAGCAAGATCTCTCTAGAACAACTTGATAATTACCAGAATTACCAGAATACTGCTTCGGCTCTTTGTTCACTCACCCTAGAAGTATTACATGAAATGTAAAGTATGATAGGGTTCCAAGCAGGCTCATTGCACAAGAGAAAATTTTATCCAAAGACAATACAGGCTATGAGTGCCTGGGAAAAAAACCTCCACTGTGTAGTTTTTCTCTGTACTGGATGTAATTCTATAGAAATGTAGCAGTCTGGCCAAAAGAAAATTAAGGAAATTAGTTTTAGTGGGGTATGCGATTTTTTGTTTTGTTTTGTTTTAAATCAGAGAACATTATGTCTTTGCAAATGAAGTATTCAGACAAGAAATTCAGAGCTGGGAAAATACATACCTTGAAAGATGAACCCTTCTTAATTAAATAGGATGTCAGCTATTGAAAGAATTATTTTCTAAAACTAGTTTTCCAACTGAGATGTGACTTTTTTTTTCTTGTACCATGCTGCCTAGTAGACAAAAGTGGGAAAGATGATCTAGTCACAGAATCCCGTTTTCAGCATGCCCAGTGGTGTAACTTACAGCTCCAATCCTGCAAAAACTTAGTCACACCCCACCTGAATGGTTACAGTGGAACCAGTCACAGTGCATACAATTCATACTGGTGTTTGAAGACCTCTGTCTCTACATTGTATATGTCATCACTGGGAATTAGCTGTTAACGAAGAAAAATGAAGACAGAAACCTAGACAACAGAAAGGAGAGACAAGATTTAGAAATGCAGCTCTGTTACAATAAAGGGAGGAAGTTTCTTGTTAACAGGCCAACCCCTTAGTTTCACTTGTGGTAAAAACTTGGAATAAGTTCACTCTAATAAACCTAGGTAAGATTATGTAGTGTGACAACACAATTATATTGAAAAGCATAGGTAATACAATAAATCTGGACAGTGAAGCTTGGTCAAACTCCCATTTTAATGATCCCATCGTCTCCAGCCTGTCTTAGCAGAGTTACTGCTCAACCTATGCTATCACATCCATACAGACAGCATCTGATGGGGTCTAGATTCACAAATGCTGTAAGCAAATGTTCTTGTCAATACTTTCTTCTTAACCTCCCCACACAGGTAGTTCCAGATGAACAGTTTGGTAACAGAGTACTACCACGGCTTCCTTGCAGTTTGGGGGAAAAATGTATTTCACTTGTCTCAAAGATGAGATTCTTGCTTTATTAAAAACTAATGGCAGTTTTGCCATTAGCTTGAATTAAATAGTTTGTCAGACCATTCTTTTCACTGTAACGTTTTCAGGCAACGTCACAATACTTTGCAACTATAGCTCCAAACTCTATGGAAGATATTTACATATATATGCAATTACCTATGTAATCTCATTACTAATGTTCTATGTGCAGATACCCAGGTATGAAGACTAAATAACCTGGCTGAATTCCACATTTGGATATGCCTTCTCAAGCTTAATAATTGTAATATTATGTAGTTGTATTTAGTGTCAGTTGGAACATCCAAGATTCAGCCATCCATTTACACATTAACACCTGAAAATTAGGCTGGAATAAAAAACACGATTATTTCAGCCCATTAAATTCTGTGTTTAGTAACTCAAAATTTAATCTTCTCTCTGTTCCTTTACTACAAACATTCAAAATAGCTAAAAGAAATGCTCTTCTTAAACATGAAGACAAACATCATAAACATCTGTAAATATTTGTTGCCTTTGTCCAATTTTAACAGTTTTGAAAAGCTGACTAAAGATGAGAGATGGATAGACAAGAAATTACTCTTTTTTCTTTCCTGGTACTAGACTCCATTTCAGTAAACCAAAACAACTTATTTTTCTTGCTGAGTGACTTCTCAACTTGCTCATAAACATCTCTGTTATTTACTATCTAAAATATTTATTGAATAAAAATGACACTGGGCCACAAGGGCATGTGGAAACTTTCAGTCACTGAGAAAGAAAGAAAAAAAAGGTGGTCAGTCAAGAATTAAAAAATATTTTTTTGTAATGAAATTCTTTAACCTAAATTCCCTCTGCTAATAACATGTAGGAAAAAAGTTAGTGAGTACTTCTATTGTCATGCCAGACTCCGTGGGTGGTTAATCCTTACTTGAATTCTGATTCAGTTTTAAATGAGTATAAGGAGGGTGGAATATTGGACTGAACCATTTATAGTGAAATAAAAACTCTGGAGCAGCCTTCATGCAAGGACATCTGCAAGTGCCTACTTACTTTTAGAGTCATTTTCTCACTATGTATGGTGATGATTCTAGAATGACACAGAAGCCTAAATACATTACTTTTTAAAAGAAAGATGCATATGACATAAGTAGTCAGTGTCAAGACAAAAGTGTTTGGAGTCATTAAGCTCACTTTACATTTCTCTCTTGCTTGCCCCTACTTTGTGTGGGGGATGGAAAAGAGAAGCACTTTGTCACAGTTTCAATTTCATGTTAAAACAGAAGAACAGGAAGAGAAAGGAAAATAAATTGGTTTGAGTGCAATTCCTTAGTATTATAACTACATGAGGGAAGAGCATTACTCAGTGTGGTATAAAATTTCTTATTTTTGTTTTGAGGCACGTAAAATTTTTACTGCATACATATCATATTCTGATGGTCTCCAAAACACAGTATGCATAGCAGTGCAGTTCACAAACTGCCTGAAAAGTTGGTACTCTTTCCTCAACAGTACCAAGGATATGCTTAGCATAATCTAACTTGATGAAGCAACCTAAAGGAAAAAAGGACAATCCTCTCTTCAGCTGCATTGTTTTCAAGCAATGTGATGGTAACACTGGAAACAAGAATAAGGTAAAAAAAATGAACATGAAGGAATATTTTACATTTTTCAGGGCTCTTTTAGAGGTGACATTTGCGAACAGCAGTCTCATTTCATTTCTTTGTGCTCTGGTCAGTAAGACTGTAAAAACAAATCAACCAAGCAACCAAAAAACACAACAGCAAATTCTGTGTTTCTGCTTGTGAAGTAAATAAATGCATGGACAAAAACCTGACGTTTGATGCTGTGAGAGGACTCAGCATATACTTGGTAATGTGCATGCAGACTTTTTTTGAGAGCCACTGAACGCCCCATTGAAACCTGCTGCAATTTACACGAAGAAAGATTATGTATCTCCAGCTCCTATAGTCATCTGGGCCTGCAGCGTGCTCCCATTGTGCTGCAGCTACTGGAGAGTATTGTCAAGGTAGATCGCTCATTAGGATTATGACACAGCTCAGCCTTAGAGTGAAGATGCCATTTGCTTATGAGGACTCTACAGCAGCAGCTCATTGCATCACACATACCCTCATTAGGCTACTTTTTTGTGGTAGACAGTTTAAAGCTAAAGCTGAATCTCAGGAGACCCTCTTACGAGGGCACAAGGTTGGGGAGCACATGACCTGATGGGAAATGAAGTTGCCAACTTATTTCATGAGGACAAAAATGTTTATTCTCCAGCCTCTGACACAACGTGGCCCTGGGGCCTGTGACCCAGCTGCATCGCACAAGGCTCCAAATGCAGGTACTGCCTAGCAAGCGTGTCCTTTGCCTTTCAGGTGCCCACACAGCATGGCCATATATAATCCCACTGCACAACAACAGTTGTGTGTAAGGCAGCAGTATCCTGTCTGGGACATATGGACCTCCCCAACTCGATGACAAAACCTGGTCCTGCATGCGGATTGCCAAACTGATCCACAGGGAAACTCAACCGTGTCCCGGCTCTGAGCAGTCTCCCTTGCCTCTGCCCCACTCCCGACCCCTTCCTCTAGTTACAGGATTTCCAAGCAGGGGTCTTTCTTCCCATAATTGATCACGCTGACCTCTGCTCTTCCTTGCAGCCCAAGGACCATCCGTATCCGCCTTTGTCTCAGCTCTTATCTTGGCAGTCCCCTGTCCCTCATCCTCACCCTGTAGCCCACCGACTGGAGTTTCCTGTTTTCCACCCCTGCTCACAGCAATCTCTGCCTTATCTCCCTGCTGGTTTCATTCTCAGCTCCATCTGTTCATTTGACATTTATGAACCTCATCAAGCATTTGTTTTCAAACCCATCCAAATTTAAATACCTTCCATTGTATTTGTGCTTGCTCAGTTCTCACATTTGTCACTTGGATGATAACTGCTGAATAACCTAAATTTGGTTCTGACCTAGGCTTCCGTCCTTTTCCAAAAGCCTGCCGTGCTTTCAAAGCTGCACAATGAGGTCCCCACGACTAAAACAGTCCTTTTTTGTGCCCTGTGCCTGTCAGGCATTCTCCAGATGCATGAAACTTCTGATGTAAATAGATCTCCTCATCCCGCTCCCTGTCCCCTCCCAGCCATAAAACGTATTTCTTTGTCTTCAAACAGGGTCTGATTTTGTCATGCTTCCTCTTAGTTTCATGCATTTAATGGCTGACTTTCACTCTTGTGAGAAGCATTTTTTTACTATTCCAGGCTGATTTTTCCATCTCTAAATTCAATGGGAAACCTTTCCTTTACCTTGCCTTCCTCTTCAGGTTTGAAAAGAGGAGGCTTTTTAAAATAAAATAGCTCCCTCCTCACTAACATTTGTTTCTCTTGGGTACTTTATTCTCATCTGAAATGTCTCATTCCTCCATAATTTTAGCAGTAGTGAAGTGTCGTATAGATAAAGGCAGGAAGGAAACATAAATAGCTTAATTTATCCTTATTTTTATCTCAACTAAATCTGACTTAAATCCCTCAGTTATTAAACCGGCTCCATTCCAAGTATGCCACCTGTACAGGATACTTTGAGAAATATGCTGCAATCAGAACTCCAGCTCAGAGGCAGAAAGTTAAAGAAAAAAGCCCCAACCCCTCAAAACAAACAAAACCTCAAAAGCAAAATAAACACTTCAAATTTGCAAAGTGCAGACTAACATTGAGATTGTAACTTTGTAGAACATCATTTAAAATTCCTCACTCTCCAGTCACCTCACTAAAACACCCACAGAAAATCCACCGGTGTAATTTTTTTAAATCCATATACTGCTTATTTTTTTTCTCTCTCTCTCTTTTTTTTTCCCCCCCTGAATCTCTAACCTTAGGTTAGAGTCTTTGGCAGCATGCAGGTATACTTCTGACTACAGCAGCTACCAAACTTTCCCTTCATTTCTAGCCTTCAGGTGTTTGTTTTCCTATATTCCCCACTAATACCAGCTCTGTTCTTGTCCAAATGATTCTGTAGATGGACACTTTACATTCCCAGGTACCTGGTGATGGTTCAGATAGGTTTAGTGGATATTTTTGTCTTAAACCAAGCCAGCTTAATTCCATTATAAGATTCACTGTTCATCACTGAGTTTTATTTAATTTATCCGTATTTCATTATTTCTCAGGACTGCTTAATAATCTTCAGCGCATAAATCATAACTCCTCCCATCCATGGTTTCCCAACATACTGTCTTACCATCAAAATATTTTGCACTTAGCTGTTTTTCTCCTTCTTTCATCTTTTTCAGCTTAGCCCATAAAATGATCAAAACGCAGCCAAAGAATTTTCAAAACATCTCTAAAAATCAATGATGATCAGTTTGCCAAGCCTTGGACTAAAATGATGATCACAGCAGATATTGCTATGCTAGGATAAAACCCTGGCCCATCTTAGAAAGTCAAAGGTACCCATAAAACTGTAGAACATTAATTAACGAGAGTGTCTTTCTGAAGTGAAATATGACAAAGAACCACAAGAGAAAACAGAAGCAATGCCATAGCTCTAAACTCAGTATTTCATGACCAACATGTGATCAATTAGGAACACCTGTATTAATAGTACAGCTATCTCAGAGCTGACTTCTGACTTTTCCAGGGTATAACATGGGGCAGTAGGATAGATTTGTGCAATTAAAATGCAAACACCTGTGCTGACTTTTAAAGACCAGATGTGCTTCTATTAAACAAGCCCTGAGGTTTGCTTAAAACTAGCACCTGCTTCCTAGTTGCAAGCAGTCACCTGGGTTCCTGTGTTTAAGTATTTTTTAAATTTTTAGTATCTTTGGTTCTCTTTGCTCAGGAAATGCCTCTATTTAGGCACTTCTTTGCAAGCAAGACAAATTACCTTGTCTACATGGTATGTTCCAAATTTCATTTCCACCCTTCAGCTTCCTCCTGAGGTTCTCTCCTGGATGTTGTAAAATAGCCAAGAGCTAAGAGCTGCCCACTGTGCTGTCCCTCAGTGCTTAATTCTTTTGAATTTAGCTACAGTGAACAATGGCAAAAATGAAAGCGAACTTCTAATGAGCCAGCAAAGCCCATTAAACCACAGCATCCCTTAGGCCACAGCAAAAATGGCAAACTTAGTCAGTAGCTCTACTCTAGTTTCTTTTGGCACCTTGTGGACAGATTCATGGGCTCTGCCTGGCAACTCCCTGGTTTATAACAACACGGATTTGACTTTGGGGCTGAGCGCATATGCATCCTCTGACTAGGGACTCCCTCATGCCATCTGTTGTGTACCAGCTGTACTGTCCCACAATGCGCCAAAAAAGCCCACACGGTTTGAGACTTGCAGGTAGGACAATGCCAACAGCTGCCTCCTGGTAAGCAGATTCATAATTAGAGAAATGGGGCTGTCTGCATATCCACCTAGTGAATGAATAGGATGGCTCTATTGTTCAACTTAATACATCTCAGGATCTGCATCCATAGTGTAGCAATATATTTATAATTTTTGGCAGCTAAGAAATTAGCCAGATGATATCTCAGTCAACATCTTTTTCAGGTATTGGAAGAAATGACAATTTCACTGTAAATCACAGTCTGCCTACTTTCCTCTCAGTCTTTGACAATGACAGCTGATATAGCTAACAGTTTTTAAAACATCAGGTTTTGTACTCGGAAGCCGCACCTAGAAAGTGAGCTGCTTGATTTTAGGGTGTTTTTAGTGCCTAGTGGGATCTAGAAACGAGGAGCAGGGCAAGAAAACAGGACTCCCTTTTTTTTTGTTGTTCCCAACAACAGTATCTGCTCAGTGCTAAGTTCTGCAATCTGCAAGTATCACATGCCGACAGGCTCAGCAAGAGATCTAGTACAAGAGGGCAGAAATACCCTACCCCAGAGAGTGAGCAGCCAGTACTTTACAGGGGCTAACCCAGTGGCGGGGGAACACTGGAAAATAAAGCTGCAGTTGTATTCAGTAAGGCAGGATAAGTTGTTCAATGGTAGCAACTTGCTAGGGACTTTCAGGGTGATGAGAAAAGTGGCCTTGACTTACAACAGAATGGGCAGCAAGCTCCTCAGGGTGCTTGTCTTCAACTCCCTAAGGCATTGTATCACTGTTCAGGTCTTCATTACAACATTCAAACTATCTTCATTTTTATTCTAACTCCTGTTTTCACTGTTCTGCTCAAACAAAAAAAACTGTGTTTAAACACAGCCTAGAATGAAATCACTTCTGAATTTGCAGGAACCGTTGTATCTCCAGGGCAGCAAAACAGGAGGAGCAGCAAAGTAATCCGTAACTATTTTTATCTGGGTGCCTGTGGTGAGAACAGATATTTGATGTTTTGCCTGGAGCACCGGAAGCCTTAGTATCAGTTTTGAAAGTGGAAGATACACAGAGAGTGAGGAGAGGGACATGAACTGTTCAAGGAGTGGTAGACTGGCCTTTTGAAGTGTCTGATGAAGCTTTTGAGGAAGTGGTTTATTCAGTTTACCCAGAGGTGTTCATCTTGCAGGAGTAAGAGGCGAGCTTACACCAACACTTGACGTAAAGACACCATAGGCATGAAAAAAATATGATTCTCATTCTACGGTATTTTCGAAAGGTCTGAGTTCACAGCTATTGGACTTCTCCAAATTGGCAGGTTTTCATCTATTTGGTCTCATCTATAAAGTAGATAAGTTACACACCTCAATAGCCTTTAGAGAATTCCAGTTCTTTCTGCTAGTATGGAAAATGCACAGACATGTACACATGGTGTTCGCATGCACTTATACATACCTAAGCACATAGACACACACGTATGAGAACAAATGTGGAGTTAATAATGAGTTTAATTCAGCTGCCTTCTTCTTGTTTTTAATGAGGTTCTCTGGTATGAGCATGGTAAACTTCAGAAACACAGTAGACATCAAAGGAACAAGAGGAGGCATTTTGTTGGTATTTTGATAGCGTAAATCATAGAAATCTGGCTGAAAGAATCCTTTATTCTCCTAACATAAAAGCCCCTTTTTTTTTGCGCTAAGTCGTCTGAAGCTGTGACTGGTGAGCACTGTGCTCTTCATTTGGATTAAATGCCCGTGCTGCTGCATCTTGCTTTGGGATCTCCAGTTCACAATTTTGGCGAAAAAGGTGTTCAAGGATTCGGTGCAAAGATTCAGATCGTCCTTTACCATGGAACCGCTTGAAGACTTGGAGAGAAACTTCTCTCTTCTGCCTCCCTCTAGCAGCAAGAGCCTGGGGGCAAGCTCTGCCAGGACCCTGCCTGCCCCTTTACCCAAGACATTTTGCTGCAGCAGCACCCTGCTGCTCCTGAGAACATAGTGCAGCTTGGGATGCAGGAAGAGCATGTGTCCACTCCCACCGGTAAGGCTCTGAAAACCACCAACGGGGGGACACTGCTCCCTCCCATGTCCCAACAGGGCAGGCGAGGGGAGGGGAGGGGAGGAAAGGGGAAGCAGACGAAGAAATAATTCAGAGAGGCAGTCTAGCCCCAGCTCTACGCAAAGGGAAAAAGCAGTCACGTGGAGAGAAGTTCTTTGCTTGCAGAAGGCAAATTAATTCCAGAGATGCGAGTAGGATCTGGGGCTGCAAATTGTTATGTGCGTGCAGAAATTAGATGGTGGAGGCCAGGTTTTCCCAGATGTTCAGGCAGCCACAGATGCAGAGAGACATGTAGCCCTGGATCCTCGGAAATATTTAGGCAACAGTTAAATTAAAGGAGCTTAAGTGGGTGTTAGCATCTAATTAATTTGTATGGGTTTGGCCCTTGTGAGTTTTGGAGGGGTTTAAGGCCCTTAAAAGATTCCTCAGGTACCTGCATACCTTTACAGTTTTGTCCTCACATGCCTAAAGATGTGAAACACAATCAACGCTGTTATTTCATTTCCTCTAGCCTGTGTCAACAAGCCTTTTCTTGACAATTTAAGCCCAAAAGTTACATGAGCGTAACATAAATTCTGACTGAATTGCTGGTAGGCTGGTCCTTTTAACCTCCGGATTTTAAATTGGTTCTTATATGAGAGTTACTGGCACTGGTCCATACTTTTTCCTTCTGGATCTCATTTCCCTCAGTAATATTCCTTCATCTCTTATTTTTGCCTACAGTATTCAGGTCAGGGCTGGATGATCTTGCTTTAGTTTTTTAAATTAACCATTTATTACATTTTTTTAAAAAGCCAACAAACATGCATAAAACACATTCAGACATCTGTGTCTGACAGCAAGAAGCCAGTGCTGCCTTATGGTCACACGTAATTGTCACAGATCTATCTTACAGCACACATCCTAGCGTTCAGTGTGTCCTCCAGCATGCATTAGCAGTTCAGCGCCATTTTCTCCTGGCCGTCAGAGCTGCACACAGCAGCATTTCCTAGCTAGTGCTCGTTTCATTTCCAAAATAACTTCAATTCTCTACTCCTCTGTGATTAAATTCAATGATCCACTTTGCCTTTTCTTTTTTAACTGCTGCCAAAATTGGCATATTGACAGCCCTGGAAACTGAAGTCCTCTGTTTAGGGAACAGCTACAAGCGCAGGCAGTTATCCCAGCCCTGCTCAGCCAGTATACCCCAACCTCCACTGGAGAAAATGCTCTCAGCCTTTTTCTTTGCTCAATCATTCAGGATTGCATTCCCCTCTAAGGCAGCCTGCAAGCACGGACTGGTTAATGACGGCTGCAGTGGTATCTATCTGACAGCAACTCAACAGTGACCACCATCTTATTTTGTAGAGGCTGTTGGATCAGTGTCAGATGGCAGTATGGTTTTTGTCACAACTGCCTTAAGTTGGATTTGAACCAAGGACCTGGAGATGAAAGGCAGGATTTTAGCCTTGTGAGGCATTAGGTACACCTGTATTTATGGTCTCTGCTTTTCGCTATATACTTTTTTAAATCTTTTTTTTTTTCATTCCTCTTTCAAGCTTTTTTTTATCCTGCTTGAATCGGGTCCTCTACAGACCAGAACCCACACGCTCCAGGATCTCTCATGCCCCTTTTGAGTTCTCTCCTCTGTTCTTGACTTCACCACCCTTTCCATGGACAGAAAGAGCTCCATGTCTTTTCTGTCCTCTGTTTACCCTTTCTCAATATAAAAGGTCCCACAATGCTTTTGGTATTAATGGATACAGTTTCTTTATTCTGAATCTGTTTGACAATGCTAATAAACTTCCTGACCACAGGGAAGGTCAGACCATATTTCTTCTTGTCCTGCTTGAAATATGTGCCATAAAATTAAATTAAATAAATATTGCCTGTGTCAGTAATACATGATTTTAATGGCACACTTAGCTATACTCAAGCATAATTTAACAGCAATGGAAGCACTTACAGCATCCAACCTTACTATGAAATAAATTTGTATCCATCATAATGGTGTGACATTGAATCTGTAGGCAGAGTCCTCGTTGTTTTTCTTTAAACTCCCCAAATAACAAGAAACAGCTTCTAAAATTCACTAGCTTTATTATTTTTTCTGTATGCACTAAGAACATCAGCAGACAAGACTATTTTGAGCACTCTTTGTCAACACCTCATCCCAAATTAAGTGAACTGTCGATATTCACATTTTTCGATACCAGTTACAACATTAAGAAAAAATAAATTCAGCAATGTATTTCAATGTATTCAACCCATTAAAACCAACTAGTACTCACTCACCCACCTATAACTTAACATGTCACATTAGTGTGTGTGAGTCCCGAACTATTCTGATCACAGCAACCTATTACAAGTCGTTAAAACCAGGCACTGTGATAGGATGTCAGAGGACTGTTAGCAATTGAAAAACAAAACCTGTGACGTCTGGCTGAACATGCTGTCCTTGTGGTGGTGATAATTTATGGTTTGTTTATATTTCTTCACTTAACTGCCATGATCTAACCTTTCTGACCTCTCATTTATGGGGTTTGTGGTAGTTCAAATCATCATCTGCATTCATAAATGCTCCCACAGGTAATGACACAAAGCAATTCAACAGGAATTTATTGAGCAATTTTGATTAAAACTTAGTCTTGAGGATGTGAATGGACTGACCTCCACAAAGTTTTATTTGAGAAGCAAAGTTTCTTGAATCATAAGGCTTCTAATATTTTCCAAAGAATGCGACCACATTAAAAACTTAATTAGTCCCTAAAGCTTAAGAATCATTCACTTACAGACATTGTTTTATATTTATGCATGATGCCAGGTTAGCATAAAGTACTTTTGCAGTAATTTTCCTTTAGAATTCTTTTTTTCCCTTCTTTGAGGTTTTCCTTTGAGGTTTGTGTAGAATGTGTGTGGGTACTGCAACTGTTATATCAATCATATTTAATCATTCCTTTTTACAATGTTATGCACACACTGCAAACAAAAGAGCCATTGATATTAAAAAAGTAACAATTATCATCTGCAAACTATGACTACTATTATTATTTTACCTGTAGAATACATGAGAAAGGATTTATTTGTAGTTACAGGCTTGCAATAAGATTTGCTTTGTAAGGAGGCAGGCTGTTTCATATCAAAGTTAGGTTGTGTTATGGAAGGATACAGAGCAGTTTTTCAATATTATCTCTTCAAAGATATCAAAATGCTGTACAGGAAATATGTCTTAAAAGATGGTATTTTATATTTTTCATAGATATAATAGAGTGCTGTCCTTGTCTAGCTTTCTTATCTGAGACTTAATGTTTATATCATCTTAAATCATTTCCAATCTATTAATATACTGCATTGATCTACCATTCATCTGATTGTTGAGAGGAGGACATTAATGGTTTCCATTAGTCCATTTTCTAATTTCCACGTGTTCTGATGATAATAGATCTTTGCCTCATCCATTTGCGAGAAGCAGCTGGTTCCAGCAGAATGGGCCGCATTGCAGATGATGAAGATTTCTAGAAGGAGAAGAAGAGCAAGGAGCAATGACTGTCTCCAGAGCATGCAGAATGGCAGGTTGTTTTGTAGAAGCCACTCGCAAGAAAGAAGCTGTGCAGGCAGGCAAGGAGCCCCAAGCTACAGTATATGACTGGAAACCTGAGAACCAACACCAGTTACTGTAAAATCAGAGAGGAGAGGGTGAGGGATGAGGTTTGGTGTCAGGGCCCAGTAACATGGCCCCCAGGTGGGAGGCAGCTTGAATCTAGACCGCTCCAGCTGGGGAGAGTTATCATACACCTGCCTGAAAACTAAACCCCAAGGAGCATTGATGTGATTCCTTGTGTATTGGTACAGTAACACTGAATTTTCACATTTTTTGCAATTCCTGAATAATTTCTGAAGAAGAGGGGTGGGTATGAAGTTGAGTTGAAGTAAATATCCAAGGATTATGTTGATTTCATAGTCTGATTGAATAAACCCCACAGGCATTCATGGACAAGCACAGCACCGATACCAAAAAGAAGTCTTCCTTGCTCTTTCTTCGGCCCTCAATCTTGAACTAGATAACTTGACTCCTTGGCCAAAAGCATTGCAAAGGCACTAGTTACATGGCACTGTTCAGAAATCTTAATTTCCATTCTGAAGCTCCAACATCCTGAAAAAGCTTTATGTTTTGGAGCACAGAGTAAAAGCTTTTAAATGTCTTGCAAAGGAAAACATCTAGGCAGAAGAGTAATTTTGAAACAATGCAAATATTTCATTCTGGAAAAAAGCGAGCTAGCAGACTGAGCAGCAAAGTCCTCGATTCACTCATGGCATCCTCTATCTCTCTGCTCTGAGAGAGGAAACAGCTGCCCAGGAGCCCTTAGAGGCACCAAGGAGCTCCTGAGCAGTGACTCTGGGAGGTCCTGGCTTCACAACAGGTGAGCCATGCAGGAGGCCCAATGCACAGGCTTCCACCTTGCAGCATGGCTGCCAGAGGCCTAAGTGCCCAGACTCCACCTCATCGCCTGTTGTCTGGAGCATCTCACAATACAGGCATTTTGTCCGAAGCTTCTTGCGATACAGACATTTTCACGAAAGATGCCTGTATTATTTTGTGATCCACTTAGCTATTTCAAGGGGCGGGGTGAGAGGGGAAGGGGCTTTATGAATCTGTGTCTTAATTTGTGGTGATGAGCTTTAGTTCATTTTAATGTAACCACCACAAGTTGAAATAACTGAATTGTATACAGTTCCATGAATTTGAAAAAGGATAAGAGTAATGTAGGGCAGGTGGGGATGTGGGTCCATGGATTTGGCTTCTCCTTATTAATGAAAAATCACTTACTAAGCATGCGTAATGCAGAGCCCTGTTGCTACCTAGTAGTGAGTCAGGAATATGCCTATTTTCTACACATTCTTCAGAACAAATATTGCATATTGTAGTGTGAAGAGTCTAATAGCTATTGAAGCATCAAGCTGTTACATGTAACCAAACTCTTGTATGCTCAAGAGAATCTTACTTTCAACTGGAATTCATTGATCTGATCTACTCTACATCTGAAAGGCAAATGCCACCTATGCCTCATCTGTTTTCACAACATAAAGCCTGTGGCAGCAATGGGTAAAGTAAAGGTGAGTAAAAGAGCTTAGGGGTAATATCAGTGGAGCTATCATTTCTCCTTTAGGAATAGGCAGTAAAAAAAGCTCATAAAGTTGTTTTCCTTGGCAAGATTTCAAGTATAAGTCTCTAAAACAGGGCTATGATGGTCATGAGTTGGCAAATCATCTTTTTAAGTCTCATGCTCACAGATATTGCTCAATTTGAACTTGGCCTGACATCATCAGTTTTAAAGTTGGAAAGAAAATTCATCATTTCATAAGTTATTGATAGTGAGGAGGAAAAGCAAAAGAAACAATCTGATCTTTAAAGAAGATGTTCATCTAGACCAAAGAGAGGACACGTACACATACAAATCTGTGAGATAAAAAGCAGAGGAAGGATGAGGCAGGAATTCCAAAGGAAACTTAACTGTGTTAAATAAAGGATCTGCTGAACATAATCATGCTGAACATTGTTTTGCCAGGATACGTTTTGGAATAATTATTTTATCCATAGCACTGTGCATACTGTTTTATCTAACAAGTTTTAAAATTGAATCTAGCTTTGAAGTGGGTGAGGGGAACCCAGATGATCAGTTCCAAGAAAAAGTGGTCATGAACTTGAACAAGTTTTCCACTCCCACTCCCACCTTAAAAACTTTAAGAAGTTGTTGACAGATTGTCAGACTCTGAGGACTGCATCTTAGTGAGGAAGCCAGAAGAGAGAGAGTAAGAAATTTGTCTCCTAAGGAAATAAAAAGGAGAAACAAAAACATTACATTTCTAGCAACACGCTGCCTCCCAGGGCAGCTGACAACCTGTGGACTGCACCTAGTGCAATTTAAAAGCAGAACTGTCTTATGAGTTCAGCCAATGAAGGAACTTAGGAGTGGAACCAAAAGAGCTGGCATGGTGTGAGATGCTAGTGCTGCATTTTATGGGCTGCGCAGTAATTTTAAAAGCTTTCTTCAATTTATTTTAGCTTGCGGGATGAACGCCTGGGCTCACCAGGCAGCATGAACATTGGAGCACCGTGCAAGCACGTAGACATGACTGATCTCTTAGATGGAAGTCCTGTCAAACTGAAAGTGCAAGGTTGGGGTGGGTGCTTCTAAACCAGATATTTAAATCTGATTAATAATTATGTCCTTCACCAAATAGTTCTGTGTGGGAGTGACTCGATAATTAAAGAAATGTTCTCTCCTCAATGCTTTAGTTAATGTGTGTTCAAGCAGAAAGAGAATTGTAATCCCAGACCAAAAGAGGAGAATGGTGAGATACCTGGGGGCACAGTCTGGAGGTGACCTCTTTCCTGCTGCAGGGGGACACAAAGGAATTTCCTCTTCTTCACCACTGTTAAAAATCTTCAGCCCGCAGAACAGTGTAGAAAATTGATGATGTCAATAGTTGTCATTTCACTTAACCTTACTGAAGTCTATAGGATATTTCGCATGTGGTCCTTCCACTTATTTCAGCTGATCCAAGGCGGAACTACATCCTGTGCTTACCAGACCTGGCCCTGAAGGGAAGTGGTTAAACTCTGCTCTGCCAAGCTGGCAGGAGAGCGTGTAGCTCTGCAGGCAGCTGATCTAATTGAGCTGCTGAAATCGAATAGCACATTCCAGATTAGATTACTGCAGCAGAGTCTCACTTTGAGCAGGATTTCTGTAGGGGTAGCAGGGAGTGGGTGACTGGTCCAGCCCAGTGACATCACCAAAAAGGATGGAGGAAGAGGTGGAGGAGAAGGTGGGGTGAGAGGAGGCAATGGAAGAGGGATGCTGAATTTTGGTGAAGATTTACACTGGCAAGTGAGATTGTTCAAACAACAGCAACTACAGCACCAACAAAACAACAAACAAGCCTCTTAACATCTATGTTGTTTTTAAAGTGCCAGAGGCTGGGGAAGGGACAAAAGATAGGAGCTTCCTCTTACAGCCACAGGACACAGTAGAAGGATTAGTTTCTTCCCACTGTACCTCCAAGCGAAAAATTAACCTCACTAGTTCTAGAGAAACATGCCTGCCAGCCATGCTGCGCTGAGTGGTGGGTTTTTTTGAGCAACAGGATGACAATATTAAATTCATTTGTATTCATATTAGAGGCCACATGCCAGCCTTGGGCATCCTCACAATGCGGGCTCCAACAGAGCTGCACCACACGTCTGGCTTCTGAGATGTCTCATGTTTTGTGGGAGGAGGGGAAGGGACTCTACACCATGATGCCACAAAATCATCCCAGCACTCAAGCCTTTCCAGAGGTAGGGACATAACTCAGATTCTCCTAATTGCTGCTGCTGGCTGCGGAAGGTGCTTTGGGTGCTTTTCCCACCTGGCTGTTCGTGGAGAAGTCTCTCCAAGGTGAACAACTGAGCAGAGCCACTGCAGGTGGCTGGGGGCTGAGCTGCTGGGAACAGCACTGAGAATCCAGCAGGACAAGAGCATGGAGGTATTCTCTATAAACAGATCTGAATCCCAATCCTCTGTACACAGCCTAAAGAGGGGGACATGACTCCTGCATAACCCAGGCTAACACCCTTCTATGACGTGGGGGTTTGGGAAGGAGTTAAGAGGAAATGTCTATGCTCCCACTTCTGAGTAGATAAATTCAGCTTCTGAAGCAATTGAAAAAAGGACTGGGACCTGTTTGTTTCCCTGCTCATTTTAAAATTCAATCCCAAAGTGAGAAAGGAAAATTCCAGCAGAACAAACTTTTCATCAGAATTAGCACTTCTGATGCCTGCTTTCCTACTAATAGCTCATGACAGAGCTCATAACCCAAGCAAACATGATTCAGGCCTTGAATCATGCTTTCTGGGACCCAGGAGACTTTTGTTCCATCTCTTTTCTTTATTTATTAATATTTCTTTTCCTTCATTCGCAGGTTTATTAGTATTAATTTACTCTAACAATAAATTTTGTCTCTAATATCTTTAGAAAATGTCGCCAACAGTATTTTTCCAGACTCCAGATGTCTTAACCTACTGCCTCTGCCTGAATCCCTAAAAACCTAAAGCTTAAAACAAGAAGACATACCATGTAACACTCACCTGACCATGACTGGACCTTAATTTTGTTTAAATCACATTTACTAAGCTTAGGGGACAGATAGAATGTCTTGTTTATAATATTCAAATTTTAAAATTCAATTTTGAATAAAAAAAGCAAAGAGCCAATGAAACAGAGCTGATGATGCAGTCAAGAAGTGTGAAGCAAAGAGGAAAGGTCAGAGAAGAAACAAACTTGGGAAGTTTTGACAGGTTACTTGGGGTTGTAAAATATTGCTGGTTAGCTTTGGAGGTGGAACTCTGCAGAGCAAACTTGAAGAACAGAACAAGTAAAGCTTAGGGGGAATCAGAGCAAAGCTGATTTAATTCCATTGGGTTGCCTACAGGCTATCAGGGCTCCCAGGCTGAGTTAGTTTCAGGCTGCCTGTTGTGATCAGCAGAAAAATCTACAAGCCAGTCGGTGCTCACAGAGCAGGAGATGGCTACTCAGATGATCCTCAATCTGCCCTTGCAATGGTATTCTTGTTGTTTATCCACCTATAGCTATTAGTTTGTTCCAATTTCATTTAAACAACAATGGATCTCCAGTTGGAGCCATAGATCAATTGCAGTTTATTTTTTCGCCTATAGTAAGAGTCAAGATGAACACCCACAATTTCAGTGAGTGGAAATACACTTACAGCAATGGAAACAAAATTAATTATGTAAACAGATCACTGTTCTGTGCATCAGATTATATGGATTTTATTCCATATATAGCATCTTTCTATGCCTCAGTTTGTCCTTCCTTCATTGGTGCAATAATATTTGTTCATCTCACTGTGCAGGCAAACAGCAAACCTTAGAGCACATTATTTTTACCCACTACAATTGAATATAATGTAAGTCTCCAAAGTGCATGGTGCTAGAAGAGCTGTACTAAAACAGTCTCCATTTATTTAAAAATCAGGAATAGACAGGGTCTGGTAAATGAAAGGTCAAGCACAACATGCAAAGGCTTTTAAAGTACTAGAAGAAAGGGGTTACAGAAGAATAAAGAGATATGCTCGAGATTGGTAAAGCCTTTAAAAAGGAGTTCAGAAAAGATTAATTTTTAGGGTCAGTAACACGGTACTTGAGAGGAACTGGCTTTCATATCAAAGGTACCTGCACTTGTGCCTGTGAGCTACTCATAGGCCTTCAGAAAAGACATACATCTGAAGAGACATTACAAAAAGGAGAACTAGGATGAATTAGTTTAAGTCTTTGTAGCAGTAACCTTGAGGAATGAACGTATAGAAATATGATGAAATTTCCGTGTAATGGGAAACAGCAGCAGTAATGTAATCAATACAAATCAGTGCAATAAAAATCCACTTGATGTAGATAGGTGAGGAGCAGGAGCTGTTAGGCAGTTTATTTCTCAAGGTAAAGAAATGTCACTTAATTGTGCTAAATGAAGAAATGAAATTGAGAGCATATGCCATGAAAGGGTATGTTGTACAACACAAGAAAAATATCTAGCTATCATATGAGTAAGCCCTCTTTCAGTTCACGAACAACATAAAATGGTATATCCACAAATGGAAGTGTGGAAATTATACAAACTGCAGGACTGGAGGAAAAAAAAATCATACCTGTCCCTGCAATTTTTTATTCAAATTATAGGAAGATGAACATCTTCAAG
>JAOXJM010000019.1:33468539-33485624 GCA_026413425.1 Tringa solitaria
GAAATGTAAAACTACAGAACACAAAATTGGTTTGGTTTTACTTCAAACCGGGACAGAATATTATGCATTTATTGTGCAGCAGTTAATAACATAGCAGTATATGGAAAACAACTTGAATGCCAGATGGCAATGACAACTGCTGCTGATTCAAGGCAAGGGTTTATCTGAACGATGAAACCATTGGAGAACTACTGCAACTGCAATAAAGGAAAGGGGCATGTCTTTAGGGGCAAGGTCATCCAGGTTTTCAGGAAAATAGTCAACTTATCATAAGACCAGCTTGGCTAAATGGGAACACATATCTGAGACCCAGCACAAATGGTTTTACACGGGAGGTGGAAATGAGGACAGGCAGCAAAGGAAGATCATAGAAGCATTGTCTGTGCCTGCAGGGATATTGTCAGGAAAGGCAAAGCTCAGGGAATGTTGCTAAATTGCCAAAGGGCAATAAGATGAGCTTCTATCTGCGCAGATGAATGAAAGAATAAAAAAGGAATAAGTCATCATGCAGCTAAATGAGGCAGTTGAATTTGTGACAGTGGATGCATAATAGGCTGAGATACCCTGTATTCTTTGGCTTGGCCTTCATGGAAACAATCTCCCAGGTCTCCCCTGACAGGGGGAGAAGTCTCCAAGAAGGAGATGTGCTACAGCAGTGGGCAAGGATTGACTCAGAACTTAATTTGTCTACTGTGGTAAAAGACAATAAAAAATGTTTCTATAAATACATTCACAACAAAAGAATGGCTAAGGAGAATCTGCATCCTTTACTGGACGTAGGAGGAAACATAGCAACAAGGATGAGGAAAAGGGTGATGTACGTGATGCATTCTTTGCCTCAGTCTTTAATGTTAAGACCAATTATTCTCTGGGTACCCAGATCCCTGAGCTGGAGGACAGAGATAGGGAGCAGAATTAAGCCCCTATAATCCCAGGGCAAAAAGTTAGCTACCTGCTACACCACTTAGACATAGTCAAGTCTATGGGGCTGGAAGAGATCCACCCAAAGGTACTGAGGGAGCTGGTGGAAGTGTTCACCAAGCCACTTTCCATCAATTACCCACAGTCCTGGCTAGCCAGGGAGGTCCCAGTAGACTGAACGTTAACAGATGTGATGCCCATCTACAAGAAGGGCCAGAAGGAGGATCCAGGGAACTACAGGCCTCTCAGTCTGACCTCTGTGCCTAGGAAGGTTATAGAGCAGATCATCCTGAGTGCCATCACATTGCATGTACAGGACAAGTAGGTGATCAGGCCCAGTCATCATGGGTTTATGAAAGGCAAGTCCTCCTTGGCTAACCTAATTTCCTTCTATGACAAGACGACCCACTAGGTGGATGAGGGAAAAGCCGTGGATGTTTTTTACCTGGACTTTAGTGAGACCTTTGACACCATTTCCCATAGCCTTCTCCAGGAGAAACTGGCTGCTCATGGCTTGGAGCAGCATATGCGTCGCTGGGTAAAAAACTGGCTGGAGGGCCAGGCCAAGACAGTGGTAGTGAATGGACTTAAATCCACTTGGTGACTGGTCACAAGCAGTGTTCCCCAGAGCTCAGTACTGGGGCCAGTCCTCTTTAGTATCTTTATCAATGATCTGGGCAAGGGGATCAAGTGCACCCTCAGTAAGTTTGCAGACAACACTGCGTTGGGAGGGAGTGTTGATCTGATTGAAGTCAGGAAAGCCTCTTGCAGAGAACAAATCTTATGAGGAGCAGCCGAGAGAACTGGGGTTCTTTAGTCTGGAAAAAAAGAGGCTGAGAAGAGACCTTATTGCTCTCTACAACAACCTGAAAGGAGGATGTAATGAGGTGGATATTGATTTATTCTCCCAAACAGCAAGAGACAGGACAAAAGGAAGTGGCCTCAAATTGGGTCAGGGGAGGTCTAGATTGGATATCATGAAAAATTTCTCCACTAAAAGGGTTCTCAAGTACTGGAACAGGCTTCCTAGGGAAGTGGTTGAGTCACCATCCCTTGAGGTATTTAAAAGATGTGTAAACATGGCACTTAGGGACATGGTTTAGTGGTAGACTTGACAGTATCAGGTTTACAGTTGCATTTGATGATCTTAAAGGTCTGTTCCAACCGAAAAGTTTCTAGGATTCTTGAGTAATCTTGGCCCCTCTGGGTCCTGGGACCTGGTAGAAAGCATCTATGGATGCTTGATCTTTGACAGTTTCTGGGAAAGTCTCCTGATGACAGGAGAAAGTAAAGTGTTGCAGTCATCTTCAAAAGGAGCAAGAAAGAAAATCCAAAGAACTGCAAGCAAGCTCAAAGGTGGCAATCAAAATGGTAGGGCTGGAGCCCTTGCCCTGCAAGAACAGGCTGCAGGACTACGTCTGATTGAGTCAGGAGAAGGAACAGCTTCAGAAGCACACAACAACAGCCCAGGCACCAAAGAGAAGGGCCAGAGGAGGTGTAGTCCCACTGTTTTCTAAGGTGTTCAGGTGGAGGATGAGACACAATGGTCATAAACTGAAATAGAGGAGGTTCTTACCAGATATTAGGAAATAAAATTTCACTGTAAGGATAATTAAGCAGTAGAGTGGATTGCCTAGAGAGGATGTGCCATTGCCATCATTGGAGGTTTTCAAGATGCAACTGGACAAAGTTCTAAGCAATGTTACCTTCTACTTGGAGCTGGAGGTTGGACTGGAGGCTCTTAAGGTCCCTTCCAGCTGGAATGACTGTGGGAGTCTAGAGTAACTTAAGGTCGGGATGAGGTTTGGGCCTCGTGGTTTCTCAAGTAAGAATTAAACAAAGTTCTAGTTGCACTATCTGGTGGAGAGCTCTGTGCCCAGGAGTCCCAGACTTCATGTCTTTGGCTTCTTCACTCTTTTGTCACTACTCTGTAGGCCTATCTTCTGTCTTCTGCTTACTTTGGCTGTCCAAATGAGATCCGAGGTATTACAGAAGTCAATTACAGTCATAGATACATACATAGATACATAGTACAGGACACTGAGCAGTGTCAAACTGTTCACATTTAGCAAAATGGCATGCTTGAATTTTGTCACTGTGTGACAATCAGAGTGGCTTTTAACAAGCAAGAATCTATACTCTTAATGCACAGGTATTTCAGCAAGAAGGAAAGCACTTCAGTTCTAGTACAGAGATTAATTCTGCATAGTAGGAAGACAAGGATTGCCACATGTGGATTAAAACAGTGGTCCATTTAGACCAATTTCTTCTTTTTGAGGAAGTAATATAGACTTCAGAGGAAGCCAAAAAAAGGCTAAGCTAGGTTATGTGTGAAGCTATAGCAATAGCGGGAGCTCCCACTAAAGTACACAGGATGTGTACATAGATGTCTTTCCAGTCAAGTGTCACCTCAGCAGGGAGTTAAGTTATAAGAAGTGCATTCCACTTCATCAGACCTTGCTACATTTAAATAACTTGAGGCTGGCCTTTAAAACAGGGTTCATAAAATTAAGAAGCTGGATTCACATGTCAAAATAAATAAGAACATTTTTCAAATGAGATGTGAACCTTCTGGTCCCGACAGCCTCGAGAGAACTTGTGTGATTCCAGTGCTTCTGAAGACTTGTCCACAACTATTTATGTATCAAATAGAAATACAACAGCCTATACTTAGCTACCCAAGTTTGACATTTTGCTTTATGCCTCCAATACCTGTGATGACCAGGACTCACCAGCATCTGTAAACCCTTTGCTTTTTCAATATCTGTACATATTTTCCTGAGAAATCAATCTAACTGTTTTAAAATGGTGCTCACTATCATAGCACCTAATCATCCAACAGTTGGAAACCTGAAGCACCCATCCAGAAGCAGGTGAGTGATCCTTTTTACCATCTTTTTTTTTCTTTCTGTTCTCTCCTCGCTAGCTTCTTCCCTGCATTTACAGTGTGTTAGCCATGCAAGCTAAGGTGTGTTGCAGCCAATTTCTTTGTTCGTTTATAATTATTTCTTTGCAATTATTTATTATTATGAAATTATTATTTCATTATTATGAAAATTATTTATTTTCATAGAGCTGCTATTCCACTGTGTGCAATGTCTTAATCTCATATCTTTGCAATTGCCTACCTCACCCCCACTCTTCACCTTCCCCTGCAAAATTCTGCCAGTGTTAAGTGAGGGTGACTGCAAAGCACTCTTGCTTTGATGTGAGAAATGACAGGCTTTACACTAAGAGTCTCCCTATTTTCTATTAGTTTGATGCAGCTTTTTAGAATTCATTTCTAAAGTTTAAAAAAAAATTGCAGAAAAAAAAAAGGAAAGAAGAAAGGTTTCATTTCATTGTGCATTTCAGTGAAATCTTTAAAACCCTTTGCAGTATTTTATCACATCAGGCTTGTCAAGTCACACTCATTTGAATGAGTGAGATTTGAAAACTTCTGAGTGTTATATTACATTTTCCATTGATATATGCCGTGAATCTTTACGGCTGCATGAAAATGAAGCCAAAAGTAAGAGGAGACAGCTCACTTCAAATGAGTGAGACTGGATAGGTCTGTCATATGTTATTTCAGGTGCTCAGAGGATAGCAATTCTAAGCAGAGATGGGTGATGCAGTTGGCAGGTTTGCATGGGTTTAGATAAAGAAGGAAAACTTAATCGCAGAGACAGAAAGAAAAGGAGTCTTCTAGTGGAGTCATACCCTTTGAAAACTAACTTGAGCCTCATCCCAAACTCAAAAGAGTTAGAAATATCACAGCTGATAGCCCTTCTGGAGGTACTCTTGAGCTCCTGCAGTGACACAGCACTCTTCATAGGAGAAAGCATGCATCACTAGCTCTGTAGGTCATTCCCTTTGGCTGGAAGGGGGAACTATGACACCACAGCTACCGTCTCCCCTGAGCAGTGGCTGCTGTCACAGATGGTCCTAGCAAGAAGATGTCTGTGTGGCAGAAACATTTAGCACTTTTTGCTTTTGCATTTGTGCAGAAGCAGACGGACCCAGTTCCTGATCTTCAAGAATACTCACCCTCTGTGCATGCAAAAGTTGAATTTATATTCCCATCTCTGTATTTTGAAGTTACCGATCAGACTTCTAAAAGTTTCTCAGAGACTTTTCAAATGAGATTTGATTTTCTGTGCAGCTGAGGAGAGAAACGCTAGTGAAAGACATCTTTCAGATTTGCACTGTGCAAGGACATACTTTCTAGTACGTGCCTGCAAGTCGAGGGGTTTTTTTGGCAGAGGGAGCCATGCAACAAACAGCTCATTACCATGCACACAGGGTGTTCAGCGATGCACATTTCCAGCAGAAAGACTCACATGAAAGATGCAGATGGGAAGCACTTGCATTTAATGCTTTGACTCCCGCAGGGAGTGAAACGGGGAACTTCAAGAGTCGACCGCCTAAATGCCAGCTGCTTTCTCGGCGCCCTGGGATGAACCCCCAGGTTTCTCGTTCAGGAGCATCCAGCCGCTGCTTTCCATCCCCGTGGGCAGTAGAGGGAGATGTTGGCATGCCTTTTGGTAGCAGGTTTGACTCGCTGGGTTGGGTTTTTTTTTTTCGGCACTTAATTAATTCAACATTTGAAATCAAACCACCGTTTAAAATGCGCTGGTATTAATACGCAAAGGTAGGCGAGTAACGTGAAGAATTTCCACTAAACTTTCTACACAACCGCAAATTTTGAGCACTTTTGTGGGATGTTTTGGAAACTTGATGCAGCAGAAATGTTGGCTCTTATAGCAAAATCTTCTCAGGAGAAAGTTCATGCACTGAGGTATTTTTTCAGCATTTCTGAACCTCAAGACAAATCAAATGTGACAATTTTTAGGAAGACAAAATCAAACCTAGAAATGTGCTTTTGCTGGTTTGGGCATGTGACACATTGTAAACATTTTACAGGAAGAGAGGCATGGGGATATGCATTTTTGAGTGATATTAGCATACATTGGATAAACATATGGGAATACTTTGATGCCATGGTTGTGGTGAGATCAAACTTGATCATTTTTATCTTGAAAAGCAGCAATAATAAGAAAGAAAATAATCTTTGTTCAGTTCGGCATATCCAAGGGGTCACAGAAGGTATGTCAATTTTGTATTGGCCAAGAATTTTCTCTGTTTTCAGATTTCATTAGGAGAGAAAGAAAACCTGGTATTTTTCATTTACTTTTCTGCTTGGGAAGAATATCTGCTAACTTGGGATGCTGGCAGTAGAGCAAGCGCTAACTCCTTGTACTTCTCTTCTTTCATGAGCCAAATGAATGGTAGATATGTTTTTAGACATCAGGTAGAAAGAGATACACAGGGGACCTGGTTCTGTTTTGACTCAAAGCAGGTATCCATAGGAGGGGGTCCGCTGACTTGACAGTGAAAGTAAACGTGAGCAGGATGAGGTGTTCTGGTGGAGTCTCTGCTGCTCTGAAGGGGGAGAAATGCCTCAGTGTTGATAGCTCCCCTTTCACAGTCATTTTGCAGATCTGCTTACCACTCCATTAGACTCAATTAAGACAAAACATGGATGCAAATGAGGAAAAAATAAATTGGGCAGTTTTGTCTGGAAACTGTTTTTCTCCTAGATTTCAAAACTGATTTTGAAGACACATTCCTTAAATTTTGGGCTTTTTAAGTGTAAAAGAGACAAAAAGGTGAGGTATTTCTTCCCACTGAAGGTTATTCAAATGCAAAGCGTAGATATTACCTGAAGATACTTACAGAGGCACCGCCTACCTCTGAGGCAAGGGAAACATGTTATTAAACACCCAGCTCCTCAGGGTGGTGGTAATTGAAGCCAAATAAATTATATCTGTGACTTACATTTCCGGCACTTATACGCGGGCAGAAAGCTGGCGTCAGTTAAGTTCTCCCTGCTGTTTCTAGCAGGTAGGTCAGGCAGCACAGCACAGCCACAGCAGCCCAAAGTCCCTTGGCAGGTGACATCCATGCTGTCGGGCCATCGTGGCACTAAAGGTGCCTATTGCTACCAGTTGATTTGTCAATGGGTGCTGCAGGCAAAGGTCTAGCAAGAGGATAAGCGCAGCAAGAATGGCAGGCAAAATCCCCTCCCTCCATCCCCCACCCTGTGTCAAGCTGATTGTTGTTTCTGGAAAATGGTGTTTCTATGAACTTTTGAAGCACACAGGTTGTGGCTTTCACATTCCGGTATTTCACTGGTAAGTACAGAAGGTCTAATTGTTTTTCCATTTTGTCAATACAAAACTGCAGCAGCTCATCCAAAATCTGTGGAGTTCCTCTAAACTAAATTGAGGTGCAAACACAAGCTGCGGTAGGCCCCGAAACCCTGAATCCCTACTCAGGCAAAAAATTTTGGTCTTTACTCTGCCGTACTACAAAATTCAGTGACAAGCTGCTACACACAGCATGCAGAAGATAGCATGAAGTGACACAAGTACTAATGTCTAAAAGAAATGTAAGGGATAAAGCTTTCAGATTTTTTTAAAAAAGTATCTAAAGAGTAGAAGCACTGAGAGGAAAAAACAGAAGCCACAGTTGTAATGAGAAAATTCTCTGCATTTCCTAGACCATGTTTTTAGCTGGAAAAGTGTAATCAGATAACACTGGGGTAAACTTAGCATCACATATAACATTAATTTTAATGAAATCTTTTTATTTATTTTCTCTTTTGAATAATAATGTAAAATCAAATTTAAATTGTAAATAGTATCCAGATACTACTAGTTTCCTGGCTCAAATGCTTCAGCACATATGGCAGAAGCATAAGCTTGTGCCAGTCTGCCTACTTTGGGTAATTTTGCATGCAAATAGTTTAGTCCCTATACTGAGGTGCTAGAATGTGTTTAGTACACTTGAAAATATTTGCATTGCAAAAGGAGAGCTAATGTCCTGAGGAAAATCAAATTGATATTTTATATTAAGGGACTCCTTTGGACATTGTGTGGCACTGTTATATGGAAAATGATGTTTACCGTACAGCTAGATTTTTTAATTGACCTTCATAAGAGAAGGACCTGCTACTGCTTTGCCAAATTTGTAATCTGTTGGAACAGTCTCTGGTTGTGATTCACCACAATGGTCCTTTGCTACTCTCAAATCTTTTCTCTGATAATTTCATCACTTTGATAAAGCTATTCCCCATAAACAGGTTTAGCAGTGATTGCAATGTTTAATAAGTGCTCAGGAGGCAGGTTGGTTGGGAAGAAGAAACAGCACTTATTAACAGCATGAATAATTAGCACAGCTGTGTCTGCTCTAGCTTCTGGAAATGTCCATTTCACATTGGACATGCTTATAGGCTCAGCTCTTGGCTGCTTCATGGCCTTGCTTTCCATCCATAGCAATGCTAATATAGCCATTCCTATACCAGTAAGCTGATGTTCAGATTTACATTTCCAGCCTTCCTCTCTCTCTCTCTCTCTCTCTCTATCACATACACACATATCCTTTCTCGTTATTTAAATTAATCTCTGACAACATTCATCTTTGAAACAGCATGTAACTCATTGAGTATAGTATCTAATATGTTACTGGTTCATTTACTTAGTCTATGCTATTTGCATCCTGCCCCTGTTGTATCTGCCTGTCTGTCTCACGACACAGGACCAGCACGACAGTTCAGTTTGATTATGTTAAACTCAGCTGGTATTAGCCGGACACTGTGACAGTGGTGATGCTGGAGTCAGCAGTGACTCAATACTCAATGCTTCCTCCAACACCAGACTCTCTCGTGGCACTGGAGACAGATCTGGATTCCTGTGTATTTCCAGTCCCACAAAATGCACGCTGTTTGTCAAGATGGCTTTTGAAAGGTGGTTTTAATTAAAGTGTAGCTGTAAGTTGAGCCACATATTTCTGTAGTTTCAGCGCTATGTGTAGGATAGTGGAACATCAAAATATTTTCATATTGTTTTGTGGGGGAGGGAAGTTTAGGAATTATTTCTAGTTAGTTTATATAATTACATTACTCATGTGGCTATTGTACTTAGAGAAAAGATGATGAAGTTACAAGTAGGCTCTTTTCTTTCTTTTTTTTTTTTCAGTCTGAACATAGATTTTCTTGGCCCTGTTTGCTGATCCACATGCAAATACAGCTGGCTGTCTCTGCTGCAGGAAAAGCTCATCTGGAGCCTAACCGAATACTGCCTTATACAGCTGCTGTAAACACTCAAGAAGAAAGGTGTAAGCACCCTGGGAAATTCCTGAAGCAGTAGCCCTTGACGTAGCAGATAACCTGGCTCAAACCAGGAGGGTAAGGGACTGTGCAATTGGCTGTGCAGAAAGGTAGTGGACTTCAGGTCCTTTTGCAATGGAGCTGTAAGCTGGAGCAGAATTCCTTTGTGATGATCAAGGCTGTCCTGCATTATTTTTTTTCTGAGGATGTGCTCATAAAGCAACTGACTATTTAAGTCGTAATAATTTTTAAACGGCTATTTTAAATGTCTGTCTAACACCAGGAAAAGTAATTTTCCAGCATGTCCTGTGAGGGCCTGTTGGCTTTCAAAACATGGAGAAAGAATTTAATCTGAACACAAATGTCATGTGGGTGAACTATACTGTGCATTTCTATTGTGGCTTTTATTTAAATTGTATTAGCAATTACATTACCGTTTTTTAGCATATGTTTAATAGATGACAATGCTGCTAAACTGATTTTTAGACTTCTTAAAATTCAGAGATTTCCATTATCTTTAATTATCTTTATTATCTTCCAAAGGTTTTCTTATCCTGTATCATTCACAATTCAGATGAAAACATCATTCATTACAATGTCAGGACCTTTTAACCATTCAAAACTCTGTGAAATTACTCTAGGAAACACCACAGGTATAGAGCTAGCCTCAAATGGAAATTTATGGGTGTTCAAACCTTGAAATGATATATTTTAAATAAGTTATCTTATTTACCTCATCTAATTTGCCAAAAAGGCAAACCTTACATACAAAGTTACAAATATGATTATTTATGACATATTAACTATGTTTCATTGAATACTACTTTCATTGAATACTACTTAGGTCTTTGTTTTGATACCATTTCTGGGAGACTGTCGTGCTTCTTAAACTCTGCTGAGTCGGTCAATTTGTGGGGAAAACTTTCCAGTAACTACCTGATGGTCTTTAGCTATGCATTGTTAAGGCTTCAGAACACTTTTGCATGACTCTGGGCATACTCAGAGGCCTTTTGCCCTTTATTTGTACACTAGCTTGTACACCACTAGTTATTTGGTGAGAACCCTCTAGTGCTGTGAGAACATTCCTTCAGTTGCTGTCTTGTCCTCAGAGACTTTCTTGCAGGGTGCTGTACCACCAGTGAAAAAGCTGCTATCTCACATTACTACTTTTTAAATCCTATTTCCTATTTATGTATTCCTATGTGTTGGTGAGTCTGGGAAGGGAGAGGGAGTACAGTTGGTTTTAAACATGCCACGTGTACTTGTGTAGTAGAAGAAGCCACTGGGCAATTGTAGGGCTCCTTGCCCTCAGGAAGGCTTTGGAGTTGGGTTCAATTTCCAGGTACTGACAAAGGATTTTGTCAGTACCAGTGATTCAGTTCAAGGTGTTGATCATTTTTTTATGTTGGATTTTGATGATGGATGTTAGAAGAAAAAGTATGAATTCTGTATTAGCCAGCAAGCATCCCCTCCTCAGTGCTGGTAGCACAGCTAACCACATACTTTGTAGCTCTATTAAACTATCAGTAAGTCTCTAAGTAATATCAACAATTAAAGAGCCACCAGTAGTGTTCTCAACTAAAATAATAGTGGCAGCAGCGGAAGCGGTTCAAATAGTCTTAGAGCTATGTGTAAGGGTAACTGCAGACTCAGGCCCCTGCTCTACTTACATTTCAATAATTATTCTTCCGACCATAAGGCAAGTGTTTAATATTTCTGATGAAAGCTGAGATTCTAGACTACAATTTTTCAGCAAGTTAAAAAAAAAAATCTATTTGAGCAGCTGCATAATGATATTATAGGTCTTTGTATGAACACATCTGTTAGCATAGATACTTCCATAGGAACATTACCTCATCATTAGTATATTCAGTCCTATACTAATAACATGATACCTATCTGTACAGCAAGGTGCCAAACCAACTACAAAGACAGTTTGATGAGAAGCAGCGGTTGTTGATTTGTGAGCACTCAAATGCTCCCCCTGATTTGCGGGGGACCAGCTGGTTAGAATCTGAGCTGCATCAAATAATGTGCACTTTGGTGCATGCCATCAGCTGTGCTGCCTTTTGTTCTTCCATTATGTTGAATCAAGGGAAGCATGGTCAAACAGTCTCAATACTGATCTGGGATCTCTTCCTGATCTCACAGTACATTTTTTTGTTGCTGTAACCTGGCTTCTCAATTACATCCCATCTATGAAATGGCCTATGGCATGTTTTGCAGGGGATTATGAGATTTGCTTAGTTACAATTGCAAAAGACTTTAAAGATCAAACAACAACAATAACAAAACAATCCCTGACTTTTCTGAGGGAAAGCAGGAGATTCTGATCCCAAGCCCCACACCCCAGTTCCTCTGCTCTGATTTTCACCCACAACCCTTTATATGGCTTTCGTGCTTCCTGTTGTGAGGGGCAAGCCTCCAGAGGTGTTCAGCCAGCTGGAACTGCCAGGCTGGGGAACAAAGGTAGAAATAGGGCCAGTTGAATCTGCAGCTTCGACATTTGCACAAGTACAGTCACATACAGGTTTTACAAAGCCTTTCCTCTTCAAAATATATTATGATCCACCACAAGGTGACGGGAGAAGAAATACGGTCATTAGAAGTGGTAAGAGTAGTGAAGGATGACTATTGGAATGGTGGATGAGGAGAGAAAGACTGTGTGATAGTGTATGTGAGTACCTGCTTATATCTTCCTGACTCTTCCTATTCCCAATGATTGCTGCATCTTTTAGCAAGGACTATGCAGTTCAAAATTAAAATGAGCTAGATTGGTAGTCGCACAAAGAACTTATGGGAAAGTGCTGTCTGAGAGAGCAGCATCCTCTAAGTATCCAGGCCAGTGAAAAACACTGCTTGCATTCTGCAGCTTTTTGCAGTACTTTATCACTCAGTGTCTGCTCAGCTCTCAGCTGCCTGGTATGGGGGTTCTGTTTCAACGGATAGGCAGTGACAGGTACTGTATGTGGGCCAACAGGAACTTATTATAAACACAGAACAATAAGGAAGGTCTGACTTAGTGTGTTTGTGAAACTCCTGTCTGTTAGCAATTCACTTCTTTCAGAAAACCAGAAATGAGGCCTCTGCTGCCTGAGGGATACTGGCACATCAATCAATCCATTAGGTAAGTAAATAAAGGAATAACTGAAAAATAAATCATTTCTGAAATCCAACAACAAAATTTTCAAATATATAAATTACCAGAATGAAATGACTCATGAACAGTTTGGAGGCTGCAGTGTATGTTCAAACATGGAGCGGGGGGAAGAAGGAAAAGAACAACAAGGTTAACTGAAACATTCATCTCTCTTTGATCCTCCAAATCTTTCCTTTACTCTTTCTCATCCACACCCTATTGTGAGGAAAAAAAAAAAAAAGAAAGAAGAAAAACCAAGAAGAACAAAAAATCCTGCAGCACATTTCCTTTAGTACAGAGGGTGTGTAAAACAGCTGCTTCCACAGCTGATGCCACCATTAACTCCCTGTGCTTGCTCACTAACCCAAGAGCAGCACCAAAGCGCCTGAAAGACGTAACACACAGCTCTGCAAGCAGAGTGCCCGGCTGTCCTGGTGCTGCTGCATGCTGCCTCCTCACCAGCAGATACAATAGGTATATGAAATCAGGCCTTCTGAATACTGAATAATTCATCCCTTATGTTCGGAAAAAAAATCCAAAGAAATAATACATTTGCTGGTAGATAAGTGCACAGCAGGTCTTTTTAGGAAAAGGCATCAAATTTAGAGTTTGAGTTTTTTATTTCCATGTACTAATCATTTATTTGAGGGGGGAGACGACACAAATCTAACGGTTGCTGACAACTTCAGTAGGTGTATTTTGTGTGCTGAAAGCCCTGGATGAATACTTTCAATTCATTATTAAGATTATGAATCAGGGCTGTGAATCTTGTGGCATACTTTTCAACTGGACTGTGCATCCATGGTCACCATAGTCATAAGGTTCAGAGGACACCTTCCTGAGACTCTACTCTCATAGCAAGATGGGATAGTTCTCAGGGAGACAATGTACTTAAACTGAATTTGATTGCCCACTACAAAACGAGGAGTTGAACACAAGCCTAAATTTGAGTTTTTCATTGATATTAGGATATTCTGTGTGGATTGGACTCTAAATTGTTTTAGTGTCACTTAAATACTCACTAATTTAACACCAATTAAACTGGCAATAAAACCACCCCCAACTATGCTGAGCTGTCATCCTACTTATGCAAAATAGCTCCAAATCTTAATATTAACTATGCTAAGCAATGCCACTGGGGTGAAATTGGTGGTGAATGTGCACAGCTTTTTTTTATTATTTTTTTTAATATATTGTGAGGCAGTCTAGCCAAGTTTTTTTAATTACTATTACTACTTTAACATCACATAGTTATTTCCATAGAAAAGGAACTGGAGGGGAAATTGATAACTCCTGTAACAACTTTGAAGCAAGAAGTCTCTGTGGTTAACCATTTTGAATTCACTCTGTGCTCTGCCAAGATTTAAACAGTACCTCTTTACCACCTTGTAGTTAAATACCTTCCTTTGCAATTTTCCAAAGGAGGACATTCTTGCATTATTGGTTTCTTTACAATCTGACTTGCAGGTTAAGTACAGATCACCTAAGGTTTAGTACAGGCGTGGCATTCAGTGAATAAAGAGAGAAGGTGAATAAAGAGACAATACCTGTCTTCTGTGCCTATCTCTGACAATAGGCCACTGAAGCTTTTAATGGAAATACATTCCATTTATCCATGCCTTACTTGCCCATGTAGGAAAATAGTGCCATGATTCATAAAGGGGTGATTAGATTGAAGAGAGTCACTAAAGGTTAGTGAGAACCTTATTGCTATATCTGGTTAGCAAGTAGCCAGCATCATGGGCAGATGTGGGTACAGCACTGGAAGATGGAGGGCTTTGTGGTTCTTGATCAAAAGTGGGATGAATTGAAACCTCAGATCTCAAAAAAATCCTGACATCTGAGCTGGGAATTAATGAAACACACCTTGAGCTTTCAAAGTGGCTGGAAATATTTGAGAGGAAAGATAAGAAGTGTTAAAGGAAACAATCCACACTTAGCAGTATACTGCAATGTTATTGTTAATTTTCTTGCTTATTCAGGTGTGTCACTGACCTGTTTTGCATAAAGAGGGAATTGATTTTGATATTCTGTCAAATGAATGTGACCATCCAGAAGGCATGTCTTTAGCATCTCTGGTTAAAATATGACTATTCTACACTCTCCAGAGACTGAGCTGGTGCCCACTGCAGCTACTGTTGGGAGCTGAAAAGTGCGCTGTGTTGATAGCATCTGTACTCCGAGGCAGTGGTCCCATTTTTTCTGAGATTCCCATGAAAGAAGGGAATCAAAAGCTGAGATGACTTAGTAAGTGAATTCTGGGCATTAGTGACCAAGGCTGATCACATTCTGTTATAGCACATTTGTAGGCACATCTGGATATTCAGAAAGAACATGAGAAGTGCCAGAGCCTCGGGAGTTCTCAAACACAGTGAGGCAGAGGGGTGGATACAGAAAGAAAATAAACAGTATTTATTGTTGCATCTCAAATGCCCTCTTTTTATGTTTTCATGTCTGCCTTCCTCTTATTTTCACTAGGCAGATAGTAACATCTTGACCTTTCTCCAAGCTGGAGCCAGGTGCAATTGCTAATGTATAGATATTTTTCCTAGCTCCTCATCAGAAAACTAGGTCTTTTTTTAAAAATTATTTTTTATTTAAGATAGGTACTGGTCTGCCTGTTAATTTGAGGACTAAGAATTACAGGAGGCTCTCAAAATTTTGTTTTCATCCAAACAGTTTCTGCAGTATTAGGTAACACTGCAAGCCTGGCCGAAGAGATCAAAACCACATTTTGAATACTTGTAGAAATGGTAGACTACAAAACCATTACAGTATCTTTAGGACCAGCTCCTTTCACAGACAGAATATATGTATTGAGGTCATTGTCAACAGATGTCTGTTCAAACTCTTCTTAAAACACAGTATATTTTACAAATTCTGTATGTACCCTGTTTGGATCACCTTTCCATAATTAAGAGATCTTTTCTTGATGCTCTGTGTTAATTCTACCAAAAAAACCTCCAAATTTTGTTACCCTGGTAGCCACAGAAATTAACTGATGACCACCTCCGTTGTAAAACCATTTATGTACTGGAAGATTGTCATGGTATCTCAGCTTCCCCTCAGGTTTCCAAAATAAATAAAACAAATTTATTCAACTTTTTCCTTTGCCTCTCATTCCCGTTACCTTTCTTTGGACACTCACCATATCATCTTGCTTTTCTGATCAACAAATTCTGGCTTCACATAACCACTACTTTTACCCTTCATTTGGTTCATTTTATATAAAAGTGGCACAATGGAATCAAACAAGACAAATTATTTCAGCGTGACCTCAGATAGCAATAAACATAACCAAAATATTTATTGTTTTAAATATTAGTACTAGCAGCCCAACATTTTGACTAGGAGTAGAATATATAGACATGCAAGGTAGTTTAAAATACGAGCTACAGATTTTCAAGTGGCAACAAGAAAACTAATTTAATCTTACATTTTTAGTGGGCTGTAAGTAAAATATTGGCTAATGCAGATACTTTGGATAGCTGCAACAGTGGAAATTTAGGAGATGAATACCTGGACATCAGTACTTTGAAATAAATCTCAAACTCTTTTTCCTAGAGGCAAGGAATATTTTTGAAAATGTTACTTCAGAGAAGGCAGGACTGAATGAGGTTCAGCTACAGATATTCTTCCTAAAACACTTTATGCTTGTTTATCCAAATGATAACGTTGGTCCTATGCTGCAAGTCTGTCACAACCAGAAGGACCATGATATAACTTACAAGTTGCATTAGCACTTCACACTAACTGCAGTGAAAATGTTCAGCAAAGGGCTATCATCCTCTTGCCAAATGTGGATGACCTAATTTGCCTTTGCTCAGTTTAGCTTCGAGTTTCAGAATTCCCAGAATTTATGCAGGAGAAAAATTCCCAATAAGAGGTCGTGCTGATGTGCTGTCATGAGGTCTTATGAAAACATGATTCCTAGAAAAGGGCAAATATGTTATTTTGTAGTAACCAACACATACGAGTGCATTTGTGGTGCTATGCCTCCTGCAGTATCTACTCAAACTATACTGCTATACTGTTTGTCATAAACAGATACATCATATTTCTGCAGAGCTTGGTGTGTCAGATCAGTGACTGGCTGCACCATCATGTGTTTAATGACTGTGGATTCACACATCCTATATTGAAATTACAGTAGGGATATAGCACTCAGCTTATCTGCTTGTTGTGATTCCTTCTGTATGGAGCATTTAGACTTTTTTTTTTTTTTTTTGATGATGTTCTCTTAACTTCCAGCTATGTTTTCCTTTTGTAGCAACTCCTTCATACTGCCATATCCCAGTAATGACTTCATTTTCAGGATGGAGTATGTCTGTAGAAATCTTGAGAAGACAGGATAATGCTACTTGTTCTCATTCAGCCATTTTCTTTGTGATAGGGAAAATCTTACTGACTTCCTACAACACAATTACAAGATTGCCATTCAGGGTGTTTGCCGTTTTATAACTGCCATTTTAAAATGTGTTTAATAATTAGCAACAATAAACCCTAACTGGCATGGAAGCAAGTCTTGCAACAACCAATAGAGAGTAGGTTTACTTCTTCAAACCCACACCCCATCAAGTGAAAATTACTCCAGTGCTTATCTTATAATTGCTGCATTAAATGTTGTTTACATCGTTTGGATCACTTTGTGACTGATTTTTTAACTGCTGAATTTGTATATAGAACAGCAAACATTACTCTTTTGCTCAATAAAGTTAAATTTATAGTGAATTTTTTTTAGTTAAAAAAGGAGGCTGATATAGCCGATACACATTTATCTCCTGCCAAATTGATGCCTTGCAGATATTCTCTATGAATAATCATAGAGTCATAGAATGGTTAGAGTTGGAAGGGACCTTAAAGATCATCTAGT
>JAOXJM010000019.1:33499048-33526873 GCA_026413425.1 Tringa solitaria
GCAGCTTGAAACCATTCCCTCTTGTTCTGTCATTAATTACCTGTGAGAAGAGACCAGCACCAATCTCACGTAAATCCTGGAATGCATGATGCCTATATTTATTCCAATGTAACTAGAGGAGGACTTAGAATGGAGGAGCATCTCAAAAATTGTGTCATCAAGAGCGTGGTAGAAGTAACATAAGGTACTACAGAAAAGTTGATACCATGTGCTGCTGGACTACTTGTACTTTGGACTGAGGCCTAAATGAAAGATGGACCTGTGGCAGCTGAGGTCAAATAGGAACAAGGTATATGAGCTTCTTAAGGTATAGCTGCTAGGATTGCTGCAGCAATAGCTGCAGCTATTGCTGCTAGTTTATCTTGCTTCCATCAGTGGAATATACATAGGAGATTACTTGGGCCAATGTCCTTGCCCATGACAGGGAGTGATTTTTCCACTGACCACAGAGCCTCAAGCAAGTCAGGAGTGTGAAACACATAACTAAGACCCTTACTGATTTCTAAACCATGAATTCTTGTAAAGAGACATCTTCAATTCCAGGACCAAGTATGCTAAGAGACAAGACCGGTACTGTCCCAGGGATATCACTTTTCAGTTCTCTGTGTTCATACATTAAGTCATAGCTACTAATCTTGCCAAGCCTATTTGCTTCCTTTATCTCCTACCAGACATTTATTTTTCCTATGACACTATCAAAAGTTAAAAAACCTGAGGAAGTCAATATTTAGGATCTCCAGTAGTTTTTCCTTTTTGGTCCAAAACAACAGAAGACACCCTCTAGGGGACCAGTCACAATATTTTTTTTACACTGCTGTAAACCAGGAAGAAGGAAGTATCTTTGTTAGAGATAGTTTTGGTCCTGTCTTCACCCATGGGAATACAGAGTCGACAGCCAGTCAGGATCAAAATTGTGTTAACTGCAGCAGCCTGACACCAAATATTCTCAGCTACCTTTCCTAAAAACAAAATATGAAGCAAAATGTACCTAATTAACCTCCATGTTTTCCTGTCTGCTTCAAAGGCCACCTGCTTGACATATCTGATTAACAGCAACTTATCAATATTAAGTTCTTTCCTTCTATTTCTTCCTTCTGATATTTGTTAGTGTCAGTGTCCCTACTACTGCAGACAAATGAGAAAAATATTTTGTAGGGATGATCACCAAAGAAGAAAGTTATAAACCCATATGGTCATTTCACCATCACCTGGTTTTGGTTATCATCTCCTTCCTCTGAAGGCCATCTCCTGTGTTCACAGATTGTGAAGCAGCTGCCATAGTACGTGTATCAGAGCAGAATTTGGCTCACTGAGTTTAACAAGAAGGTTGTAATCGGTCTATTTGGGTTTCATGTATTACATGGTGGAGTTTACCACTTTACCCCATAAATTACATCTTAAATTGCATTTACAGTCAGAAGAATGACTGTAAAAATGGTGTGTATGCAACAGAACTGCTTCATGTTTGCACTGATTTACATATGCCTTGTTTTTTGAACATAAATAGACCTTCTTTCCTCTTTATTTCACAGAAACTGATCCAGCGAGGGGACAATAAGCTTGTTTCTTTCATGATCCATTCATTATCAACACAATTGTTAATTAAGTGTTTGCAGTTGCAGATCTTTATTTCACACAGAAAAAGGAATTAAAATATTGAAAAACTATCCAGCTTATACTTCAAATTCTCTTTCACATAGAAATAATTTTTTTCAAGTTGCACCTTTTATCATTGGCTACAAATCACATACACATTAAATAGTAAAATCTTACCTTATGGTCAATGACAGAACTGCGGATGTAGCTGATTTCAGACACAGGATAAATCTAATTTAGAAATGGGAGAGAGACAGTTTTCACCATATTGCTTTTCAGAGCAAATTCTGGGTTTTTGAATATTTTGGTGGGGACAGCCAAGGATGTTTTTGTTACTTTTTTAAGTTTCTTGGACGAACAACTGTGCTCATGGTGAACAAAGAGGACCTCTGCATAGTTCAAATACATGTATTACTTTAATCCATTTCTAGAGACCCTTTTTTTTTTCTTGTTAGCCATCAATGCCTTCAGACAGCAATACTTAAAATAAAAATGTGTTACAGAAAGTTAATGACTCTGTAGTAACAATACTCCAAAAAGTTGCTGTGCAAAACTCATATCCTATTTCTTTGACAAGAGATGGAGTTCAGACTGACTGGCAAGGACATATAATCTGAAACAGATTTCCTTGCTGTTCAACACTCATAGTAGAATGAGCTTGCATGAAAAATCTAATACCACTTGATTACTCATTAGTTCCAGCAACCTGCTTTCCTTTTCATTTCTGTCCCTAGTTGCCTTCCTTTCCATCATGTCATTACTCCTTGTAGCAAGCTTTTCTGCTTGGAACACAGCATGACACACCAGACCAACCAGGACTACAGCTTAAAGCTACCACCAATGCTAGCCAAGTGACAGTCTTTGTTATAAAGCTTGCACAAGGTTCTGACTATCAATCATATTTTAGACAATCAGCACTTATTACATTGTTGGTTTGCATCTTCTCAAAGCTCACTTTAAAATTAGGAAAAATTTATTTCTCTTGGATTTGTATTATCCCAGTCCTACCTCTAAAGACAGTTTCAGGCATTTTCTGTTTCAAGCATGTGCATTAAACCTCATAAAGTGCTTAAAAGGAAAGCACAAAACAAATCAAAAACCTAGTGGCTTGAAGACTGTACAGAACAATCCTTCTCATGCAATGCTTCCAGCATTTTTATTTTATCATTTGTCCAAAAAAGAGCATGAGCTTTTCAATGTTAGTTACTAAGTGCCTAGAAAATATACTTTTCTTTGTCTAAAGGGAGAATCTTCCACAATCAGCATTTTATTCTGGACATTTGCTGGCTCTTAAAAGCCTCTAGCATATGGTGCAGGGGGTGTGATTTCTGGTTTGATTAGGTAAGGCTTTACCTTTCAGCAAAACTGTTTAGGTGTGTATTATTACATTTACCTTGAGGCACATAAATATCACACCCAGTTCCTTTGCAACTTGAGCCTTAACTGAAAAATAAAGCACCCTTCAAGGGGGAAAAGGGCTGGATGTTTACCTGAAAGTAATATCTTCAGGGAACTCTGCATATAAGTAACTTTCCATTCTTAAGTACGATCTCACTTTGACTTTGTGGATAAAAACACTCTTGAGTCAAAGTAGTCATTAAATTTGGTGCTTTTTCATCTCAAATTGGTTGCAAATTGAGCACGATGGTCTCAATTTAAGTGGGCTCCTTAACTGTAGCTTCTGCAAATGTACTTGTGAAGTGTTTTGGTCAATCAGCTCCCATGATACATGTTTAACACCAGCACTTCTGAAAACAGTTGGTCTTGTATAGAGTATTTAGTCAGGTCTAATGGTAAAGGCTGTAGTTTCTGTTTGCCATTTGGATGGACTTTCAGCTTACAAGCAGAAAAAGTGGCAAACCATCCCCCCACCAAGTGCCTTTCCAAGGAGAAGAGAGATGAAAACCCACTTCAGACTGCGAAGTGAGTCAATAAAGCAGTCAAGCAAATTTTTTATACCTGAAATATTTTTCCAGCATGTTTTTAAACAGGAAAGAGTTTTATATTTGCCGATATACAAGAATGCCAGATTGAAAAATACTTGATTTCCTTCCCAACAAGAAGAAGATATAAGCCAGATTTATTAACTGCCAAGTAGATTTTATGTTCACTTTTCTTGTCACATTCCAACCAAGTAATCGGGTGTATGAAGATTAGATATAACTAGGAATGTCATCAAAACCAACTGAAAATACCTGCATTTGCTTTTTCTTCAAATATTTTCATGAACAGGACTGGTTTAATGAGTACTAACTAAAAATCTGCTAAGACGGAAGGTAAAAGTGACCTCTTTGAACCACAGATTATGTTCAGCAATTCCATTTACAAATTTGCTTATTCCTCCCTCAGCATTACAAAAAACTTTTTTTTTTTAAGTTGAAAGCTTCTAATCAGTCACTAAGTTAGTTGTCTGAGTAGTTAAGTAAGCAGCCTGATTTAAGTTTCTATCAGCATCTAAAATTTATGATGAAATATATGAATTCTCCATGCGCTCAGAACAATTCTTAGAGGCTAACTGTAAGCATCCCCAATTATAAATGTTTGACCTTGGTTTCTATGTGACAGATTTAAGCACAGCATCAGTAACATGTTCTTAAATACCTTAACTATCTTCTAAATAAACAGCCACTGAATCTATTTAGTAGATTTTTAGCAGTCTTAAAACTTGTTAACCTTCACAATGTGACTATTAGGAAAACCCCTAAATATTATTTAGAAAACAGGAACTATGAATGACTATCCATGCAAACGTGTAATATTTTCTTGAGAGCTTGAATGTGAGAAAATTAGCAACATGAAAGAAAATAACAGGACTCTCAGCCTCAGGACAAACCAGCCAAGCTCCTCGATGACTGGAAATCATGACAATAGCTTAATTATCAGAAAAACAAATAGCACATTTATGTAGTAGTTTATATATGTTTAAATAACATTTTTTACATGTCTATAGTTTTATTAGTTTATATCATCTTTTATATTTAAGTCATGCTTTCTCTTTTTATTTAGGAGGTCTGAAAATGAATTTTAGCAAAAGTCAAAATATGGCTATTCATTTTTCTTCTTTGATTTTAATACTACATAAAAAATCACCAAATGAAAGACTGTTCTAGCATTATTCATTCTTATGACTTCATTACATTTTTATGGTTTTAAAACTGAAACTTCTGAAAACAATTATCTTCACTTTTATTTTTACTAATTAATATTTGTACAGTGTATTACAGTGACCTACTCTGTATTTCTATGTCAGAAATGTACTTCTAATAGAAGATTCTATGGGAAAGGAAGGGGAAAGGGAGTTTGTGTTGGGATTTTATTATTTTTATTTTAATGAGAAGGGCTGTTCCTCTTAGGAAGGACAACTGTGGTTTGAAGCCTGGTCTTATAATAACTGCTTTCCCACAGAAATCATTTTAAAGTAATGACTCTTGATTATTTAGGTTGAGCTAGAGTAATTTTTAAATTAATTCTGAGCACTGTTGTAGTTCAGGGGTTTGGCACATAAAAACTGGTCCAAGAATGCCTTTTTAAATTCTTGTGAAATTCCCATCCAGATTTGTCAGACACTGTAATGCACATTTACACTTTACCAATATTGCCTAACATTAATTCTTTAATTTTTCTGTTGTATGCTTCCAGACTAATTCATGTACCTCTGAATAACAGAAAAAGAACTGTAGTGTTGAATCTGCCTTGGTGCTACTTTCACAATCCATTCTGTAACATCACCCGTTGATTTCAATTTCTGCTTCGGTTCACAAGAGAAGGATAAAAAGAAGCTGTGAAAGCTGTATTTCTGCTTGTATTTCACAAGTAACACATACTGCTCCATGTCAATTGCTTCAACATCCCACCAAATCTTTCTGCAGCAATCAGGTTGTTTTTCTACCCAGTAATATTTCTGAAAGTCAAGTGATAGTGCCAGCTGATCCTGGTCATTCTCTAGCATGTGTAAAGATTATGCAAGTTTGTCAAGTCTACTAATGTCTCACATTTGACTGCTGTTCTGCCCTCACTTCTTTTCTAGGTGGAGCCTTACTGTCACTAAAATCCATACAAGCTTTCTCTGGTTGCATCATTGCACACTGGACAACTTATTTTATTAAGGGTTGCTTACCTCTGGGTACTAAATTCTATTGGCTGTGATAGCAAATTTCATATATACACATTTTGAATGTTCTTCTGATGGCAGCTTATTTGCTAATGTGATGTTTAATAAGAAGGGTTATTGGTTTAATTCATTGTGGATAAGTATCACACACAATAATCAGTTTGTTTCAAGCTGACTGTAGACCTATCTATCTACTGTGCTCCTACATCAAGCAATTCTTTTTATTTTGGGCTCCTTTAAGTACTTGAGATCCACTGAACAAGCAACAAAATAGCAAAATTTAGTCAGCATGCATGCACAAGTTTCCTTTCTTCTTTTTTTTTTTTTAATTAAGCACTCAGACTTACTTCAAAAGTAGCACAAATATGCAAGTCAACTTTATGATTAATAGCTTCAGACTCAAATGCTTTTATTTTTGGTCTTCATGGAGAATCTACTATTTCCACTGAGATTTTTTTAACAACTTCAGCTGTATTTAAAGTTAATGAGCTTTTTCAATTAAAGCTTCAGATATTTAGCCTTTGGATAACATTTAGATGAACCAGGGTGTATCTAATTATGTTGGGTGAATTCTTAAGAGGCTCTGCCTATACTTCATTCATAACAAGCACATTTTATGTTGCAGGCACGTACTGGACTTCATTCTAGACTGAATGCAAATCACCTTTGTGAAAACAGCGTTACCAATAGGTGTGAGAGTTCGAGGAATGACTGCACTAGCAAATGCCCTTGAGAGTATGTACAACATCAACCATTCTGAGTGGCAGAGAAATGAGGACTGCCATTAGAGTAAAATCTAGACAAGGAAAAGAAGGCTGGTAAAAATATAAGAGCATTGTCTAGACTGGGCAAAACATGTCAGAACAGAATATTGAAAACTTGCTGCTTGCTTATAGAAATCAACGAAGGGATTAAACTAAAAGAACCACCACTTTAACATAAGAAAAAGAGGGGAAAAAGAGATTGTGTGGTTTTCAAATTGTGCACTTTGGTCTGGATGTACATGGGGAGGAAACACTGCTTTACACACCAACTTCCCTGGGAGCTGATGTCTTCTGCTTTCCTGTGGGAGGTCCTTTGTTTCTAATCACTCTACAAGACTCCTGAGGGGCACAATTCACCACAAGAGGTAGCCTGGCTGGCCTAGAAAAACTGGCACATCAGATTAAGTTGTCATTCACAGGAAACATTTGAAACTGTGTCATGTGTGTCTTGCAAAACCTTGGGAACATCACTTACGCTATCCTGTTCTTGGGACACCCCCTGTAAATTGAGGATGGCATTATATCCCTATCTAACAGAAGTAATTGTGAAGATATTTGGTGGAGCAAAGGCCTGGCCATAAAGAAGGAGTGAGATAAATACCTATGTAGGTAAATAACAAATAGTATTAAACTACAAAGTTCTTCTCCAGAGTGGGATTTTAAACATTTTAAACCTAAATACCTGATGAGCACCAGTGCATGTGTTCAGCTCCCTAAAGATATGAAGCAGAAAGGCTTTGGAAGGTAAAATCTAAGTTCAGGTTTTAGTTACTTCTTAATGTAGGGCTGTCCAATTGCACAATGTAGAAACATCTTCAAAGAACATCTTGACAAAAACCCAGCTCCTTTCTATAGGCCTTCATTTTAAATTCACAAACACATGTCTCTCAGTACCCTTAGGGTTTTTTTGATGTTACACACACACATTTTCTCAACTCTGTTCAGTGTCTGTTTCCAGGTTGGTTAGCCAGGCTTAAAACATGTCATAATGGATTCAAGGTAATCTCTCACTTCATTTGGCCAGTCAAAATTGTTAATGGGGCAGCCTCTCAGTACAGAAGGGGGACTGAGTTGCAATTGCCTACCCTTCAGATGTAAGATTTTAATTCTGCCTTCCCCATCCAGTTGCTCATTTTCAGAAAAGTTGATGAAGACTTAAAAGCCTTGACACTTCTCTCATATTTTCTGAAATTGATCCCTGGCTGCAAAACTGTTAGTTGTGATGGCACAGACAGACCAACAAGCAGAACAGTGTGGTTGTGTAAGGATTTTTTTCTTAAGCACTCCCAGTAAACAGAATCTAAAGGCAGGGAAACAATTTTAAAGGTTATAATTGAAGAACTGACTGAAAGAACTACCACTGAAGTACATGGTCTCGTTTCACTCCTCCACCCCATCCTGCCTCAAGGAAATACTAACAAGGAACTGCAACAGAGTACAGTTCTTAAGTCAACACTTGTACTGCAGCTTTCTGATACTATATTGCAGTAAATGATAATAAAAGAAATTGCTCTCTTTGCAACTGAAGCTTTACTCTAAACCAGAACAGAACAAAGCTGACAGAGAACATATCTGATCCAAAAGAAAACGTCACCTTTTTCCCCAGTGAACGTAGCATTAAAGGGTAAAAGTGGCAACATTCCAACCAGAACTTGCCAAAACTGTGAATCTAAAAGTATTTGCCTTAGGAAGAAAAATATCCACCATGTTCTCAGCACTGAAGTATAAAATGGCTGATTTCTTTCTATCCAATTTTCCTGGTTTTTTTATTAAAAACAATATAGCAAAAACCTTATAGACACCACAAAAATGCAAGTTCGTATTATTTTTGTTTTGAGAATTTTCTCTGCGTAGCATAATCCAAATACAACTTCACATAATTGAAACCTTCTCGCTTTTTATCTTCAGATTAACAGAGCCAATCCCATTACAGCTGACTTTTCATTTACCCGGTAACAAAGGCCCTTGGTAGACATGGCCACCAGAGAGTCATCTTCAGGCATCTGTAGATGCCTATGCATCTACATTGCATAGGCAATGTATGCATCAGTCAAACCACCACCTGTCCAGTTAAGAATCAAGATGCAGCCCAGAGTCCACACCAGGTGTTAGACTGGGCTTAGCTGTAGGGAGGAAATTCTTCACACTACTTTTGAGAAGCCACAGCCTTTATTTGTATCTTTAGTCATAAGTACTGATTTGGCTTTTTGAAATGCTTTGTGTGACTTGATTGCTTTAGTAGCTACTTGGCTTTGACTGACTGATACATGCACTGGAAACAGAAATACCTTAAAACAGCAAGCACAGTTGGAGCTACAGCAAATTGGAAAAGGTGCTTTAAGAACTTACCAAGATACCTTTGTCGCTCATTTTTGGGCTCCTGTCCCAATGACTTCAGCTTGAAAGCATTAAAATGAGTTCCTTATACATGCTTTGCAGGTGAGGGGTTTTTTTGAGCTTTAATTTGCTGTTTGATTCGCCCCGGGAATTTCAGGTGTTGCATGAGGGAGTAAAGAACAGAAAGTACCTCAGTTCTTGGTTGTCAGCCATTGGATGATGGCCACAGCATTATTAAACCATCCAAGCATGCTGGGTCTCAACCACAAAATTTAATTTTCCCTACTGCAGGGACTAATCAACTACCAGAGGCACCAAGTCCTGAGGAGACTGGTTTTATCTATATTTTTTTTTCTTTCAAAGACCGAAGCACAGTTAATTTTACAGTTTTGTCTATCCTCAGGCTTACAAACAATGACAGCAATGCAGCTTGATGAGAAACAGATAAAAAGTGGAATTTATGCTTACACTATGACATAAATTAAAGAAAGATGAAAGGTTTAAATAATTAACAGCACCTCCATAAGTCAGATAGAAAGACCCCAGATTCCCTTAAGTGAAAGAAAAAAAAGACTGAAAGGGAAGTAAAGCATGCTAAATGGTATCAGCGGCTACCTCTTGCTTTGTGTGAAACTGAGAAGGAAAGTTGGTTCTTACGGCAATTGCCTGTTTCCACAAAACCACCTCCACTGACAAACTAATTCACATTTCTGAGTCTTCACAAGAGATTTACAGGACACACACATTTGTATCTCAAATTTAGTATTCAGAAGAACTATTTATCATGCACTTACTGCATAATAATCCTTTAGCATCTTAAGCAATTGCTTGCATACTGGTTTTTTCAGAAACTCCATGTGTATGTTCTCCATCCTAGAAATATGACTGGGCAATTGAACCATTTATATTTCATTTACCGAGAAGTATAGGGTTTCATGCTAAGAGGGGAAAGCTGGGAGAGAAGTAAAGAGAGCAAGGAAAGAAATACTGCAGCTCAGCACCAACGCAATATTTATCTATATTGTTTTTAATCATAGAAACTGTTTCTTGGAGTTCTTCCAGGAAAGACTGGGGGGCAGAGGGGGAACTTCACAATGAAATAATGATACCTTAAAATGCACCAATACTGGAGATAAAGGCTGTACTATGCACGTGTTAAATTTATCAGAAAAAGATGGTTGCAAGCAGTCGTTCACATGACTAAGACAGAATTCTTTCAAAATGACGGCTGTTCAGGCTTTATAGGAAACATTAGCTTAAAAGAAATTTGGAAATAGAAGAAAGTTCCAACCAAAGAAAACAATTATAAATATTCTTAATTGCCTGGAAATAATTTGTCATACAAAATTGGACTGAGATACATTTATACAAGAGCTTCAGATGCGTTGATGTTGTAATGCCTTTTAGGAGCCCAGCATATTTTTGCACAGAGTGTTCCAATAACACATTAAAGAAAAGGATATGACCTTCACTTTTATCTTCTACCTCCCTTCCTCACTCCATTTGTTCCTCCACTTTTTTCTCTTCACTTTTCCTTTTTTTTCTTTTTTTTTTTTCTTTTTGCAGAGCAGGGGGGAGCATAAAATAACTGGAAGACTCAGTAACTACTACTCAGTGTATTTTATTATTTCAGGAATTCATTCCAAGCTGGGCTGCAATTACATTTAAAACTGGAGAATAATGGGCTATTGACATGTATATGGTTTTAGAAATATAAGGCCTCATTTTCTCAGCTGGAATTTCCCCACAATGTGCATTTGCATTACATTAGAGATGCTCTTTTTAAAAAGAGCATAGCCTGCATTCAGACATTTTGACATTATCTGGGTCAGAGGCAACATTTAAAAGCAATAGCCCTACTTCTACTGTGAATTTCTTACATGCACACGCAATGCATTAGTGAAAATGAGGGAAACACTGAGATGTTCTCCATATTAAGCCATAGTTTATGACATACCTGCCTGCACCAGACATTAATCTGCAGGAGATAGATTGTCATGGTCATGGTCCCCTGCCCCTCTCCAACTGCATATACATTACCTAAATTGAAATCTGCACTTCTTCACACCCTCTGCAGTTTGATGTGACCAGAAATGGTAGGATGCATAAACTAGTAGTTTTTATGGTGCATATAATCATCTCCATTTTCCATGTATTTACCTACACATGTAGCAGCTGCAAGTTTTTCCTTCTGGCTTAACAATGAGGACTTTATTCTCCCTTAGCTTAGCTGAGGTCTAACTAGCTTGTCAGGCTCAAAATTGCATGGCACTGGTTAAGTATGTAAGCAACTCAGTACCTTTCTTGTTCCCAGAATGGCTAAGACATAATGAAAAAGGAATGCAGAAGTTTTTCACCTGTTATAATTGTTTTATAAAGCCCTGTACAATGAATTCTTTGTCATCTTTCAAGAATGGGTCATTTGTGAATGGTAATGCTTACACAAGTGTGTTTTATGAATAGAAAGATCTGTGTAATTGGCGTGATATTGCAAGTGAAACCCTATGGAGGTTGCACAAGATGTATTTAACTTTCTAATTCAACACTTGCAAGATTTTCAGATATCAGGTTTTTAATTTACCCTTCATCAACATACTCCATTCTAAACGGAAAGGGCTGCAAATTCGTACCATCCCACTGTAATTACGGAGAAATGAAAGCCAGTGTAAAGTATGGGTTTTTCTTCCTTCCTCTTTTCATGTCACATTTCTAACATTTCTCCCCTCTCCCAATTCCTACCACCATCACAAATTTCCCTCTTTCAATGTCCTCTATATTAATGCCCTTCCTCTCCTTCTTTTTCACAAATCTGACATTACCATTGTTGCCACCTTGACTCTGGACTTTTTCTAACCCTGGCCAATTCCTCACACACAATACATCTCTCCTGGCACTTGTTCTGCTGTCTGCAGCTCTTTCTTTCAAAGCCTCTCCTCTCTTCCTGTTTTTCTGTTCATTCTGCTCTATCTCCTTCCAACCAGCAGACCACATTTTCCAGTCCCTTTCCCTCTCTCTCTACCTTTCCTTTTAACTGAACCCTGGATTTGCTTCAATAAACCAGCCCTTCTTGGTGACCTGTCTCCACTTCTCCTCCTCCAGCTGTCAGAAAGACACTTCTTTTGCATTCCTATACTTGAATTTCCAACTTTAGCTTCTCTAGAACTAGGGAGCCAACAACCATCACAGAAGCAGCTGTTTAGTAGAACCACAAAATGTGTTCAATAACAGATGTCTGTCCCTTTGCTATTGGAAAAAGAAAACCCTAAAATCAGCAGACTCACAAAGAACTTCTTAAGATACTGTAAGGAGGACATCCCAGAAGACTGAAGCTTGCCATTCTTCCAGTTAAGTAAGGGGTGTAGGTAGGACCTGAAGAAAGGACAAATTTGGGATGTCTTTTGCCCTGCCTAAATTCTAGGACCTATCATTCTTCTTCCAATCTCCACTCCAAAATTTCACCATGGAATATGGATAAATCCTAACAATGTCCTGGGCAAAAGTATGTACTTTCCCTCTTCTGATGGAAGGATTTGTTGTCTCCGAGTGCAGCAGAGAGGGAAGAGTTACTTATCTACAGGTTTGGGTTCACTGCCTCACCAAAACACGAGAGACTGTATCACAGTTTTCTTCCCTCAAAGCAGAACAACTCTCATAGGTGTCTCTCTCCAAAGTGGAGATAGTGTTGGGAAGAGGGGACAGATGGGGTGGTATTATCTTTCTACAGCAAGTAGCAGTTCCTATTCTTTTCTTCCCCCAAATACAACCTAGCTGGCTGGCAACTTGTCTGCTTGAGAACAAGTGTTCCTACCTAAAGCATTTTCTTCCTGTACCATGTCCCATCAGACAAGATAATATGGTTTCACTTCACTCCACCATAAAATATCAACATTCATGATGCTAGGTAACCCCAGATAGGACAAGCTACTGCTCTTATTTTGATTCTTTATTCTTTCACACAAAGTTAATGCCTACCACCCCACCCAGGCCTGGGAGAAAATGCCCATGAGATTCTGTTAGCAATACTAGTCACCCCAGTGCCTTTGAGATGCAAATGAATCATTTTAAGAAAGTTCTTGACATTTTAGACATGATTTTACAGTTTTAGCACACAACAATGAGTGTTCTGAACAGCAAATCTAATTAAAAATACTATTGTGAGAGACAAAAACAGGTAAAGATGGAAAAACGCAAGGAAGTGTGCATTAGTTGCTAAAAAGTAGCAGGGAATGAAACAGGAAGTGACAGAGGGGGGGATTAAGCAGAGACAAATTTTAGAAATTATACTGCCCTATCATTTCAGTAAAAATCTTTGTTAATTTTGAGAAAGAAACAATTATATTTTATCATTATCGTTGAATCTTTCTAAAACCAAAATAAAGTAGAAAGGTCTGCCCATAAAAGTGTGTATAACACAACTGGAGGGAAATTCTTCTTAAGCCGTTTAATGTATTTCGTAAAGAGGTACTCTCTGGCATTCCTGGGATGCCAGAGACATCCCAAACATACAACCAAGTTTTAATTTGGTGATGAGCAGCAATAGAAGATGACTTTGTCAGCCATATAATAAATGAATAAATATTTCAACAGTTTTGTAGAGTAAGCAATTTTGCTTAATCAAACAACAAGACTATTTTAGAAATGAGTGTGACCTGACAAAGCAGAATATGAGTTCTTTGGCACATGTACTATCTGATGTAGCAGCAAAGAAGTCCTGATGATGACTAAGTAATACACCACAGAAGATCTGTGAGGACAAAACAGTGACCATGTTGAGAACCAACTATGACACCGCTGTGTTCCACTTAGGGGGCATGCAGGTCATGCTGGCATTAAAATCCAGTCTGCTGTCTACTTGCGCTTGAATCAGTGCTCCAGGAACTCTGGGTAGCTTTCCTTCATGTGACTTTTGTTTCAGGAACAGGTCTTAATTTGTTTAGCATATGACCAACTATTCCTCTTTCGTCTGATAACGTATTCCTGATGATCAACAATTTTCCAAGTCCATTCTACCTATGATGCTGCAGAAAGTTCACCAGCAATTTGGTATCAGTTCTTACACTGGCTTAACTTGATTTCACTTTTCCCTTGGCCCCTTCACTGCCTTATCTACACAGCCACTGGGAGGTTTTCTATTGAAATATCAGTTATTAATTATTTTAAAAATAGAAGGTATTTGCTATATATGGAGATTAAAATTATATTATCACTCTTTGTTAGGCAGGTTTCTAAAGTAAAACTCCTGGTAGCATGATTTAGGGTATAATAAATCAAAACCACAAATACTACAGTAAGCAAAATTTAGGAAAAGATATTCTGGCTATAATTAAATGCTACTAGCACTAACACTTGGCTCTGGTTACAATAGAATTTGAGAATAGAAATTGCCATTTCTCCAAATAGAAATGTTTCTGAGACAGGAATAATTTTCTGATTTTTGACAAAACCATTTTTTGTACGAAGAGACAATTCAACAAAACAAAAAACTTTTCCACAAGCATGCACCTGTCTGAATGGACTGCAAGTATGAGACGGTGTTTGTTCTTGAAATAACAAGGAAGCGTAACTCAAATACATCTAATGAGAAAGAAGAGTTGGATGAGCTGGTCATTTCCCTGACAAAGGGAATTCAAACCATGTCCACCTCATAAACAACCCAGATATATGTCTGGATCACAAGTAGTGGACAATTTCCAGAACAGTTCTACTGGGACATGAAGTCTGGAAAATGGTGAGGGAATCAACAGATAAATTTAGTTGCTGGGAAAGAGGCAAGGAAATTAGCTTATTCTTTTTAAATGATCATATTTCAAAGATATTGCTGATTGAATAATAACTCAATGTGCCATTTCATAAGTCTAAAAATATACATATATTAATATGGAAGAATTACCTACTACCAATCCATCAGTATTTGTTCCTATTGAAATAACTGACAGAACTCCAATATGTACAAACATAACATAACATTTTGCCAAGCAATTCTCCATCAAAATTAATACAAAAAGCACATTCTATTGCATTAGTATAAACTGTAACCACAAATTGGAAGATGGATATCTATATTCTTAAAGGTCCCTTCCAACCTAGACGATTATATGATTCTGTATGTATACCTATATGCATGTATGTGCGCACACACACACCTGCACACAGAATAAGGAGTACAGCTTTTGCTTTGGAAAATGTCCTACAGCTTTTAGGTTTTGCATATGATTCCACAACAATAGCAGCTCCTGGAATTGCAAGGAGTAACAGGTTACAGTCTACTGAAGGCAAGAGTCACACTCTTAAGTCACACTTGTAAAAATTCCCATGCAAACAGTTGTGAAATCATCTTTAATCATCTTTTCTCTTCTTTGCAATGAGTGGCAATGAAAATACCTTTTATATCACATTATTTATATGCTGTTTCACATAGAAACCTTGCAAAAATCCTTGAGCTTTATAAATGTTAACCATATAGGGAGCAGAAAACTTAGGAGCCTAGTGATAAAAAAATTAGCACTGGTAGCCTTAATTGCTGAAATTATTCTCCAGTGGTGGATTGCAAGTAGTAACTGCTAATACTTTTAAAAAGCAAAATGTGAAAGTAATTTTACTGATGTGTTCGAATAATTAGGTAAGTGTGAAACTCAATGAGTGCAAGCGTATGTGGCAAATAAATGTTCAAACAAGTTCACTTTAAATTCCTGTTTTAAGAAATACCATGTATTACCTTACACCCCTGCTGGTGTAAGGCAATTCGATTTTCACCCATCTGCTCCCACACCAATCTAATCACTGCAACAACAAAAAGGCACAGAGAGGAATCCTAAATACCCATAACTGCATCTCAATGCACCTTTATAAAGTGGTCAGATCTCTTTGGGGAAATTGCGGATTTGGACCTGAACATAAAAGATCAGACAGCATATCAGTCACACTACTGAGGAGTCATAAGACAAATCTCTATACTTACAAGTGTTGGGCTGATATATTAAAAGAGACTAAACATGAATAGTATAAACTATTATCTCACAATAAACATGATGCGTCTTTCATTAGCAGCAAAACAGTTAGTCCAATATAATAGTCTATGTCAGTTCAGTCAGAAACTGGTAGAATATAAAGTAAATGTTCCAGTCTTTTCCATAGTCCTGAACCAGCTTCCTACAGAGAACTTCCCCTAGCTGAGAACATTTTAAAATTGTATCTCCAAGAGAAGATTATATCTATCATACCTTTGTAAACACCATACACTAAATCTTTAAATTGTGCTATAGATGAGGGAAAGAAATAGCTGGTACATGAAAGCAGGTCTGTAGTTTATAAAAAAAAAAAAAAAAAAAAAAAGAAAATAGCCTAGAGCTTAATCTATAGCTCATAAGTTAAGTACCAACAGCAAAAGGGGTCTCTAGGCAAAGCTGATGATTTGAGCCCAGACTGAGGTTTCAGCTGAGCCTAAAGTTTGAGCCAGTGATCTGGAATGAGAGCTGGATCCAGGTGGGAGCACCAAGCTTAGAACAGGCTGATAATCCATAGCAGGAACTGGATCAAATGGAGGACGCCAGGCTACAGTTAACAGAGAGAGGTCAGAAACAGGTATGATTCAAGTTTGGGTTTGTTAGATACAGATTCATGGCTAGGTTTGAGATCAGATGAAGAGAGAAGAGGAGATTTTGCATACGAAACTAAGAATCAGTGCTAGGTTTGCCCTGTCACGAAGGATTTAGCATCTGGAGTTCACTTGCTCTGGTAGCACAAGAATACTTGCAATAGTAGCACAAGCAGTGTTACTGATCTGGCAGGAGGTAGTCTAGTACCAGTCTGGTACCTGGAGGATGTACCTGGCTGGATTTTACAGGCTCTATCAAAAGGGCTATTGCTATACCTTCGGCACTCCCAATGTTTTTGACTGCACAGTCTGCATGCAGAAAATGTGAAATAACTGCAGATCAGTCTCGGTGCATCAAAGGACTCTGGTCACTGGTCTTAAACTGACACGTAGGCCATGCTTACCTTAACTTTGTAAAGATTAATTTCAATTTTTAACTTACTGTTTTTAAAATTGAAGGAAGTTCACTTGAGAGATTAGAAATGTTGGATGTGCCAGGCAACCAAATAGCCAAAAGAAAAAAAATTCACGACTGCTGCTTTTATTATTGCTTTTTGTCTGGGTGCATTAACTATCCTACTTGCCTAACAATAGAAATACAGTACATATCTTGGGCAATAACCATCTAGGTGTTATCTATGAACACTGTGAAAGCAGAAAGTCCACAGAAGCAGAAGGTCCTCTGAGCCTTTCTCCATGAGACCCTGACAGTTCTGCATCTCATCCTTTACCTTCCATGATATACCTTCTTGCCATCACTGTGCTTCCTGAAGAACACACCTTTGCAAAGCTTCATTTTTTTATCCTCTTCTGCCCTACATTTCATTATTTTTTAAAAACCAACATATTTGTGATGTGCCATGAAGCTCTGCTAGCATCCAATTCCCATTTCCCCAAAGCAGAACTCTGTTTTCATAGGTAAATAAACATACTGTTTAAATTAGGGCACCATTTTGTTAAGGGCATGGAAAGGGAAGGCGGGGTCAGGGGAAAAAGTGCCAAAAGCTGTTTTTCTGTTGAGCAAACGTGGGAAACCAGCATTTGCTTCAGGGCAGAATTTGTTTCAAAAGAAGAACACTGTGTTTGTCATCAAAGATTGGGGGATTTGCAACCCTAACCACATCTTCAAAGTCTTATGGAGTCTGACAATAAGAAAAAGAAGTATGGATATCTAGAAAACGTCCTTACAACCATACAACCAGTAAGTGTGGGTAAAATGCAGGAAACACAAAGCAGGCAGAAAATGACAGAATAGATTCCACTGAGGAGTACACAGCACTGCTCTCTCTACAGAGCTGCAGCCATGTGGGATGCGAGAGAGAGAGAGGGGTAACATGCTGAGCTAGGGTGATGGCACCTCAGCAAGACATGTATTTTAATTTCTGAAATAGTTATAAGCCTTTAGTTTACCTATTTGGGCAGTAAGAGCTATGGAAGGGCTTCATGAAAAGCACCAGAGACTAGATTAATGCCACCCTGAAATTACCAGAAGTTTTCTTTATTCTTATTTTCCACAAGATGAAAATTTCACTCTGGTGTAATGAAAAAGTCTTTTCCAGTCTAGCATCTATGATTTTTTTTCTGTTCCAGTTGTGGTTTTGGAACAATTCTTCTTTTGTGTTTTGGCTAGAAATTACTTTTCATTTGCCAGCTTCATTGCAACTGTTACTACAGTAGTTCTATACCTTTGCTGCTGCTGTATTGGGGGGACCTTTTCTTCTATCAGAGCTTTTTCCTGGACTCACATAATGGCTATCTCTCATCCAGGCATCTAGAGCAATGTTTCTCTAGTGGACGGTTTTCTTAACAACTGGGAGCTCCTTGTCAAGCACTCTGTGCACTTATCTTGCCTCTGGTGGGAAGGTAAGTAGAAGATAAGTTTTCACCCATCCCAGCCCTGTCAAATGGAGCTGGCTCCAGACTATATAACTTCACTATGTAATTTAGCTTTTAGCAATAATTTAAATTTGGATGAAGTTCATATTTTTCATGAGTTATTAGCTAACTTCAAAAGCAATAGCTCCACAACCCCATCAAGACATAAGGACTGCTACACAATTACAGAAGCAATCACAGAGAAGACAAGGTATTTAACAACTGGCATCTCTTAAGATATTTTTTTTATACACCACTTTTCTTCAGTGAGGCTAGATCTTGACACTGAGTGAGAAATTCACAATCAATATATCCTTAGGAACAAATGGTCCTCCTTTTCTATAAGCAGGGTAGCTTATGGAAGGGGTTAACAGTAAACAGCACAGAATTGTTCCATTAGGGAATGACTGTAAACACTAAGGACTTCTTCCATTTCTTTCCCTCCTGTAGTTACTCTGTTTTTCAAGTGAGTGGTTTGGCAACCCTGAAACTTTAGCCTTTATTTCTAGGTATAAATCAGAGAACCATCCCCTTATGTTGACAGTTGCTATATAAAATCTGATTCTTTCAAGTTTTTAAGTGGTCCAGTGTATGAAATTTAAGAAATTGCAGAACACATAAATCTAAGGTTTTTATATTCAAGTCAATGACTTGCTTTTAACATAATGCAGACAGGATACTGAGGTGCCAAGGTTGAGGGTGAAGGTAACAGAGCTATAGTAAAAATTATTGCCATTTTTCCCTTCAGCTTCTTCAGCCTGCCTGAGACAGTAATGCAGACACATATACAAGTAGTGTGACAGAAAGACCTTTATAAACTTCATTAAAAGATCAGAAATCAATCAAACAAAAATGCCATTTGTGCATGGATTTGCAAATGGAAATCAGTGATCTGAGGCAGTTTTATTCAAGAAGTGACAGAATTTGCCTGTTTCAGAGGGCAGATACTGCTCCATGTTTGAGGCTAACAAAGGATTAGGGGTCAACATGGACTTTCAGTGAGCTGTCTCCCCACTGATGCTAATTTCCCATATGGGAACCTACCACACTGGGAGAAAGGATACCTCCTTTCAGGTAGACTGTGCCCCTAAAATGTTAGTGTGACTAGAGAGATTAAGAGAGCTGCAGGCTAGGATAACATATCTGTGCAAATAAACAGTTTACTTCCAATAATGACAGTGGAGTTTGCTGGGAATGTAATTCCTCATAGGCAGCAAGCATTTTATTGCTAATATCTCTCTTTTCACTGCACCTGAACTTCTGACTATCTGTTAACAGTTGGATATTCATTACATAAATATGAATGGTTGCTCTGTTCTCTGTATTGCACTTTTTTTTTATTGACTGAAATATGGCAACAAAGTCTTGGATCAATCTAACAACACTTCAGTGGCTTTTGGGAATTTTTGGGGTTTTTTTTAATGTAACAAAAAGGTGATTTCACAACCACTACACTTGCAGTAATAATAGCCAAACAAAAAGTATCTCATTGCCTGAGGACAATGCGGAAATATGGAAACCTTGCTGGAATAATCCATCCATGCAAATGAACAGGAATTTGTGTGTGTCCTTTCCTCAATGTCTGCTGGATTTCATTCATACAAGTCAGTATGACTACCACCTTGAGCCTGGAGGCGCCAGTGTCCAGTTGGGACCCTTCTTACCTCCTGCTGATGGTCCTGAGCCAAACCCTGATGGGACCTGAGCTGAACGTGGGCAACGGGCCCCATTTCAAGAGTTGCCCCCACAGCTAGGCACCATTAGTCCTGGCCCCACAACCACTCCAGGGGCTGCATCCACAGCTGTATACCATGGAACTCATCTGCCAGGGGCTTTGCCCAAAATTGCGCCAGGATACAGTGGCAGGTCACAGCCCTGTAGCTAACCCACTGCACTTAGGGTAACCCCTGCCCCCAGTTCCCCACTTTAATGAGGATTAGGTGGAGGATACAGGGTTAGGTGAGTCTAGTCTTCAATGCTGTGTAAGGTCTGGCCTGCACAACAGACATTGACCCATCCTCAGCAGTACGGGCTCCAGGATGCCCCATTTAGAGGGCAATGGCCCTTGCCCCAGGACCAGGCTACCAGTTTACTGCTCTGGACCAACATGTAAGAAACAGAAATTCTACAACGATGACTCCCTTGCTGGAGCTCCAGCAGGGCAGCCAGTCTGCCACTGACGGCACCCTCTGATTCAGGAAGCTGGCCATGGGAACTGGCTAGAAGGGAGTAAGTCTTTGTAGTCCACTATAAGTTAGTGCTGAATGAAGCCCACAATGATGAGATGACCAGGATGGAGCTACACAGAGCCTGGGACAGCTCTTGGATCTGGCTGTCACTTGGAGAGAGCTCCAGAGCCCTTGGAGGACCCCAGCCACATTTTCTTCTACTTTACTTATCACCCACAGAGAAGTCCATGAAGGTAGGCACCACTCAACTTCACTCCACATCCCAAGACTGAGGACACAGGTAGGAGGGAAGGGTCATACTTTTGTTGTCATGAGAAACTCTACTGTCTTGAACAACATCCATGCCCATACCACTGCAAAGAGAATGCAGTCAGGAGGCACCTGCACCAGCACCCTGCCACACAATATTCCTTGTCATGATCATCTCAGGGTGGCTGCCCTGTCCAACCCACTGTGACAAAAGTTTGTGGCCTCTGAGTTTGTCTGGAATGCCCAGAGGCCTCCTTGGCCCCAGCCTGTCTCATCCATGTTAATTACTATGGATGGGAGCTGTGGTAAGGTAACCTTTGTTCACCTTAAGGTAAATGATGGGACATAGGCACTCAGAGATTCCTGTGTACCCACCTCACCTGTGATCCTCAGGCTGTCTTGGCTGCAGAAACACAACCCTATCGCTGACTGCTGGCTGTGATCCTTATGCTGATGTGTTGTCACCCTCAGCTCCCAGTTCATTTTCCCTTATGGTGCCACCTCAGTCTTGCTGCTTCCTGACTGAGAAGGGCTTCTTTGTCTTCTGAGCTTTGGATTTAAAACTTGTTCAGTGGAAAGAGTAACTAAAATTAGATTACTACCTTCTCAATATAGTTCATTAAATAAGCTAGTGAGTTTTGTTCTCTTCCCAAAGGACTACTGTTTTGTCACAAAATCACAACTTCAAATGTCAATCTTCTTAACAGTATTTTCGTTAAGAAAGACAGAACTAAAAGACCCTAGAGAGAGAAATGCCATTTCACTGTAAGTGGTCCATAAAAACTGAGCTCTATAAAAGATATGACTATTCTGGTATTGTAGTATCCGAGCTACACTCAGTCATTGAATGTGTGAGAGATTGACAGTCTCCAAGTGCTTCAGTTTCTGACTTCTTTAAAGAATTAGAGATATTTTTAAACTTGTGGTGATGTAAACATGTCTATTTCTCTCTACCCAGTATCTTTGTGGGCTATCACGGAGGTCACAGAGCTTGCATACCTTTTCCCTCCCTCCACACAAAAGTAAATGGATAGTTTTTGTCTGGTTTTGGTATTGTATGAAGACCACAGCACAGCATAGAGTTTGCACAGCATGAGTGTAGTGTCTGAAATTAGCACTTCGTTGCCTTGGCACACCAATTCTACAGACTTAACCAGTTTTATGAATGCTAGATGGAGGACTTTATAGAACTGTTCTTTCTCAAGTTTTTAAAATGTAGAGGGCCTATAAAATGAAGAACCAGAAAATTGCTAGAATAGTTTAAAAGGAATGAAAATATAGAATATTTGAGTTGAGTATTAATATGAACCTGCTTGTATTTATAACCCAATAGGTGCATCTCAGCATGTTTCAGTGTTTTTTCCAGGTAGCATTAATATCCAACCAAATGAGAACTTAATGGTCATCCACCCTGAATCTCACTAGTTCAATGAGGAAAGTCTTTATATTATATGAGAAGGATTTGTTCACCTATTCCCACGAAGTTGGACATTTTGTTCAATACAGCCTCAGTTTCTGTTTTTAACATATCCTCTCTGGCAGTAATTTTCTTTTCAAAACTACTAGCACCAATTCTGTATGATACTTCCTTAGTGGCATGCCCAGAATTGCAAGATGTTGTACTACCATCACCTAGAAGGAAACTTGCACATGATATACACATAGCTGGCATAGTTTGCTATGTAAACACTGAAGTGTGGATAAAAAGGGAGGCAAACTGTCTGTGACATACAAAATAGGTAGGAAAATAACAGTACAGATCTTCGGCTGTTATGTATATCTGTGGAAACTCCAGATGGAAATCTTAACCAGCCTATGCAATTACTATCTACCTAGTTATGTTAGCTGGTTAATATTCCTATACTATACATATACACACAAAATATTCCATTTTTTCTGTTATGAAATCCTGGATGAGAGAACTTACTAATGGGGCTGTAGTCTCACTGCTATTTAAATTGTGGTCAAATAGAATTTATCTTCAGAGACTTGTGTGCTGTTTGGTTTCTGTTGAATAAAATGTGATTGATACCAATCTGGACACTTTTCTTAACTACAGAAAAGCCAAAAACATTTTATTCTGGTCAGATTTTGGATATGGTAATATTATTTTTTCCCTCTGGCTAGAAAAAAAGCTTCATTAAGAAGTGAGAATTGTTACAGGATCATAATAAAGAGCAGAGTCAACCCCTTTATAGCTGAAGTCAAATGATTGATGTATTTATTATTAAGAATAAATTAATCTAATGACCATGCACAAATTAACTTCTTTTTTTCCCACATTTTTATTTCACACTCAGCTAGTTTATCAATCAGAGAAAGTTCAAATTCTTCCATTTCTTTCATGATTGTTATTTTCTAGTTGCCTTGATAGTTAACAACTATAAACAGAACTCTTCAGCTGCAAATGTTTACACTTTAAGCTAAGTATCAATGCTAAATTTTTTTTCCTTACAAAATCCTACAGTTCATGCTCTTGTAATAAAGAAATTTACGGTACTGTCCATTTACATTACATTCTGAAAGTCTGTTCCAACTCCCATGTAACCCTCCAAGAATGTCTCCATTGACTGCACTGAAGTACAAAAATACCACAATACCAGATACAAACACCCCTAAGCTTTGAAAAAGGTTGGAACTTTATCCAAATTTTTGATTCAAATCCATCTGCAGCTAAACTAAAAAGTTCAGTCTTGTTTCATCTTAGACTGCAGTGTGTATTCTAATTATGCAAAATTTTAGTTAAGAAAATTAGGCTTATAGTGACATATAAGGAGCTGTTAGAATGCCAATGAAAATACTCTATTATTTTCATTGGCAACTTATTTTAGAAGGCATATTGATACATTTTGACATCAGTGGATGTTTCATTCCAACTTTATTTTAGTATTTATACTACTATTAAAATATATATTGGCCATTTTAGCCAGTTTTATTGAAAAAAAGAAACAAACCTTCAAATTCTAATTGCAGTATACTACTACTATAAAAAATAACCATGTGAAATATGTGCCTTTTTTCCTCAATAATTGTGTTCCTTTGTTAGACTCAGGTTCACATTTGTGTACATTAGTGACAACAGACAATGTTTCTGTGTTTTTTGTCTTCCAATGGCCATGCAGAATCGTGATACTTAAAAGGCTTTGAGCTGGGATCTAGCTTTTCCCATTCTAAAGAGCAGAAAAAGACATCTCTGATTTGATTCCTCTGGGTCTCATACCTGTGCTCTAGACAGAGGCTACCAGCCTGTAGTGGATGTAGCACTGCAGCCTTACCTATTGCCATGCTTCCCACCATACCTTAGAACAGACCATAAATGGATTTCATTACTTTTGGTGCTTCATCCAGTTCTTCCAGATTCTGGACAACTTCATCTAGGATAGTTCCTGGAAGTTTGCTTAAGGACAGGAGCAGAGTACTTCTTGCTGCGTTTATGTTTCAGCCTGACCTATGTTGCACATGAACAGACATGGGTCAACTTCTCTTTGGCTCCTAATGAGATCTGTTGACTTGTCCAAATCACCCATGCATAGCTAAATCAGGGCCATGGGGCTTGAAGAAGCCTCGTGTGTTAAGAAAGTAGGTACACATGACTGCAAATTTCCTGTGGAAGCAGGAAGATAGAAAGCAGGTAGATAGAAAATTCAAATATAAAAATCATAACAGAATTTAGTTTGCAGATCATTAGTAACAATAAAAGGTGAGAAACCGATCAACTTATTTCTCAGATCACTGGTTAGGTTTAGGGAGACAATTGCCATTAATTGTTATTTCAGTTTTTCTTTTTCTTTTTCTTGAAAACTTAGCACATGTTTAAGACATGTTTTCACCTTGCCATTATTTTTCTGAGCAGCATTACTTAATTGCTCTGAGTTTGAATTAATTATATCAATATGAAGAAGATAAATTAGATCTATCTTTATTTGCACAAAATAGCTAGTGCATGGATGGCTTACAACTGCGTACACTGAACCAAAGTCATACTTTATGTAAGAAGGTAAAACCTCTTTGACATTTCACATTGCTTGACCAGTTTGAATTTTATACTTTTTCTGAAAGAATTAATTGAAACAACCAGACATAACTGAGTATTTACAAGATAAACTCAGTCTAGCTGTCATGATTTTGAAAATCCTTACTTTGCCAACAAACACAAATCTTTGACACAGAGAATAAGCATGTGGCATGAGCAGGAGTATTTTTCAGTGTGTTTTTGTTCTCATTCTGTCTTTAAACACTTGCAAATGACCATCAGTTTTGTTTCCAAAATGAACCTGTTTTTCATGCTAAAATAGTCCTTTATGGACAAAATTTCACCCATACTTATGGTTTATGTTTCTGTAAATAAAGGAGTTCCAGTGATTTATGACATTGAACCTATTAAAAAATCAATGCCGTACAAGTCCTTATTAAAAAAAAATATTTTTTTTTCCTTTTTTTTTTTTAATCATTCTTTGTAGCACATACTAGCTAGAGGCCTGTCACACATTTTCATCACCCATCAAGAACCCTAACTGAACAACCACTTTAGATATACAGGAATGAAAAACGCCTGTTTGGCATGGAGTTCTTGAATAAATATTAAAGGCATCACCCTTGTCCTATCAACTTGTTACTAGCACGAATCTGTTCTCTTGAAGATATGACATGTAAAGTAAATTAGCTGTGTCTGTTCCTGTTTTCATTTAGCAATTACTGGATCCACACAAAAATAACTCCTCTTTAGTTAAAAAGATTGTCATTGCAATCCCTAAAATGTTTAGCATGGTAGTTGATTTGAAACCATTATTTTGAATTACTATAGATCTACTATAAAACTGAAAGGCAGCTGAAATGCTGTGCAAGCTCATTAACAAAACATCATTCCTTAGACTGTTAGACTACTGGGTAATACATAGAATAATATTGCTGGATGCCTCAAGAGAAGCGTTTTCTAAAGGAAAGAGGTGCTTGTTTGCCTTCATTGTAATGGTAAAATTAGAATAGTCAGGGAAAAATGGAGGATTGTTAGACAAAAATCAAAATATTTTGGTTAGAAACACACCAGTAGAACTGGAGAAAACTCTTGCTTCAGGGAAATTTTTACTTTAGGTAAAATTTCAATATGCAGAATACTTATCAAGCAAAACCTGATTAAATGCATTAATTTTACAAGGTGATTGCTTTGCTTCACAACTCAGTGTTCCACTTTCCCTCAGATGACAGGAAGTTTTTTCAATGTTTTAACCTCAAAGGTTAGATTCATTCAGATTATTCTTCAAAGTTTGAGGGTTTTATCCAAACAAAATGGCTGAACTTGAGGGGGTTTCCATATAAGTAACAATAGGTGGTTCTTTCTGATACTCAGGTGATCAGAGTTGTTGTCCCAGAACTGGCACTGAGTATCCTATTGACCTCAGACCTGCCATTGTATCCCTGTTTCTTAATTTCCCATCCATAAAATTAGGATAATGACTCCTTTGTGAAAACATTTGATTTACTGATGAAATGTGCTTTCTAGGAATATTATCATTATTCATTTAAAGAATAAACAGGACCAAAATTGAACACCTCCCAGACTCTGGGGCAAGACTGGAACCATATCTCAAATTGTGGTTTCTGATGCAGCTGTAATTTATAAATTATAATTAACATTGAGTGAAAAAGTATACACTACAATGATATATTCCATTTTCCACCTAAATTTGAAAAATAAATGTTTTTCTTTCCTTTGAGCTAGACAACTCTTCCCCTCAGAATAGAAAAAATAGTGGCTTTAGATACTTCTTTGTTGTTCTCAGAGAAACAAAAAGATGCTGACCTGTTGAAATAACAAAGTTTGCAGTCATATAAGTTCTGTAGGCCAATGGCCCTCTGAAATTCCAAAATAATTTTAAAAACCTGAGAAACAACTGTTAAAATTACAACTACCGAGCAGAATAATTAAGCAGGAGCTTTCTAGTGAACAACAAAAGGGATCCAGGCAGACAAGTTACTAACTATTGTGGAAGCCAGTGTTTAAAACCTCCTGCAGCTTTAAAAATCTCACCATAAGTATATCCATATTTTACTCTATGCCAATTTTAATCCAACTAATGACAGTTGTTTGACCCATAGGTCATGAGAACTATGAAGCAGGTTTGCAACTGCTGAGTGCCCTCTCTTCCAATTGACTTCAGTGTAAATTGCACAGCCCATGTCAGAAGGAGCTCTGACAAGTAAGGGTGACTGGAGAGCACTAAAGAACTCCAGTAATGCTCAGAAAGAGATCCTCAGCAATGCTAGGAAACAAAATTGTCATTTGCCTGTTTCTACAGTAGGCAAAGGTAGTCTTTGCCAAAACCCCTGTCATTATTGCTGATAGCTGATCACTTTTATTAGGAAGCAATTAATGTTGACAAGTAGCAAAGGTGTGCAATGTCTTCACGTTTTCCTTTGGCTGAACATTGTTTCTAGTGAGGGAAAGACTCCATTTGGCCTTCATTTCAAGATAGTCCTAGCGAGCACTCATTTCCACCTCAAAAAAAATTACTGTCCTAGAAATAAGGGCCTAGGGATCTTTTTGCTATGAAGATCCATGGAAATAATACTTCTATAGCCATAGCATTAATACATAAGACAATATAATATATCAGGTATTTTTTCCATTACAGCCAGGAAAAAAGGATTTCTGTGTGTAAAGCAGTTGCACACAAAATGTACAAATAGTTTTAAGTCTTTCTTAGCAGCAAGAGGGAGCTAGATAGTACCTTCATTTTCAGGAACTCTCTGCAGAAGCCATCTTCACTCTGCAATGTGTCCTCTTCTCTACTATAGTATATTACCTACGAGTGAGCAAATCCGGGTTCACATGGGTATTGAAGAAAGAAGGACAAGGGGAAGCAGAGCATGAAGAGAGTACAGTATCTGTGGCAAAAAAGTGGTTTCAAATGACAGAATTTATTTGGGATAGAGGTCCAGTAACCAGCTTGAACATAATTGCAGCCTGCTTGAGCCATTCTTCACTTCATTCTTCAGTTTGTAGCAGAGAAGGTGAGTGTGTTTGAACAAGGACAAATTTTTTTCTTTAGGCATGTGCATTCCATTCTCTTGGCTGCAACCCCTAAAGGAAAAAATTGCCAAACCCCATCC
>JAOXJM010000019.1:33536566-33562366 GCA_026413425.1 Tringa solitaria
ATGCTGTTGGCCTTCTTGGCCACCTGGGCACACTGCTGGCTCATGTTCAGCTGGCAGTTGACCAAGACCCTGAGGTCCTTTTCTGCCAGGCAGCTCTCCAGCCACTCTGCCCCAAGACTGTAGCGCTGCCTGGGGTTGTTGTGACCCAGCACTTGGCCTTGTTGAATCTCACCCCATTGGTCTCAGCCCATCCATCCACCCCGCAATGGCTTTGTACCCTAAGCAAGTCAACACTCCCACCTAACTTGATGTCATCTGTGAATTTACTGAGGGTACACTCAATCCCCTGTCCCAGATCATTGATAAAAATGTTAAAGAGGACTGGCCCCAATACCGAGCCCTGGGGAACAACACTCGTGACTGCCCGATAACTGGATTTAACTCCATTCAACACCAGTCTCTGGAGTTGATCAGATGATCTGCTCCATAACCTTCCTCAGCCATTGATGTCAGACTGACAGGCATGTAGTTCCTCAGACCCTCCTTCCGGCCCTTCTTGTACAAGGGCATCACATTTGCTATCTTCCAGTCAACTGGGATCTCCCTGGTTAGCCGGGACTGCTGATAAATGATGGAAAGTGGCTTAGTAAACACTTCTACCAGCTCCCTCAGTACCCTCGGGTGGATCCCATCTGGCCCCAAAGACTTGTATAAGGAATACCTTCATTTCAGTGAAAATCAATAGAATCAGTTTTCCTTTCTCATTTCTTGATCAAATTCCAACATAAATATTTCATCTAAAATCCTTTTACACTTTGAATCTATATGTTATGTTATTCAGTTCACCCAAAATGGAAAGTAGTGTTAACTGGCCACTGCTAAACAGCTGGCACATTTCAGCCCAGAGGTGGTTACACTTCAGAACTGGCTTAAAAATGGAATATGATGCTTTTTGCAATGTTTATTTTTAAACTAATGCTTTTAAGAAGGCTCATGAGAACATACCATAGTAAGACGCTTTTCCAGGGACCTAGCTGAGTACCTTACATGATTGCTGGTTCATCAATAGATACGTCGCTAATATTTGCAAAGTTCTTCAGAGCATGTTGATTAATCACATTTCAAATTTGGAAGCAAGGACATGTTGACTTCATTCCAAACATATTAATGGTATTTCATTCACCTGTCCATCCTTCAAACTGCCACCAGGGTGGTATAGCACATTCACCAGCTGCACTCCTCTCCTTCCAGAGAGGTGGGGTCACCTAAGCAGAGACCAGGTCATTTCTACCCTCTCATTCTACTTAGTAATAAACCTAGACATATGAAAAACAGGGCAAACAGCTTTCAGTACCTCCTCCTAGATCCTCTGCTCACATAGCCGCTCAGGCTGGATGTCATTAGTTTTCTAGATCAATGATTGCAACCCTTAAAAAAAATGCAGAGTCTATATCTGGCATTTTAAAAGCTTTCAGACTAAACAGCATATAGTAGTGTCCTATGGCATCTGTAAAATCTCACTTCGCACATGGTTGGACTCTCAAAGCATGTTCCATTCCCTTTAGTTTTTTCCTCCTTTGGGAAGTAACAGAGGCTGCAAAACACAAACATCATACGTTTTTATGCATTATTATAAAAGAAAAATGTATCACCTTTTTTACTAAAGTCCAAGGATAATCATTTAATAGGTTTTTTATGCAAATTTCTGAATTATTGTATTTCTGTGTCAGGCATGGACCATTCCACATCATTTTCTTTTAAATTTAACTTTCAAGCACAGTTGAAAGTTCAGCTCAGATGTTGTTATAAATAAACAATCCATCATTTTTTCATGTAACTAAAACAAACTAATGCTCACTGGCCAAATGTTCCTTTAACCAAAATCTCTTTCTCTCTCTTCACATGGGTTTTCTTTTCTGTGTTTATTACATACAGTTAAAAGACACTCCTATTTATTCTAAATTCTTTTTCATCTGAGCACTTCAGAGCAGCTGAATTCCACTGTATTGTTTGCAGCTGATATCTTCTGATGCATTACTGTCCAGTGAAGGAGGAACACTCTTGCTCTCTTCTTAAAAAAGTATTTTTTTTAATATATAGGTGTGTGTATATATATATTTATATACGCAATCATTAACTGACCTATAGGAAAGCTTGATTTCTATGACATATGGAAAAACACAGGAGGACATATGGAACACAAGGAGGTAGAAATACAGGCCAAGTCTCATTCTACCACCATTAAAATGGCTAAATTAAGACTGAAATGTCGGACTGCACCCATAAATACAGTATTTTGAAAGGAGAACCAACAAAAAGTATAACTGATAAGAACTATTGACTAATTTACACCTAATTACTCTACTGTGAGTAGAGTACTCTAGATGTAAAGAGGCGTACAAAGCATCAGTTAAGAATGTGGCTCAGAATCCGGTATTTTGACTTTTTTGATAAAATCCTAGAAATAATATTGACTACATTTACACCAGAAAATACTTCTAGTGTCCACAGATCTTGGTTTTCCTTTTCTTTATTGTATCTGATCAATGGGTATGACCTCAGAACCTTCAGTTCACGTTCCCAGCACCAGCTGGACCATGCTACAGAATTCTGCACGCTCAGGAGAGTCACCAGCTGTAGATAGTCTCACACTCCCCTCAGTGAGGGCAGCGCCACTGTTCTCATAGTGTTTTGCTTGTGGTAAATTTGGCAGAGAAATGTGGGTCTCAGAAACCTGTAAATGGTTTAACGGAAGTAAATGTAGACACAAGCCAGTACGCAGGAAGGGAAATGGACAATTCCTTCAAGAATTCTGCTTTATTTTCTTTGCTTTGATATCATAGAATCATAGAGTGGTTAGAGGGACCTTAATCATCTACTTCCAGCCCTCCTGCCACAGGCAGGGACAACTTCCACTAGACCAAGTTGCTCAAGCCCAGGTCCAAGCTGACCCTGAACACTTCCAGGGATGGGGCATCAACAGCTTCTCTGGGTAGCCTGTTCCAGTGTCTCACCATGCTCCCAGTAAAGAATTTCTTCCTAATGTCTAATCTAAATCTACCCTCTACCAGTTTAAAACCATTGCCCTTTGTCCTATCACTGCACTCCTTGATAAAGAGTCCCTCTCCATTTCTCCTGTAGTTCCCCTTTAGGTGTTGGAGGGCTTCTATAAGGTATCTCTGGAGCCTTCTCTTCTCCAGGCTCAACAACCCCAACACTCTCAGTCTGTCTTCATAGAAGAGGTGTTCCAGCCCTCTGATAATCTTCATGGCCCTCCATGTCTTTCTTATGTTGGGGGGCCCCAGAGCTGGATGCAGTACTCCAGGTGGGGTCTCACCAAAGTGGAATAGAGGAGTAGAATCATCTCCCTCAATATCTTAATTTAATTTCTTTCCTTCATTACATGTAATCATGATTTGCATACTCTTTTTCTCTTGCACACACTCCTTAAAGATGAAGTTTTGGTTCTAGAGGGAGAGAAGTAAAAGACTCAACTTTATTCTGTGAAGGTATAAAGCCTGATTCAAAATCCACTGACACCCAGGGAAAGACTTCCACTGACTTCAGCAAGTTCTGGACAGGCCAAAGTCTGCTCTTTTGAACAGTCAGTTTGCATTTGCCATCATGCCCAGGATCATATACTCAATCCCTCATAACTTTAGATTGCCTGTGTAGGATAGAGTATAGCATGGGATATCTCTTCAACAGAGGACATCAGAAAAAAATGCAGCCATCCACCAGTAAAAACATGACCTTGTCTCCCTGTGTGAAGCCCCCCAGGTCACTCGAGCTTTCTGGGCAAAATGAGGCATTGCATACTCATGTTAGCTGGAACAGAGCATATGCAATCTCTTTTAAAACTGTTCTTCCAAAGTTGTTACTGACATGAACTCTAAGCTCAGAATCTGAAAAAAATCATGAGTAATAGAATGTATTTTACATTTATGGTAGTTTTAAATTATCTACAAAGTGCTTTATCTATAAACATGGCCACAGACACAGTAATGCAGTATATCCAGAAGAAAAAGTAGAGTCAGTTTTAAAATAAAACAAAGGCAAGGAAAAAGAAATCTAATATAAGGGGCATGAACAAGCCATTACCTTCCATAAACTCAGATTACTTTCCATCAATATTACTGATATCTGAGGAGGAGAAACTTGACTCATCTCACAAACAGATTTTGCAATCCTTTACAAAGATGAAACTGGTCATGAGAGTAACTATGCTTCGTTATACTTGGGTCGCGTGAACTGTAATTGTAAGCTCATTATCACTGTTACCTGCAGAAAGCTCTCTCTTGCACCTTTCTCCAGTTACAGGAAACTCTGTGCCTGGAAAAAACAACTGGACATGGGGACAATGACGAGAACAGCAACATGCTCTTTTTCCTGGCAGGCTAGGCAATACTCCTGACACCTGATGCATCCAAGAACCAGACAGATTAAAGTCTCTTCCCCCCTCAGATCTCCACTTCTTCCTCCTCTCTCACAGTTTATAGTGCAGGTTCCAATTGCTTGCTAACTTTATCAGTTGGAAACTTTAATATTTTTTTTCTATTATCAAACATCTCAGTTGGTGGGAGCCTTCATTATTCCAGTGACAAGAGACACAGTCAGAGCAGAGAAATAAGTCTACGACACAGACACACTTTGGCATATCCAGAAAAAAAGGACTCATCTTTACATTCAACTGCTTGTTCCTACACACATATTTTTTTATCTTAGTTAAAATGTTGTTTGTATGTACATTGGATACAATGTTTGCAGGCATGCAAACAATCATTTTAGAAGCTGGGAAAAGATGATGTGAAAAATTACTGAAAGGGATTGTAAAGGGATAGGTGGGAGAAAAAGGACAAGGGGAAGAGAAGGGGGACAGCCTTGGAGGAGACAGGGGGATATCCAGCAGAGGTGAGGCAAGGACAGTAAATCTCCATGGAACTCACTACTTCATTGGGAGAAGCTGGAGAAATGCCCTGGCATCCCAGAGCAACACATTTGTTTTGAGGACCTCCTGTTTATAAGGGTTTTCTTTTTTTTGCTTTACTTCCCCTTCCCACATCCAACTCCTTCTGGACACTTTCTTTTAGCAAAGGAGTAGGCATATAATGTCAATTTTCACACCACTCTGCAGCTCTTTTTCTACAGGCAGGATTCCTCTCAAAAATGAAATTTTACATCTGTATGTTCACACAAACACAAATAGATCTTCCCTAGCCAGATACAAATGAGTAACTTCAGTTTCCAGCTTTACACAACCCATTCACATCTCCATGTCTTGTGCCTGAGTTCTGCCATTTCCATAGTTACTTTTTTCTAGTTTCCCCCCAGAGACATCATGAAATACAGGACACTCAGTAGGCAAAACCAAAATAACACTTGTTCTTTTCTCTCTCATAAGAGCAGCTTGCTCAGACTGTTACTATGGACAGCCTATGCAAGTTGTTTGTGCACATTCCATTTTGCAACAAGCAAGCACTGCTGCTCAGCTAAGCTGATTGAATATAGATTGGCTTTTCTCTTCATCTCTCCCCTCTCCCTCGTTTGCCATCTCCTACTATTTTTTTGCCTTCTCCCCCCTCTTTTGCACTCCCCATAAGAAGAAAAAAAAAAAAAAAGAAGAAGAAGAAAAAAAAAGATGCCTTCAGGATTCCTTAAGTCTGTGTTGGCAGGATCCCCTGTTTGTGGTGCAGGTGTGCAGGAGACCTCCTCCGTGTCGTCGCCACAGCAACCTGTCCGTCTAATCTGCTGAATATAAAAAAAGAAATAGACAGAGAAAAGCCATCCACCCCCTTCTGCTCCATCCATGAGCCCAAAAGAAGGATATAGTTTCCAAGCATTCCTCATAATTCCCCAGCCATTGCCCAGGCAACAGCCACAAGGAGCTGGCAGGCCCTGTGGAGAGAAAGCAGTCCCTGTCTGGAGTTCATTGCACCACCAGCACAAAACACCTCCCTCCCCCTCCTCATGATTCTCTATTCTCCTCCTTTCCCCTACACAAACGTTGCATGTATGTGCATGCACACGCACACTTGCACATGTGTGGCTTAGACCCCAGCATGTCGCTCATGCCTTCCCCCGCTTGCAGTAGGTCAGACCATGAGCACATGCATTTCATCACCCTTGACTTCATGTGACCTCCTGTTCCCAGAATACACACCGGGAGAGGCCGACAGAACATTTCAAAACTGTCATCACCCGAATATTTATTCTAAAATGACCCCATGTCCCTTCTATTGTCTCTCTCTTAATGATTCACTGTTGCCAATAACAGGGCAAATGTTAGACCTAACTTTGTAAAGTTCAGCCTCCCATAGGAAAAATCTAAGAAGTTTTACATTACAAGGTAACTGTTGAGCTCATATGGCTCAGCAGCCAGATACTATAGTGGAAGATACTTCAGATATGCCAGCTGGGAACTTGGCATAAGTGTCTGGTTATAAAAAAGGGGTTTGGAAGACTTTGAAGATACTTAAATCTCCAGTCACCTTTCAGATGGGCTGTATTGCTAAAAGTGTGTTTATCAGCCAGAGAAAGGACTGGTGAGAGAATTCTCCTTATCAAAACTCATGGTTTAAAAAGCAGTCCCTTGCAGTTTCAGTTATGACAGCTGTTTCTGGGATATGAAGAGGTTTTTCAGAGCTGTGGGGTCTCTATCCCCTGTATCCAGCAGTGAAAGCTCTCATTTGTCTTCCCACCGTCCTGTTGATGCAGCTGGGTTTGACACTGCTTACCTCAGCACTTTTTTTTTTTTTTGTTAAAAGACAGAAGGCTTAGTTGTGATCCCAGCCCTTTCCTATCAAATGACACTCAGCTAGTGGTTTTGGTGACTTATTTACTGGCACTAACCCAGTAAAAACAAAAATGAACGTTCACAACTAATAAATCCTTGAGGCCAGATAGCTTCAGCTACATTGGTAGGATTACATCAAACTGTCCAGACTGATACCAGCGCTCCCTGGGAACCCAATTCCTGGCAATTACAGGGAGGATGCCTATTGCATCCTCTATGCGTTCACATGGGCTGTACTTTGACCACATAGTGTACAGGACAGTTACACGGACAGTGACAGAAAGGGGGTGTGCATTAAAAAAGAAGTTGCCTTCTTCCCTCTTGCTTGTTGGATTTATTTGGATGCTTTTAGTATAAACTAAATAGCATAAGAGTATAAATAGCCTGCATAGCATAACAGCATAAACTCTTCCAGACAGACTAGGCAGACGGGAAAAGAACTTCCATCTTTCTCAGCTGCAGTGAAGGACACAATGTTACTGCAGGCAAAAGGTCAAAAAAGTTTAGCTAATGCAACTCTGGGCTGAGCACTGCTGCGTACAGGCTGAGGTCACCCCCCTCTGTAACATTATAGGAAGTGAAAGCATTCCTTCAGAGCACTGATGATAACACTGTTTAGTGTTGCATTCCTCTTTCCAATCTTCCTGTAACCTCCTTATAGAGCTGAAGTATAATATTTCTATCAGTGACAGGGGTCCGCCCTCTAAACCTGTGACATAGCTCCCTGAAAAATCTTTTCACGTTGCAGCTCAGGAGGGACAGTGTCGAGCAATTGTGCTTATGGCAGAGACTATTTCTATTAACTTGCAGGCATGATTCATTTGACAAAGCATTGAACAGCCTAGGGTTTGGTAGTCTGGGATGTAGGATTCCATCAGGTATGCCTTGTTTTACGACAGGGAGCTGATCGCATTTCATAAGTAACCACCTGAAACACATCAAACACAGCCTAGCTTTTTTGGTCTCCAGCAGGATTTACCACTTCCTTTTGCTTCTTGAGAAAATAGCCAAAGATTATTCTGTGTACCAATTAAGTACTGTCATGGAGGTGACTCGTTCTCTGTGCTTTATAAAGGCAAACAAAAAAGTCAGTTTTTGTGCAGAGGAACTCTTCCTTACAGTCCTAACATCTGCCTAACAATGGATAAAGTCTGAACATTAGTGCTGCTACCATGGAAAGGAAAACTTACATGTCTAGCAAAATGGTGGGGAGAAGAAATGAGGGGGCCATTTGGTGTTAAACTGTGTCTTCTAGAACAGCTGTGTGGGAGGTAGGTAGATGAGGTTTCATTGAAGGGGAAAGTACAGGAAGTACTCTAGCTTCGACACATGTTCTTCATGAAAAGTGCTTGATAAAGCAGGCATTCTGCCACCCTGTGACATCCACTTACCAGATCAAAACGTGAAAGAGTTAAGAAGAGCGAAGGTAACAAGGAAAGAAAGATGGTTCTGCCATTAAGCTTGGCAGTCAGGAGGCAGCAATTCAATGCCAATAGCTGCTACAGGTTGCCTGGATGACCCTGGTGACGTCAAATCACTTAATCTTGCATTGACTCCATTTCCCATCTGCAACATAGGAAGAATTCTTTGTCAGATGTTATTTATTTTCTCTTTAATTTAGACCATAAATTTAGTCTTTTGTTTATTTAGACTTCAGGACAATGATTCATGCTTAAGTGTCTGCACAGTGCATTACAGATTGGAATTCTAATGTCCTATGGGATATTTACATAGGACAGATATTTCAAAATTCAGAAGTAGGAAATCTGTTATTTGTGCACAAAAAATATATATACTGTCCTGTAATAAAAAATATAGTAAGTTGAGGAAGACACTTTTCTTCCATATGGTACAGATAAAATGTTAAAAAGTTATGTGATTTCCAGAAATATGGAAAATAGAAGAAAAGGTATAAATTAAGTTACTGCAAAAACATAACTCCTAACAATCTAAAACAAACCCACAGGAACTAATTTCTTAAGTAAGCTTTTTCTTAAGCTTCTTAAACTTTCTTTCTGCCTGTTCTAGTTTCTCCCACCATTCAGCTGTCTTTGGGAATCATCTTTCTGTTGGTAAATCAGAGATTTGTTTTCTTTTAAGTAAAGGAAATGTACTGATGCTTTAATAATCAAAGGAATAGAAAGACATGTGTTCATCTCTGGAGATGTTCTGTATACAGGACGTTACCAACGTGCCACTACACTCCTCAGGTGCTCAAAACTACATGCTCTTCAAAGGAGAGGTGTTTGTGCTTTGGGGAACACAGCCACTTCATATTTCTGCAGACAAGAGGTGTGGATTTCTAATGTTAGAAATTCAGTCCTGCTAAAAGAATTGGGGAAAAAACTAACCCTAGGTTTTCTTTAACAGGTATGGTATTGTGGGAATGTCAGCATGTTTGCTGACTGCTGCAGATGCCACTGCCTATGTGAAAAAAAAGCCATCTTATACTTTCAGCATCCGTCTCTGTTGTACAAATATCAATTTATATCTTTATTTTACCATGTATAGCACTCTTAAACAGCTCTTCTCGGAAAGAAGAGACATCATTCTACCTTTCTATGCCTTTATTATTTGTGACATGAAAGAGCACAGATTGAAATTCTGCTGGCCTACTGTGAGATAGAGGAAATGTTGGTCTCTATTATACTGACAGCACTCCATCCAGAAAAGTGGAAAATGTTAAATTTTTGTTTTATCCAGCATTCATTTGTTTTCAATTACATTCAATTACATTTCTACGTAGACTAATGTGGAGCCAGGGAATCAACTTGTTTAACAGCCACATCCTTATTCAGCAATGAATCCATAGGCTGTAAGGTCATTGTGTTCATCCAGGCTCACATCCAGCCCAACGCACGCCATAAGACTTCCCTAGAAGTCCTTGCTTAATTGCAATAGGTCACGTGCTTGGGCTCAAGATAGATGATTATGCAGAACATTAACTTCTTCCTAAAAGACATATCTTCACAATCTTCATTTAACTGGAAAACAGATAAATTTATTCATCCAAGGGAAGGATAGAAACTTCCAGTGTACTGGAATTAAATGCAACTGCAATTACACTCAAAAAGCCTATCTGTGTTTTGGTATGTCCTCAGAAGTAGAATGTCAGTTTTATGAATGTGTTGTTCCGCTTCTTATTGCTTTCCCTTGCTGAGCAACAGTCTCCTTCACTCTTTGTCTCCCCTCAATGATTTGGCTGTAGATTTAGCTGAGAACCTGGATGTAATATTTCCTAACTAATACGGGATTTAATGAAGAGAGGGTTCACTCACGACCAAGTTCAGCCATGCATCAGAATCCCCACTGGATCCTCTAAAGAAGCCCATGTATAGTACTCTCGGGAACAAGCTGCTACAGACTCCCATCTGGGTATCTGATCTTTCCTGGGCTGAATCAGACCAGAAGGAAACTGATTTACAGTGATCTTTGGAGGTAATACCCTGAACTTACAGAAATATTTCTAGTATCCCAAGTCAGAAGAACATAAGTGACATATAAAGAATAGTAGTACGTTAAACTTTTCTTCTTTTTCTCTTTGTATATTATGCTAGGAAGAAATATGATTTAGAGCTGGGTGTACTAAAATCACCAGTCATTGAATATCTGCACCTAAGTCTCTGCACCTAAATAAACACTGACAGTGTACTCAAACAGGAACTATAATTCTACACCTGCAGTCACTGGAGGTCAATGAAATGTCTACATCGCCTGGAAGCTTTATTTTCTATCAATCATAGGCAGACAGTGCTGCATGTTTGTCCTTAAGTGCTTATTCAGCAAAAACATAGCTACAGACAGCAAGAGAAGCATTTACAGAGATTGGCAAAAAGAAAAATATAAGCAGAATTAGACAAGAAAATATAACACTGTTTTATATATGCAAATTCCCAAGCAATTTCTTCAGGACAAAAATTACATACGTTAGGAGAAAAGTCAGGATATTAAATATATATTAAAGCATGGCTAGTAACTATAGATGCACAAATATTGGCATAAGTAGTTGCACAAAGGCAAAATCCTTGTCCAGTATGAAAAAGTACAATAGTACAAATAGTCTTTATCCAATTTGCTGAGAAAAAGTAGGAATTTCTTTCTCATGTCAAATAAATGGAATAAATTAAGGAGAACACAGTGCTTAAGCTTTGTTTTTTATTTCATTTTGTACTTTCAAGTCTACAGAGATGGATTGGCCCAATTATTGAGACAAGACTCTCTAGATAATATCTAAGAGAGTGCCTTACCGTCTGTCCCACAAGAGTCCTCTGCTAAGATGTACCTGAATTACCTTTCTGCTACTTTTTGCAGCGGGATACTTGTAGTTAAGGAATGATTCCAGCTTAAGGAGACTCAAATGAAGTTCTCAATCCAATGCCACAAAAGCCTTATGTGGTCTTGGATGCTTTTCTTGAGGTCTTCGCATCCCACTTGTACCACAGGGGCATAACAGACTTTGTCTTCCACCCTGAGTCTGTCTTTCATAGTTAGACTATAAAAACATCAGGAAAATAAATTCACTGTTTGGATGCCTAATGAAACAGGGTCTCGCTCTTAGTCAGGCCTGCCAGACAATATAGCAGTTCATTTTATTACTGCTATTATTATTACCATCATCATTGCTACTACTAGTATGACTACATGGCTGTTTAGTTGGACAGCAACAGCTTCTCCCCACAACAGTCCCTTTGACATTATTAGAACTGATCCTAAGCTCACTTGACTCTGCCCATACCACTGAGATAACAAAGATCAACATAAGTTAAAGGCTGATAAAGCTGTGAAGCTTGTTTGACATTTGGCAAGAAAAACAGTAAAAAGTATTGTAGGCAATCCCTAAAAAGCTTCCCAAGTCTTTCAAAAGAAAATAGAAATAGATAGGAGCTACACTTCCTCTTGAAAACGACATAAAATATGTTACCCTACATTTTAGCGTTTCCTTTGCTTGCAAGTCTCACCAATGGAGAGGAAATGAATTGCAGAGCTTGGAAGTTCTGCTTTTGAATCTGATCCATGACAGTCAGTGTGGATTTTCCACAGGAGTAGACCAAAAAGTAGTAAAAGAAAATGATATGCTGGCAAGATGGTGCAAACTTAGGAATACATTCATTCTCCAGACTGAAAACAGCCACAGGGGAAACCTCTGTATGGATAATAAACAACATAAGGTATAGCATGTGCTAGCCCTGATGTATATCTCTATGAAGTCAACAGAAAGGTTTTGGACCCGCCTCTCAAAGGACTCAAAAACTGGAGAGCATAGTAGTATCTGGGTTCTTGTTTGAACAATTATTTTCCATCTCAGAAGACAGCATAGGAAAGCTGGGTGAAGGATAATGAAATCTTACTGAGTCAAGGTGAATGGAAATTCTTTTTCTTAAACAAAAATCTTCAATAGCTTATGCAAGAAGCCTAACAGTATAAACGTCAAAATGGCATAAGCAAACTGCCATATTACCAAGGTTAGACAATGCTTAGGGCTGAAAGATAAAAGTAAGTCAAGAATATGAGCTTTTCCCAGAAAAAAATGCCTTTTTCCATGAAATATAAATACATCATTGTTCTCTGTTGTTCACCATTCTGTCACCAAAAATACTTGCTAAGGCACACCAAATCTGCCATCTTTAAAGTGTATCTCCTCGCCAAAAGAAGTAATGAAAAGATACTTTGCAGATCTTTTCTCCAGTATTAGAATACAAACAGTAAACACTGAAATATCTCCCTAAAGTATTAGATCAAAATATATATCTAGGGTTTTTATCTTTAGTGATTTTTGACCACCGTCCCATTCAGCAATTATTTGACAAAAGCTGACATATGTAAGATGCAAGTTTTCCCAAAGTTAAACTTTGCAGTGTTATTGGTATCACTGAATGGTCAATTTTCCACAATCCCTGTAGACCAATGTCATACATTGCTTATCTATTGAGATATCTACCAAAAAAAAGGCATTTCTTCCCAGTCCAGACACCAGTGTGTGGAAAGTATAAGCTGAAACACACACACAGAGGTTTTACTGAGAAGCAGAATTTCCTTTCTGCTTCTCTGGTGCGTGGACAAACTTTAATTTCTACTGCTTCTTTATTATTATCATTTGAGCTGGTGATAATTTCTCACTGAGTGGGATATATATATCTGCATGTGATTTTAGAATGAGTTTCACAAAAGATTGATCTAGGATAAAGGAGTGTTTTAATCAAAAAAAATATGAAATCAGTCTGCCTCTCAGGGCTTCTCCTGTGCTTCACCTTCCCGTGCTATTGTGTACTAATGAGGTCGCTACCTAAGGCCACAGAGATGACTTTGTTGATACAGCTTGCACTCAGACTGGGCCCTGAAAATGCTGGTGGGTACTGCAGTCACATCAAAGTACCGAGTTGCTCAGCCTTCCAGGAAAAAAATATGTATGTTTCCTCATGCTTACTGTAAAGCAGTATGCCGTCTTGGTTTTCAATATATCTAACCATGGCAAGTAAATGGCACAGATGCTGGCCTTTCATTCATTGTCACCTGTCATTCCAAATACCCTACAAGAGACTAGTCTGCCAGAAGTGATTGGTGTTGGATTCTAGTTCCTGTTGTATTTGAACAGCACTAGGGAGTAATCTGCTTTTTCAGTAACTAAAATCATAGTAAGAAATATGAGGGAGTTACTGTATTTACACCTCTACTCAGAGCTCCTTTGCAACATAAATGTCACCCTAAAACCCTAGTATAGCTTACCTTGATTCCAACAGCTGCATCTTGGAATCCTTGTATCATTTTGCCCCATAAGAGAAGACAAAAAAGAGTCCTTTGTTACTACTCACACATTGTCTTCTGATTAAACAAAACATGCTAAGACAAGAAATCTGTCATTTGCCTCAAATTCCCTAAGTGCACATTCAATTACTTTTCATTAAAAATAAAAAGGGATACACACACACAAGCCCTCATTTAGTTCACAAACGCAATCATTCGAGCACAAGCACATAAGTTCCAAAATGCCTAAGTAATAAGTTCTTCTCTATCATGAAAATTTATTAGCAACGGCAACTGATTCTGTTTTCACAGCAGTCTCCTTAGGCACTGTGGAATGGAGAATAGTTACTGTCAACTGAATATGTGTTTCAAACCTGGTTTCTCAGAGGGAAACTCTTCATATCTTGACCAGGGAAACCAGATTTGCACTATTCATTTGAAGCAGGAGGTGAAAATATTACTCAGTTGTATTGACCAGAGGATCAGACCGAAAAAGGGAGTGAATGATTGAATTCAGGCTAATGCATGAGACCAATAACGTTTCCCAGTTTTTCAAATATATGAGCCACATCCGTAACAGACTTTTCAAAACATAATCTGGAGCTGACCAAAGACCAAAGCTGATGCAACTTTTGAGTGCAGGTCTCAAATCTAACCTCCTCTCTCACCCAGGCTTGTCAAGGAACACTTAAACAGAAAAGATTTTGTCTGAATTTGTTACAAGCATGGCTTTTTTACTATTATGCAGGTGGAGTTTTTGTTCATATTCAAGAATAAAGCTTGTGCTAAGATTTCTCTTCATTACTACTGTTGCTGCTGGCTCTCTTTGCTTTCTTTGTGCTGAGTTTTGCTTCTCCCCAGTCACCAGAAGCAGAGCTAAAATAATAAATCTTTAAAAATAAATCAGATAAAATAACAAAATGTGCTCTATTAAAATAACCCACAGCAGAAGGAGTGTTCATTAATTAGATGTAAACATGGACACTAGTAAATCACAGCAGAGAAAGACAGGGAGAGAAAAATTGAATAATCTCTCTTGCACTTTGTAATATTACATGCTATTTAAATGGAAGGAGACGTTCCACAGGCAAGTTTATACATTTCTGATTTGTTTGATATACTTTCCTGAATTATTACTGTGCTATATATCTGTTCCTTTTGTGTGGGTAAGAATGGAAGAAGGTAAAAAAAAAGGAAAAGAAAAAGACTGCAGTGATCTTATTCTTCCTTTAAAATACTTTACAAATGAAATGGGAACAGGTTTTCTTCCAAAAAGTTAGTGACATAATACTCCAGTTTCATCATATATTCCTTATTTCTGAGAACCTGTAGTAGCAGATTGCTAATATCTCCCATGTAGGACAATTCACAGCCCATGCTCCCCTCTGAGCATACTCTGAGATCATGACAACACTTGGAAAGCGGCTCAGATTACTAAATTTAAAGTTAACATTTGGCAGGTTCTACAAGACTCAAGTTTGGCAAGCAGAGTATAATATACAAAGTGGCATTATTTTTCATCATATTTAAAAATGTAATCCCCTGAAGATTAAAGGATGCTGGGAGGAAGAGACCTTGAATTAGTTCTTCCCTTTTTGGAGAAGGAGACCCGTTTTAATCGAATGAGTTCTGTTTTAATTAGTGTGGCAGTGACCCCTGTTTTGACTCTATTTTGTCAATTGTTTGCAACTCCCTTTGCTAAAACTGTCCCTAAAAAGAAAATTCCAAATGAACCCAAAGAAAAGGAACCACTCAGTTTCTTTGCTTTGAATATGAGCTTTTCCAGACAGACTCTGAAGAGCTGTCCACAGGGGAGCAACTTGTCAAGCTATTATTTCTTCAATGGCTTTCAGCTTCAATGATGTCCCCCAAAGTTAACAAGACAGTTCAATTAAAAACAACCTTAAATACAAAGGGTTGGGGGCGGGAAATCCAATATTTTTTTAAAAGTCTCAAGAACTAGCTTGCACTGAGAAAGTATAGGACATCCAAATTTAAGGCTAGAGCTCCATCTCTCAAATCAAACTTACCGAGGGCAAATAAAAGCACAATAGAACAAGTTAAGTACAAAGTTCAAGGACAAAAGGACCTTAGTGTTGACGTTCTGGTTTCAGCCAGCCTATGCGATACCCTTAATGCTCATAAACAGAGCATATATTAATGTCATTGAATAGAAAGGTATGCATACATTATTTATGTACAAAAGTTCCACTTCCTAGTAAATGACTTAAAAACACCCACGCAAGAAAAAATATCTGTAGCATCCATTATTCTGCAAAGTTCAGATACAGAGAGATATATGGGACAGATGAGCCTTTTACAGCCCACATAATTGTTATCTTAAGTCAATAGTACCTTGCACAAGTTTGAAGGGACACCTACAGGTACATCTATACATTCTAAGAGTGAAAGTGCCCCATCAACTCTATATTGCACACACAGTAAGCACATTCTTGACATAAATGTGCACTAGGTCAAACCCTTCAGGCATAATTCAGATGCACTCACTTCTGCTAGGACGTGGTCCTTCATAAATCTTAAATCCTCACTAGCATTATACTGTCCTCACCTATAAAATTTAAGATATCTTACCCCCAGAAAAGCAAAAAATAATTCTCTTGCACATATATATTTTCTGTAGTTTCTGTTATTATTTTTTAAATATACTGTCATAAAGTTTTTGGCAAAAATTCCCTTAACCAGAAAAAAAAAGCAAGAGGGAACTTTTTATAAAGCTTGTTATTCAGAGATCTATGAAAGTTAATATAAGTTAAATATGAATACTGGTTTCACAAATGGCAGCATATGACCTTGAACAAATCTTTGACAACGTAGCTCAGGCAAGGATGAAAGGCAAGAGCCTGAGTACAAATGCAGCTCCTGAACTTATGGTGAGAGTCCTCAGATGATGCTTCTTACTGTGCAGATGCAAAATCTTTGACAAAAACTGGTTCATTTCAGTGGTTTCCTTTGCAGCACATGATGAAATCACTTTGCATACACCCCTATAAAACCGGTAGGTATATGCTTCCCCATGGAGTCTGCCGTTATAAATTTTATACTGCCTGTTCACAGCAGGTGGTTACTGCTTCCATTTATTAAACCTGTGGAAAGTTTGAGAAGTAGTAAGTGTTGAATAACAACAACACTATCTTATTTGAAGTGCCACAAATAAGCAGCATTATTATTTTTGACAGAGAAAACCACGAACCCATCAGCTTCTGGTTTTCTGAGTATGCAGGATGCATCAGTCAGAAGGATGAAGCCTGATTTCAGCAGGTATAGTGTTAGGCATAACAATGTCACATCACAGCTTCCTCTGTGGTGATTACTTATCAGGTTGAAGACTGTTCTACCCCAGTCTTTTTCTCTGCTTCATTTAATCACATCATAAAACTTCCTGTTCAAGGGCCACCCAGCCTTGTACTCTATTGTTAGTCCCTGTACACTGCCTCCAAGCCTGGATCCAAGCCCTTCTTCCAGCCATGCTTGTGCTACTTTGCACAAGTATGCTACTTTAATCCTGCTGCTGGGATTTTTAGAGAGGGCTTCCTTTCAGAGTCCTGGCTCTTGTTCTCCTCTGACAGTAACTCTTCTTTTACTATTCTAGAGCCCTTTACCTTCTTCGACTTGCACAAGGAGTTATCACAGAATCCAGGATGGAGCCCAAAATTCTACTGGAGCTGTGTAGACACAGAAAGAAACAAGAGCAAGAAAGGGGGTAAATCATGGGACTGGTTCTTTTTTTCTTTTACTATGGATCAAGATACTTCCACTGAAATCATTCAAATGAGTAAGTAAATCATACTTAACTCATACCATACTGAGTTTTGGGAGAGGACAGTCTCTTGTTTCTGCACCCTGTTTAGTTTGCATGACAGAATGTTCTTGCAGGCTGCATTGAATAAGTAGCTTTCTCTGCCTGAAAGCTTTCAGTCATTACTATTATCCATGTCCTTCTTTCTACTTCTGATCATATGACAAAACGTTAGCATTCTTCTGGGTGAAATGAATGTTAATTTCTCTATGGATGTTAAGAAAAAGGCAGCTAAAGGATAATTTATCCCAGTAGATTAAGGCATAATTATCGACAATTCATTTAGACAGTACTTAGTCTTTTTCTTCTTTCCTTTTCTAGATTTCTTCATCATGTAAGTCCTCAGCTACAGTCCCTTCCAGAGATTTCTTAAGGATTCAAGCACATACAATAAACATACATAACATGAAAAAGAGTGCTAAACATACTGCACAGTTTAATTTGTACCAAGAAACTATTCATTTCATCCTCTATAGGCTTATTAATATAACCCTTTTCTTCTGCCTGATGAATCTACTCATCCTCACAATTCATATTCTCCCTGATTCTAACAATGATATTTCTGCTTCAAATTACTAAGTATTGTGAAAATGCAAAGCATAGATTTCTTGACTCACAAGCTGTTTGAAAAACTTCATAGGATCTTTTCAAATAGAAGCATGTCATAAGGACATCAACATTTCAAGGTTGAACACCAGGAGACACCGAAACATTGTCTCTAGAATAAACACTATATTGATTGTAGAGCATAAAGAATGCACTATTTGGGGACTTTTTGCTAGGATATGACACTATGCACTGAATGGCCTTTATTATCAACAACTGTGCTGTGCTTTTGATATGAATTTGCTGCACCTGCAAAAAACACAACTTTTACTGGGTCATAATTCATTTAAACCAAACACTTCTTCCAGGAGAACACTCAGAAGGTACTAATCTATTAAAACAATTCCAATTCTGAATTTTCTTTTGTTTTATTACACAAGAGCACTAGAGCTCTTGAAAAAGAACACTACAAAACTTGGTGTATAAACAAAGAAAATGCTTCTTTTCTACTCTGTTCTACATAGGATTGGAAGGTCATGCAAATTAGCAGGGATGGAAGACCAGAGCCAGAGCACCTTTCAATACTGCTTTGACTCTGCGGAAGTCAGTCAAGAAGCCATCTGCTACAAGCAGCAATTTCAAGTACGTGCGTATGGGACTCATAGCTGCCCTCCTGCCCCAGCCTCAGTGTAAGTAGTGGATCTGGACAAGTTTCTAAACTAGGCACATCAAATTAATTCATTGTTACTTTTAAGCAGCTGAAGTCCCAGGCCTTCATTCTCAACCTTGGAAGTTAAAGAGAGACATCAACCCTGACACACACACACTTCAATATCTAAAAACGCAGTGTCTTTGAGAAACAGATTACTTACATGTGCAGGTTTTTCACAGCATGAGAAGTGAAGAACAAGGTAGGAATTATACAACGGTTTACTTCCCATGACGAAACCACAAGAACAGAATAACAGGAGAGGCAGTATGACATGCTGTGTCTCAATACATACACCATCTGTGTCCCTCAGAAGAAATCCGTTTGTTTTCCAGCATGATAAAGAACATCTTTCTTCTGTTTTGGGTAACCATCTCAGCCACTGACATACATTTCCAAGGGAAAGGTTGCATGAATTTTTTTAAACATCTCACTTCTGAAATATTTTGTGCAATTATGCATAGAAATAGAATTAGCATTTCAAACACATTGCTTCTTGCCGAAAATTGACCTTCGCATAATTTATTCTGGATAGTTTAATTTAGTCAGCTGCATAGGATTTATAAGATTCACTATAGAGAAATAAAAGCATAGAGGACTTTTCAGTCAAAAGTCCAGATTCTGCTCCTCTTTGACATGATAGATAGCGTTTTTCTCCACAAGCAGCTCCACTAGTATTGAAAGTTAAAAACTGTTCAAGACTAATACAGTGAACAGAAACTTGGATCACGACATGACGAAAAGAGGCATGGCAAACATATGGGACTAGAGAAAGGCAGAACATAGATTGCAGCAATAAAAGTGGAATTTTCCTTGAATTACAAGCAGCACTCTCTTAAATTGTCATTTTGTCAAAATATACTGCCAGGTACAGCAAGCATCAGTACTCTGCAGGAGTCCAGGACAGAGCATTTGCTTATCATGGTTAGCAAAGAGTTTTAAAAATAGTTTAACAGTCTCAGTGATATGCCAGAAAGAACTGCCAAATAGGTCTTTAGCTCCAAACTTGCTGATCTGCTTTAGCAAGCACTGTATCTGAACTCTGTCCTCAAGCAAAGGGAATATATGCTGCAACCATAAATCCAGAGTGCATCCTGAAAACAAGCTATGAGTACAAACACATAAACACAAGGCAGTAGTGACGGTAATTTCCAGATGGATCTGCATGTGTCCTCCAAGCGTTTCAGTGATTATCTGTTCAGATTGGTAAAGTGTGTTGATGGAGTATCACTTACATTGACACAAGTTGCAAGTAGCATGTCTTTTTAAATGTAATGACAGCGAGCACCATTCTTTTACTTCTTCGTGTCCACGCGCATTGCAGGAGATCATCAGCTAAAGTTCAGATACAATTGTTCTTGCACACAGAAGTATCATTCATAACAACAAAGAAATAGGATCTCACATCTTGCCTGGAAACCAAAATCACAGTGGGTTTCCCTGGCCTCCTTGTCATCTTCCTGGAGCACTGTAAATCCTCCATTTGCTTCCAGATTACAGACCTCATAGATGGTGCAGTTAGGTAAACATGCTGTCTGTGGTTAACCTTAAGGAATGCATAATTGAATCCCTCCAGAAACAAATTTCCTGGCTGGCCGCTGAGACAGTCATTTCAACTGGAAAGAAGGTGCTCTGTTGCTGCAGGTCTTCTGGTAAATACTGCTGACCAAAAAAGCAGTTACTGGTACAAGCATATACACTTTGGGTTTTTTCATTAAATTGATTCAAACAACCTTTGGCTTTAGATGGAGCTTTTCTGTTTTAGAGTTAAATCAAGAGGCTATGAGAAAACTGTTTCTCAGGGAGACTGATAGTTCCTTGGCGTCATAACAACCTCACCTAGCACAACAGATAGTAAATAAGACTATAGGCATGTTAAAATATGCTAGGAAAATACATGTTAGGAATAGTTCAATTATCAGGCACAGGATATGAATAAAAAAAGCCACCCCATCAACAGCAGGGTCTGGATGGGACCATGTCTACATGTTGATGCAATCAGGATTGATCATAAACTGATGCAAGTTCTGCAGAGGACCAGCAGCAGTTTAGCACCTCATCTCTATCTTGCCTTGCATTGGCTTTTCTTGTGCTGTGTCCTTTGCAAGTTTACAATTGTGTGGTTTCTTAAAAACTAATAGACTGAGATTCAGACAGGGTAGGAGCCTTATTTGCCTCATTTGCTTCATTTGCCTCATTTTTTTTTTTAAGTCTCACGTCAAGCTTTTTACAGTAAGTGTGAGAACAAACTGTTCTACTAGAAAATAAAAGTATAAACTAAGATTTTTTTGTCATTATAGGTGACGCTTGAAGAAAATAGCAAATATCACAATTCTTATTCTAAATATCAGGTGAAATGATCGCATTATAATTGAGCTTAAAAGAGATATTAACAGTATGAAATCATCACACAGTGCAGTGTCAGTAACAACCTTGGACCTTTCCCAAAATTTTATATAAATGCCTATTATGGCTTCAGAGATCTATAAAAACCAAACAGGTTCCACTTACATTACACATATTTAATGTAGAGGAAAGATGCGGACGGCACTCTGCTGTAGGGAAAATTCAGGATTCAAAGGTGAAACTTTTTTTATTTATTTTTTTTTCTTTCCACTTCCTGAATTCTCTTGCCACTGAAATGATTCCAGCTCTCTGTCACTCCTACTTCTGAGTTATGCTTTGTGCAAGAGACATGGTGAAACTTGTGTAGCTAATTAATAGAGAAAAACCTCTTCTGATGACAGTTCTGAAATGATACCCAGCTATATTTCTTAGCAAAACCGTATCTATGATCTCTTACTCATTCCAAAAGAACTTGAAATTAGTACTTTGTCCAAGCTCTAAAATAACAATATTCAGGATGCCCTTTCTCTATCATATCATTACTGTCATATCTGTGGAAGATCACTGTCTATTTAGGCAGCACTCACCAAACAATAGTTTCTAAACAAGGAAGTGAAAGGCATAGTCCCAAATCCAGGGCCCAATCTACTCTTGTTGTGGCAGCCAACTGTAATACCACCTCCCATCACAGCTTCCGTCTAGGCACTGTTGCAGGAAGGGGAGAGCAGCTCAATCAGGCTGATGACTCCTTGGGAGGCATTAGCAGCCGACGGAGCACTGAGGTTGCTCTAAACCCAACCATGCCGACAAGACATCAGCTGAGGGTTTGGGGAATCATAGCAAGCTTGACATTTGCCTCATTCCCATCTGTTCATGGTCAACGGAGACTGACTCCAGCAGGCTAACTGGCTCACGTTATGTAAACTGTAAAGTTAAGGATGTTAGAAATCCCAGAAGATTTGTGTATGGGGGAGGAACAGGAGGCTTTAAAACAGGGTACTTTCAATCTTTTCCTTTTCTTTTTTTTCCAGAAAAAAATCCCTCTTGCACCTTTGCTAGGAAGTAAGAGACTTTTTGTTAAAAGAAAAATGAGTCATCTCCATCTGACCTGACACAGCCTGCATGTGTGAGTGTATTGTATTGCTTTCTGCTGACAAAGGACTTGATAGATGCTGGTATGCATGTAACATCCCTTGTCCTACATTACAGTGGGAATTAGGAAAAGAAGATATTAAAAAAAAGCTTTTGCCCACCATTTTGCTATCTTAATCCAATTATTTACTATATACTTTTTCTTCCTTGAAGAAAAAGTTTCATACTTCATCTACCTTGAGGTATGAAACATAATTCCATACTCAGAAAATATTCATTGTGGCCATATGCGACCAGATGTCTGGACGCAGTGGCCTGGGTTCATAACATGTCATCATGCTTAATAACATTTCAGAGCAGCATTTTCCTTAGAGGAATATGGTACAGGAGAGAATAAAAAGGTGAAGAAGCAGCTGTCATATTCATCAAACTAGTTCAAATCAACTAGATTTTTACATTACTATATTACATCTAGCTGCAAAACACCAGAGGATGAAAGCATTGCCAGAATGTTATAGAGGAAGGGACGAGAGGTTAGGAAAAATATTTGAGTGGAAAAATATTGAGAGCCCAATTTCTTACAATTCTGGCAAGCTTTCTCAGCTTCCTTTTATTCATCTTTAGAATCATAAGCAGACATGAGAAAATACCGTGTAAAAGACTGAACTTCCACCTTAAGTAGAAGAAAAAAATGCCAAAAAAGTCTAGCAAGCAGAGCCTGCAATAGCAATACTGTGAGAACAATTTGGAGGAATTGAGAGGTTTGGATAAATTTCAGGAGAGCTTCTCAAATTTCAAGTGCTTGTCTGAACATAATCTGGTTTCCAGAACTTAAGGTACACACCTTGCAACCTCAATTTCTGTGCTAAAAGTCATTGTATGGTTAAGAGGGAAGCAAAGTTTGCAAAGCTAGCATTCTGCACTTATTCTTGAATAACTGACAATTGGTTTTCCTTCTCAGTCCAAATAAATTTTATAGCTGAAAGCAGAATAAATTTCTCTACCATCACTACCATTGTTCAGCTTGTAGACTAACTGAATCCACAAAAGAAAAGGGGTCCAGAAAAGGGGAATTTTTTCCAGCAAAGCAAATTTAAACAGTATCCGGAGTTCAGAGGATGGTGAAAGGGGAGGAAAACAGACCTATTTCCAACCATTCAAACAGGAAGACCCAAATCCCAGTCCCCTATGGGAAGCCCAACAGTTTAAAAAAGACCAAGTAAACTTAATTTAAGCACTGCATGTAAAGGTAAGCACTGAGTTTCAAAACGTGCTTCCACTGTCATAATGCCTTGATTTTCCTATTCAGCACTGGAGTTGCTCAGTCTGGCAATTTTTTTATAGTATTCCTGTAATTTCTCCAGAGCCAGTTAAATCTAGCAGAACATAGCTGGTAATTTTCAGGAAAGAATCGACTATAAACATAGCTGCCTGTCTAAATAGAGCCCAAAGAATCGGTATTTTTGGTGAAAAGTGTCATATGTGCATGTACAGACATGGTGTAAACTTGCTTCATTTCACACTGACAGCTATTTTATTTTTTTATTCTCAGCTGTTCAAGAAGTTTTGTTTGCAACCTATCACATCCCAGTCATGCAGCAGCAACATTTTATGTAAAAATACCAAACTGAGAGTAAAACGAAGTGCAGATCAACAGTTGCTGTAATTTGTAATATCAAACCTTTCATCCTTTTTCAAAGTCTGCAGCCCCCAGAATCAAGCAGCTGCACAGGCATCTCATCTTTCACATGTATAAAAGTGAGTCTCTAACCTTTATAACTGCAGAAAGAAGCTGAAAATATATGGCAGATCTACTTCAGCTCCTCAAAGACACCAAAACAAATTTTAAAACCTCAATAGGCACTCATCATATGCTTTTTGGAGAAGTCCAGAGACACTACCACCTGTTGTTTGGTTATTTCTATTTGATGTTGGCATTACTGCAAGTGTCTCACCATCGCCTGCAATTGCATTAAGTGTCATAAGTAAAAAGCTCAGTATAAAAGAAGGCAGCAATAAGTCCTAAGCTGCTAAGCCCCTACTGAGTCAAACACACCTGCACATACCTTCTGAACCTGTGTTGTCTAATGGCTAAGGTGAAGGACTAGAGGCACTTCTTTACAACACAATTTGGGATCACGTCAGGGACCCCAGGCTGGCCCTGAGCATGCTCGCACAGTTCTCAGGGAGGCTCATTAGCTGAGGTAGGGTGCGGGCTGCTGCAGCTGCCCCGTTAGCAGGACCTTGGCCGGAGTCAGACAGCACTCATATGGGAATCTCTTGTACCCTGTTCCATTTCACAGCACACAGACAACCTCAAGAGTCACCCCAAAAGCAATGCTTGTCTTGCCGTGTTGGTTCAACAACAGCAGGCGTGAGTGCCACTGTAGAATTCCCAGGGATAGGCGTAACAACGCAATGAAAGATCTGCTGGTAGAATGAAGTTAAAGTAACCTCTGAAGGATATTCCCCAATGCTTCACCACCAGATGATTTCCCAAACCTAATCACTGCTGGAAACCTCTCTTCCTGATCAGAAGTTTGGAGAAGAAGGAAGATGTTCATAAGGGGCTGAGAAAAAGAAAAGGGCTTTCCCTGCTACTCAAGTAGCTTTAGTTCTTCTTAATGCAACTTTTATCATCACAGGCAAGAGTTCATGAACCCTGAGCTCCATTTGAATAGATTTGGGCATTTAATTTCTAGTCCCAGTCCACAGCTATTTACTGGCCTTCAGCAAGCTGTGTTTTTACCAAAGTTTTGTCATCAGTAAAATAGGCATAATATTTTCATAAATCTCAGGCAACTTTTGCTAGTGTTAATAAAATAATTTGAGATTCTAGGATAAGAAAGACACTATGGAAAGTGCCACTCTACACTGTAACCCTGCGTTTCTGTTAGATGATGCAGGGAGGGTCAGAAAAATCTGTTAGAGACCTTCCTTCCAAGGAAGATACAAAGATTTCTGCTAGGTTTCTCAGATAGCTCATAATTGCTGGGCATAAAAAAATCAAAACAAAAGTTTATTAAGTAGGTTTCAGCATTAATATGGGAAACTACAGCATCTGAAAGACCAGAGCGCAATATCTTTTTTCTTTTGGTTACTCCCTATCCCTATCTCCTGAATCCCTCCCTGTTTGTAAAAGTCCAGAGCCTGGGAGTACTCCTTATCCTAGTGCTACAGCCTGGTGTCCATGAAGGCATAACATCCCACAGTCTAGAATGGTAATGTCTCTGCGACATCATACCTATTTTGTTATCAAGTAAGAGAGATATCTCTTGTATATTTATAGAAGCCTATCTCTTGTATATTTATAGACTCATAAGACAGAAAAGCACAAGAGCAGAGGCAAGAGAGAAGTGTGTAAATAAATCTGCTTAAATTTCTTATGTTTTCCTTTGTTGGATGTTGTCAGAGAATTACACACGGGTTATTTTTTGTGGTTCTCAGCTGTACTTCTAATATCCCAGTAGCCACAAAGTAGAGCAATTCACACATTTTATGCAGCCTCAGAAAACGAACTCCTGAATCTTTTTTCCTAAAAAATGTTAAAGGGAAATTTTTAGCCTAAAAGATCTATTTTTACCTGATCAGAAAAGCATAGGCAGTGCTTGGCACAACTTGCAGAGAACAATAGGATACAGAAGTGCCTGTCTTTTGAAAAACAGTCAGTGCAGAAAACAAGTAAAAGCAAGCTGTTGCACACAGACCAGGGTCTGCGCTTACTGAATAGCTGCCAAAATAATTTATGCTGTCATGTGATCCATCCTTATAATCAGCCCTGAAGAAATGGGAGTAGGGGAACAGATGAAAAGTTTT
>JAOXJM010000019.1:33566157-33589339 GCA_026413425.1 Tringa solitaria
GACAAGATGATCTTGAAGGTCCCTTCCAACCTAGAAGATTCTGTGATTCTATGATATTTTGGCACATACTAAGAGAAGAGAAGCAGCTGTGTGTAAATTTGTGTTTGTGTCAATGTAGGTAACTGCACATATCTGTGTGTGTGTGGCTCTATGTGTGCATGTGTTAGTTAAAAAAGGAACAAGAGAAGATCTCTTTGCCAACAGACTGACTTACAGTAGATCCCCCACAGTACACTGTACACTTATGCCTAGATCTGCCAACAAACCAAAGATGATCTGTCAATCCTACTCTGATTTTTGTCCTTGTTTTGGAACAGAGCAGCCCCTTTTATAAAGATCCACTCACAAATTATACAAACCTTATGAGGCACTGAAAGCTGAGGTTCCAAAGTAATTGATGAAAATGATTAAACATTCCCTAATCAATATGTATGTTAAATGGAGTTCAGCTGCACATATTTTTCTCCAGCAGTTCCAGAGGGAGCACCATATAAATAAGCTAGACCAATTTCCACTGCATTGCCAAAATATAAATAAATAAATAAATAAACAAATAAATAAAAAGTTGAATGGCTGAGGAAAAATGTGTGCGGGGGTTAAAATTCATTTCATTATAGAGGAAGAGGTGCTGCAAATGGATATCGTTTTGTAGAGCCCTATTTATAAATAAAAATAAACTTTGTATTTTCAGTGCTGTAATACAACTAGTAAAACACTTCATTTAACATACACGCAATATTTAAAATATAAGTGCTTAGCTTCATGTAAAATATAGTGAAAGTAAGTCTTTTTGCTTTTGCTGTAGAAGTATTATGCAACAAAATTTTAATTTAGTTTTCAATAGAATATGCAAAACATATGTATGCACTTATATGTGCACATATTTTTACATTTCCCCTCCGGTTTAAAAATGCAACACACAGGAAAAGATGCTTGAGTATGTGTTTCGAAGTATCTAATTTTGCTCAAATCTGTTAGTTGCAGGATCAGAAAATTGCATCCTCTGCTTTGTATCCACAGCTTCAGGTACGGTGCCGACAGCCATAATGTGAGTTTTGTTACTTGGCCTTGTCAGTGACTCTAAGCTGACAGTAGATCATTGCCACATGGCCACGCCACTCTCTAGGGGAGTGGGAGACATTAACTGAGTCAGTTTTGTTGTGCGATATTAAATAAGGCAGTTTTATAAAGCAGGCATCAGTCCACTAAGGAATGGAGTAGAGAGCAGAAATTATGTACAAATGAGCTTTCAAAAAGACAGCTTCTTGGGTGGACTCCCCTTGTCTAAGAGATGATGAAGAAGGCAGCCATACAATAACTGTGTCACACTGCATGGTTGCAGGCATAGTGGTTTTACAATATCTAACATTATTGGGGTTAGATTCTGATATGGTAAATTATGGGGAAAATCATGGATTAGTCACAGTAAAAATGTCAAAAGCAATAGGAATTATAGTTAAAAAAACGACATGAAGTTATATATGTGAAACGTGTTTGTGGTCAACTTACCATTGTAGACCACCTGTGGTTACAATTATTATTTATTTATACAACATTTTGGGGGGGACTATATTGATAAATAGAAGACAATATCCTATCCTATTTACAGTGTCAGATCCCAGTCTTGTCACAGGACTCTGTTCATCTATGAGAGGCGTAAGAGGCAGGAACATTCCTGCTAGATCCCTCCAACCATTACATGTTTCAAAGCTGGATCTCCGAACCCTTGTAGTTGAGTCCCTGGTATTGTTCTAGGGGTACAAAGAGGACATGGGAATTGCAACACAGGCTGGATTTTCTACTCTCAGAACCAAAGCAGGAAGAGGAGTAGCCAGTCAGTGTTCACTCAACATCTTGGCTAGTCCTGAGGCACATTAGGTCAAGCCGATACCCAGGATCAAGGTGGTGCAAAAACACTTATACTACCATCTGTAGGGACTCAGACACAGACGGCACTGCAAATAGAGCCAGAGATACACAACTCCTCTTTGGAAGATGAGCTACTTGTAAAGGGAGCCCATCAGTCATGCATGTCAGCTCCAACAGTGTTTTGCCGGGGGCGTTAACAGATAAACTAACAGTTGTTGCTGGAAGGAATCTATCTTCCTCATGTTTGCTAAGTCCTACTTCAAGATATCACTTAGCAAATAAAAAGTATCACTAATATAGCTTTTGGAGGAGGAAGGAAGAAGAACAGCTGAATAGGTGCATCTTGTGTAAGAGCTAGAGCTCCCAACTCTTTCTACCTTTGCAATACAATGATCACTGTAAAATCTGTGTGATTGGGAGAGTATGTGCTTTAAGAAGCATATACTCTGTGAAATATCCAAGTCATTGATAACTTGACAACTACAATTTGACTGGCAGCATATGGCAAAGTCAATGTTATGACAAGCCATTCCTTGGGGCGGGAATACTAATGATCAAAGATTTTACTTAAGTGGTAGCACTAGTAGCATTGATAGTATTAGAATCAGCTTAAAGTTTTTTCATTGCTTGAGTCAACTGAAAATGGGCAAATAAGGAACCTGATACAATTAAATATTTTTATTAAATGTTAAATAATTAATTCTTTTTCCTTTATTGAAAAAGCATTCACTTCATTTAATCATCTTCATGAGAAAAACATCTGAAGGTCTGGGAGCTATAATGATGTTAAAAAAATAACTTTGAAAAGAAAAGTAGTAAAATTTGGAAATCAGAAGAATTCACTGGATCTATAATATCTTTAGACTATAATGTCTCTCTTGTTCATTGAAATATTTAGATCTGGACCTATTAGTAAAATAAATTACTAATGTCTGAAACACACTAATATCTCAATGGCTTAGAAAACAGCACCATTGCTCTAAGGTGTTCATAAAGAGATGGTGGTCAGAGTGTCTTAAGGTCTGTGAGAAGAAATCTTGCATTGTTGCCACAAATATATGAGGAATTTTCTCAATGGTCTGTAGTGCTGATATTCCCAAACTCTCACAAATTATGGATTTATTGCAGAGAAGCCATGAGAATTTTAGGAACAATTAATTTACAAGTCTTTCTCTTTCCTGGGTTTTGACCTTATATTAATCATAATAGAACCATCTGCCTTTTAAAGGACAAGGACTAGGAATTCATTCTCTATTGAAGTTGGACTGTCACACCACTCCAGCATATATCACTACAGGCAAAAAACATGCCGAATTTACTGTGTGTCACAGTTCAAAAAGCCAGGCTGAGCATCTGAAAAGAGAAGGAGGAGCAAAACAGACTTCTTCTTTCTGGGAAGAAAGTAGACCCTATACATCCTACCACAGTACAGTCCGCAGGGTGCATACCATTTTATGCTCAGGGTCTTATTTGGTTTGCAATGGTTTTGTCCTTAACTGCATGTTTGTTCATTCCATCTTGTTAAAACACCGATTTTCTGCCTAGAAAACATCTTCTTCAGTATGCAGTGCACCTTTCTCCAGATATTTATATACAGACTTATCACTCTTAGTCCTGATCTGAACAAAGTTGAAGCAAGACCATCAGTTTCTTCCCAATTTTCCCTCAAAAAGCCCTTGCTTTTCTTTACCATTATTACCTGCAGTAGGTATTTGCTCTACCAAAGACAAAAGACTAAAATAGTAATAAATAATTAAAGATTACTACCAGTAGTACTACTCCTAGCAATAACAGCAAAAAAGCTAAAAAGATCCTTTCCAGAAGAACTAAAGCAACATTGCTCTGCCAGCTAGACCTCAGGAAACCTCTGAAGCTCAGAGGTATTGTCCACATCCCAGGCTCTCCAGTCAATTATCTATTGAAAGTTTCACTAAATCACACTGTAAGCAGAAAAGGAATTGAGAAAAATGCACACCCAGACTGTTTGGGAGAATTTTTTTTAATTACAGGTGGGTTAAAGATAAAACATTCTTTCCTTCTGCCAGCCACTGAGAGCCAAGCAGGCCACAGGAAGGCTTAACACGGATCAAAATGAGAGAATATCTGTGTCTTTCCGCTATTCGGATAGATACTCAAAAAAGTCTGGTTTCTCTTAAAACATTTTCCTTTGTCAAAAGCCTGCATTTTGGCTTTGATTTGGAAGGTTTATGAAAGTTACCTGCAAGTATTTTCTGAGCTAGTTTACCTGTTTTTCTAGGCATCCCCCTCTTTAAAAGAAAAAATAAAAATAAAAAAGGGAAAAAAGAAGGAATCCATTTCATTCCAGAAGGAGTAAAGATACACACAGGAAAATGTAAAAAATGTGTGGTATATACAGTAGAATACTTTTTACTCAAAGAAATGTCCTTTTTTTTTTTCACATATCACCTCCTCTCCATTAACATATATATCCATTCACACCCTTTGAAGGAAGTTCTACCAAGTAAAGTCAGGAAAAAACTGGAATACAGAACTTAGCATTTGCTTAAGGGCATTTCATGTCATATGAGGACAACTGGGTGTCAAAGAGTAAAATTAGATAGATACAGAGAAACATGCCATGAGAGAAAAATGGAACCGAGGGGGTGTCAATATAGATTCAAGCACCAGAATACTGGTCAAGCAGTAGAATTCACAAGGATAAGAACTGGGAATCTTCTTCCATCACCACCCACCCTCAAAATTTCATTCCAAACCAAACTGCTGTTTTAAATGAAAAACATATTTTCTCATCAAGATTAATATATTACTATCGAGTTGTTTATCAAGTTCACTACTAATAAAAACATTTTGGAAACCTGCTGCGGTCCCTAGGGTTGCCTGAAGCATTCTATTCCAGGATGCTTCAGGAATGCTGGCCAGCTGCAAAACTGCAATGAGAGAGGAAACTTCTGGCATGCCCACATGTACCACAGGATTTTCTCCCTAGAGAAACTGTTCAAGAACATGGTGTATTATAAAAGCAATGCCACAAGTGCTGTAAAATCCGACTTTTCATTAAGGGCCTTCAGTGGGAGATTTAGTTAAAAGTCATCATGTATGATTTCTAGATTGAAGACAATTGTGTTTGCTGGTTTTGATACAAAATCTGAAGCTATATTTAACAAGTGTCCTTACTGGCAGACATAATTCTATTTGGTAATTTAAGGGAGTTTGTCTGAAACTATGAAACATCATGTAAAAGTCCAAGGTACTAAAAAAAAGTCAAGTCAGTAAGAAACATCACTGCATTTGTTCTTTACGGAACAATTCTCGGGAAGACTGATTTTATTTTGCTAAATCTAAATACACTGTAAATGTGATCTCTCTCAAAGACAAATGATACAGTTTTGATGTTTACCTCAATGGATCTGTACTATCTAGGTATCTAGGCCAGAAAAAATGAGCTGAAAAGTTTGAAAACAACTAGTTGTTTGAGATTTTTCTACTTCCTACATCTGAACAGTCTGATAACGAGAACCAAGCTTTCCTCAAAGTATTTTGGCACTTTAAATCCAGATCCAAAGCAAACCAAAAAATAAAGAAGAGGACAGAACACTTAAGATAATTATGTCTAAAGCTCTATGAATTTGGTCTCTCTTAAATTAAACTTTATACTTTTCCAGCTGTGTAAGGTATATATACGTAGTGCATAACAGGTTTCTAAGATCCCTTCTCTTTATCATCAGGACAGATTTGTTCTTTACCATAAAGAACCTTCTGATCTATTGTACAATGATTTTACAGCTTTCACTTAGGAACAAATAATATTATTGCCTGTATCAGCAAGGAAGTGGCAAGGTAAAATTTCCTTGATACTACTTCAAGAATGTCAGTCTGGGATGAGTACAGCCAGCAAAATCCAACTGCATTTTCAAGTAACCCCCAAATTCTTTTTCAAAACCCAGGTTCTCTTTCACCCTAGCAGGCAGATAGGAGGCAGAAAAAAGGTGCAGGCGTGCACTTACCCTAAAGCCACAGGTTTAATAGAGGTCTTGGTCCAACACTTTTCTGAATAACAGTTTACACCATATTAGGAATAGAGAAAGAAGTATGTGTGGCACTCAGATAGTGCTGTGTCATGTGTGTGATAAATGGAAAAAGCTGGAAGTTAAAATTATCCCCATAGTAAACACAGAAAACATCATCTTTGGGCTCTGATAGGGAAAGGAAAAATCCTCATTTACCAGTTCAAAATTATTAGTCTATAGGAAGAATGTTGTAAATTTATGTTATTAGTAGGGCTCCTTATGATAATATATGAAAGTTTCAGCATTAGTGAACTTCCCAAAACGTAGTCCTTTAAATACGAAAGTTCAAACAATGGTAGATATAGTGCATGCTCACGTGTGAATGCATGATGAGAACCCAGATCTTATATTTCTCAAACAAATACCATTGTACCATGTAGCATCATATTTCATTCTCCTAGCCCTATCTCCAATGAAAATAAATAAATAGATAAATAAAACACCTGTCAGACCATCACTCCTTAAAAAAGATAAGAAAACCAGATCTTACAGTCTCTAGGCAATGCAGAGTCCAAAACCCTGGCAAAGCCGCACTCTCTTAACCATTACAATGTGGGGGTATTTTTTTTAGTCCAACCTAAATCTCCCTAAATTCACTCACAAGCTTTAGTTTTCTTTCTTTCTAAGTGATAATAAAGGAGTTGATACTTCGTCTATTTTCTAACATGAAATCTAACACTTGATAGAAGGTCCAAATGTCTATAGGAGGAAAGAAAAAATGGAGGAAAAGTACAACCTCCTGTTTGGCTTGATGTCATACAATCCTGAACTTTTGTGAGACTATAAGGCTGTATATAAATGAAGTTTGAGAATCTGTGTGTCCCAGGCAATGTCTAAAGAGTTCTGAACTTACATTCTGCCAAGATCACTTTTTTATGCATATCAACCCTACCTCTTAACAGATATTCTTCCCCCCAGCTTCTTCCTCCCCACTCACCAACATGATACTGCTTATCTGGTTCTTGCCATTTTTCTAAGCCAGTAAGAGTTTGAATATTTTGGAAGGAAAACAAGAGAAGGAAATAAGAGTTTGGTTTTATGCCAACTAAAACTGAAAGCAGATTATCTTGTCCTATCAATCTGATGTTTGAGTCATGGTATTCCATCATGACACCACACCAGAAGCCTTTACAGGTGTCTGCCGAGTGGAAGGAGAGTGCTGAAAGAAGAGAGAGAGTAAGCCAGAGCTGCTTTCCCTTTCAGCTTATTTCTGGAACCCAGACTGAAGTGCCATTGGGACATCACGTCATCTTCTCTCATAGCATGAGTCACTTGAGTCTGTAGCTCTCAGTTACTTCTCTAAAAATTCACTCATTCATTATTCTATCAGTTTCGATTACCAACTATGAAAGCTGGGAATAACAATTTCTGATCTTTTTACAAAAGCCTGTTTACTCATGTGCAGCTGTTCTGCAGGCAGTCATATATATGTTCTTCAATTTACTACAGAAAAGCACGGTATGGCTCTGGAGATGCTTCATTGAAACAAGAAGAAAGTAGTGCAGAAGGAAGGATATTGCTGTCTTTTTCACTTGATACTCACTGGTAACTCTAGGCCATAATTATATAAGATGTCACAAATCAGGAAAAAACTTGTTTTCAGAGGGCAAAGGAAGAACATTTTGCTGCTGCTTGTCTCCAAGAAGACTTTGTTCCTTATACCCTTCTCAGTCTGCAAATGGCTTTTTTAGCCTCCAACACCAGCTTGCCAAGATTACCTACACAGACAGGTCCCAAGCCGAATGGGTGCTTGTTAGTCAGGTGTAGCCTTACAGAGATAAAATGCAAAATACATTTCAGTTCTTCCTTTTTTTTTCTATTCAGCAGTGAAACCTAGAAGTCTGCTTTTTAATGTACTTTGTTAACGGAGACCTAAAATATAGACTCTGTGCTACAGCAAATACTGCAGAAAGGACCCAAGAATTTAGGTTTCTCCTCCCGCCTTTATCAGCAGCTGATGGGTTAACTCTACTCACCTTGCTTACCCATGGCTTTGTTTCTCTGTATTTTGAAGCTGGTGTTACTTTGTAAAATACTTTGAGAGAGACTGATAAAAATTACCTACAAAAACCTATCAGTATTGTGCTTATGGTAGAAGTTATTTGCACTAATAACTCCTAATATTTCCTGCTTAAAAGTATCTTATTGTTTAGATATCTCCCTTTATATGAATCTTTTTATATCCTATTGCTGCAAACAGCACCTTTGTGCCTTTAAAGGTTCTAGTCATTATCACAGATTCCCACTTCTAGTCAACTTGCCCCATTGTTTATATGAAAAAATCCTCTCACACGAAAAAGAAAAATCAGGGGGGTTTTAGAAAGAAATTTTGACTGCAAGACTGCATTGACTGACATAAGACTTGGAAGTAGGTTTAATTGTCAAATGGAAATTTTTTGCTAGGGTTTGTTTGTTTTTTTTTTTTAGTTCATGTGTCAAATTTTGTGTAAACTTAAAGTGGCCATTTAGGTAGGCAACAAAATATTTAAGACTGGAACCTGACCATACTGAATTCACTAGGAGATTTGTGCTGATTTTACTAGCAACATGAATCTTACCCTGAAATTTTATCTGAAAATCTTGGGTATTCAGATTTCACAGACATAACGTTTCCTTTTGATTTCTGGTGTTCACTTTTTTCATTCTTCTAGCTGCATGCTAATTTGTTTTCTACCCTGCACAACTCTGTAGGAGGGAAGCAAGGAAAAGAGCACACTGTTTGCTTTCTAATTTCCAAAAGGTTTTTCTGTGAAGAAAATGATCAATATTCTGGTACGGTATCTGGATAGCCTTGTTTGTCTTTTGAAGCAAGGATGGCTCCTCAGGGAATGTATAAATGCATGCTCACACTGGCAAGAGTTGGTTGAGGGTTCTGCACTCGTCAAAGTCACTAAGTGACTTCAAACGACCAACTACAGTGTACAATATTATCAGGAACACATATTTTATTCAAGCAGAAGCAATATGTCTTCTGATCACCACTGTAGCACAGTAAAAACAAAAGATGGGGTATGACCATAATCCCATAACCCACTGTGGACACCCAAGCTGGTGTCAGTTCTGTGTTCTTCTGTTGATACTAGATATTGATGAAGATATCCATGAAAATATCATTTTCTTGCACAGAATCTCACACTGTGACTTGCTTCTCAAAAACTTGAGCATTGTCTAATCAGTTAGGCATTTTTAACATAGCAGGATTATTTCACTTTGAAAGTTAATTCTTTCTGAACATCCCTAGAGTAATGACATCAGTCAATGCTCACTAGTGATTAATTTGTTTCATTAATGTTAACAACTTCAAGTGTGCTACTGGCAGGCCGTCCACTGCCCTGGTGATCTTCAGGAAGAGGCTGCTCCTCTGGATATCTGGCTTTAATCTTGTGTCCTTTAATTCCTCTTATAACCATGTCACTTTTGGATGTTATGGGTTTGAATTTTTGAGGGGATGTGTGCAACTATCACTTGTTAATAAATTACTAAAACAAACATGTGCAGGACATCTGAAAAAAACTACTTAGAACTGGCCAGCATCTACTTAAAATTCAAGTGCAGCAGCAATTTAATAACAACAACTCCTCCAGAATGTGGCCATAAGGAAAGAGTTTGCACAATCTGTTCATCTGCATAATTAGTAATTGAGGACCTGAGAACAGTTGGAACATTGCTGTGGGCAACCCAGGTCAGATCACTGATAACATAAATAAAAAAGATTCAGATTTCCAAAAACTACAAACATCAGAATGGAGCTAACAACAACCCTAATAAGAGCACACAAAATAAACAGAAAGAGGGATAATACAGAAAGCCATGAAAGGCCATAAGGCTACTGCAAAAACAACCCGTACGATATAAATTCCATTGGAGGCTTAAAAGAATCATGAAAAGAACACTGCGGGGAGGGGGGAGGGAGTGGAAGGGGGTGGAAGAGAAGATACATGGCAAAACACAGTAAATTCTTTCACTTATCATTATCATAATGGAACAAATATATGAATACTCCTGCCAGACACACATTTACAAGTATGCCACTTAAGCATTACTGCTTTATAAATCTAATTATTTATACCCATGTAGTAGTATGACTGATCATTTCAGGATCAAAAATTCTCATAGACACAATGCAATCCTTTGCTTTTACCAGATCACAGTGTAAAAACATAGAGTGCACAAAGCACTGCAGAGCCAGCTGTTATGCTTCAGGAGATGAAGTGTAATACAAGAGAAGTAGTCATGCACTAATCAGCTGGGGATTCTTTCTTTCTAGTGATTAAGTTTGCTGCATTTTCATTGGATACAGACATGCATCACGACACCAACCTTCCTCAAGCTGAAACAGCACAAAGGACTTTGGACCTTTGCCAAAATGGTTTTTGCCAAAAAAGAGTTGATTCACCCACGAGTGCTTTGACTAACTTGAGACACTACTTCAAGGTAGGCCCTTGCTAGATCTGTTTGTCAACTTCATTTCTTATTCACCGAACAAAAGCATTATCCAAATGAACTGGCTATCAACATGTAGTTTATGTGTATTTATTTGTTGCACCCTCCTGGCAGGTCATAAGCAACAATCACTCAGAGGTCTGATGATTTCTATTGGCAGATTGCCAGAGTTTTGCTATATGATACTACATCACAAGATTAATGTTGGTTTTTTAAAAAAAATATGAAAAGTAGCCTTTATGCTTGGGTGTTCACCAAAGTTTGATTAATATATATGCTTGAGGACCCAAAATATCAAATAAAGTAAAAGGGGACTCTAGGTTCTCTGCATTTATAAAAATCACGATTGATTTATCACAAACTCAGGTGACATAAGAAATAATGCCTGGAGGCAGAGATATGTTTGCCATTCTGTTCCTTGTAGGAACCTTACGTTATTTGCAATGGGATTAACATAGTGGTTAGAACTGCAATGCCTTTGTCCCTTGGGTGTGTAAGGTAAAAGATTAGGGTAAAGGACAAACACAGAAATAAGTAATATCAGAAACAGGACAGCAATTAAATCAGTTGCACAGAATATTAATTCCATTAATAAATAGTTACTGCAAAGGACAATTGTTTTTACTTTAAACACAGATAGTAATCTTAAAGATACATACTTACTGGACATGAAAATACTATCAGGTGGGATCTGCAAAAACCTGTTTATCTTCATTTTTCCAAACCCAAGCACAATGGATTGATACCCCAATCTTTTGATCAGAGTCTAGAAACAGGCATATAAAAACTATGGAAATGATTGAACATAGAAAACCATACAGCACACAAATAAAGTGCAGAAAGGAGGAAGACTTGAAATTCTTTATAATGGAGGTAAAGGCAATTACCACTAACACTGAGAGAAATAAAACCAGTATGGACAAAGAGAACATCAAAGCTTTTCCCCACTATGCCCTGCAAAATTAGCTTAACACATAGGCTATTGCATTTTCCCATTTTGAGATAAAGAGCAGTTATACACTCTAGTCTGAAATACAGATTAACTGTAACAATCTAGGTGCGGATTACTTTTGATACAAGAAAACTCGATATGGCTGATAGCATTTTTTACAACTGTAATGCGGAAATAATGAAGACTCTCTTAGACATTCCTCTTTCTCTTGCTTAAAATTGAACAGTTTAAAAATTTTTAAAGTTAAATTCTCCTGGACAATCAAGGTCCTCAGCTCATTTTGTTGAAGAAAAAGATCTGAAATAATTTAACAGGCTGATAATCTAAACCCTACCTACAAATTAAGTTCTTTAAGTAGGTCTCATCTCACTTTTGAAGCATAAGATTTGTCAAAGTAGCTTCCATTTTATGAATCATTAATGTCACTCTCGTATGATTTTTAGGGTCATTTTATTACAGCGCAGTTTTACTAGCACCAACCACATTCATATACTTTTCATTACCTCTCCACCACACCAGTGTGGCATGAAGTCTGATGTTGCTTGACCAACCTGATAAACTTCTAGGATGAAATGACCAGCTTGATACACGAGGGGAGAGAGGTGGATATTGTCTACATGGGCTTCAGTAAAGTTCTTCACACTGTCTCCCATAAGATCCTTGTAACAAGCTGTTGATGCATGGGCTGGATGAACACACAGTGAGGTGGATTGAAAACTGGCTGAATGAAAACACCTTAGCAGAAAATTACCTACTGCAGTTCTAATCTGTCTAATTTCAAAACTGAAGTTGCCACCAGGTCCACAAGATCTTGTCTCTTCAGGTTCAACAAAATTTTCAGAAACACCATAAAGACAAAATTGCTGCTTTGAGACAATCCTCTCATATGTCATATTGCTTCAACAAGAGGAATAATGGCCAACTGCAAATTCCCTGAAAATCTTTTCACTTTCAAGTTATATAATGTATAGCCAGCAAGGGCAATTCTAAGCAGTTTATAACAAGAATTATGCAAGTTTTTAAAAGCACTCTGTTTACAAGAAAGATAGTTCCTAAAATACCTGGGGTGTGTCACGCCCCATTTCACTTGCAGAAGGCAAAAACTGCATACACAGTCACCATACACATCAATGAGTGGTTTTTTTTTCCATTGTACAACTGACAACGTAAATCAGTTTTCTTCTTCCTTACTAAATTGTCTAGATTTTAAACAGATGAACACTAATGAAAATCAATACACACTTGCAATTTTTACATGTATTTTTTGGTAAAGTCTCATTAATATTTTATGAAACTCAAAATCTATTCCTGGGTACCCAAGAATAGTCTATAGTCCTTTGAATAACTTGCCTCAGTTAAGTAGAATACACTGAACTCAGCACCTTTATTCATGAACACAGTCATTGGTCTGGTTTTAGTTTTGGAGATCATTTGTTTGTTACAATTCTGTCAGATCCATTCATCTGTGATCAAGAAAAGCCATCTGTCTGGATGGATAGATATGATGGTACACATATATATCTCTCAAGGCCCATATGTGTGCAGTATACACAGCGCAGATCAGGGACTGACTTGCTGTTAATTCGTAACATACAGTTGCTGAGTCCAAGCCCAGGCAAGATAGAGAATAGAAAGTAAATGAGAATATGATACTACTGCACCTTATGTAACTTCTTTTTTCAGCCACCACATTCAATTTTATGTCTCTTCTTCCTGCATTGTGGGCCTTATTCTCAATTAATAGGGAATTCCAAATTAACTTGAAGGGATTTCTTTAGGAGAGACGGTGGGAAACCATAATTAAAAGTTTGTACTGGTTTGGAAATGCCATCAAAATCTTGATTTAAAAGAAAGCCAAATTTACATTAAATATGTAAGATATTGGAGGTAGACTAGGTGGACATGGTCCTGTTGGTCTGTTTGGCGAAAAATTTCTCCCGTGGATAGCCTTAGCTACCGACAACTGTATTATTCGTCCGTGTGACTTTGCACCAGTAGGAGCAAGGGTCCATCACCTGGCCTTGCACTATGTGTAATACAGACACTGAGAGGGAAGGAAATGCCAGAGATACCTGGCACTTTTCCTAAAGGAGAGGAAAAGTTTTGTCACATATGTCAGCCAATGCCTTTTGAACTGGAGGTCTTGAGCACCTGTGATTGCTAAAGATCCCCTGACACCTTTTCTGGGAGTGGAGAATGTTAGCTCCAGTGACTTGGCCAACTTTCAACAAGGATGATTATACTCTGCCAGCATAATTTCCCTTGGAACTGCAGTTGGAGCAGTTATTTTTTACTTCCTCTTCCTAAAAACAGTGTTTTGCTTTTTCTGGAATGGAGGAGTTGTTGTGTTCCACCCCAGAGATACTTGCATTTCAGTGGTGGTTGAATTGATCTTTAAGTGCATACAGCTGGCAGCACACTTGGAGTCCCTTCTGGAATAGAAGGCATCTTGTAAGTACAGAAGAGTCTTAAAAAGGTAGCACAAGATGAGATGTTATACACCAAAACTCTGACTCATTTCTTGCTCTTTCAATTTGAGTAGACCAGCCTTTGAATCGGATTAGCATGAAAACATATTTTGTTTTCAATTATACTAACTGAATAGTTAGTACAATTACTACAAAAAAAATACAGCTTTTTGCTTCTGGGACATAGGATGCCACACATCACTTCGTAAAAATATGTCAATTCAATGTACCTATCTGCCTTCCTTCTGGCTCTCACAAATATGCATACTACAAATTAAACAAGAATGACCTCCTTGATTTAAGAAACAGGCTTGGTGGGTGGTGATTTTTAAAGTAGCGTAACACAAAACACACATCAGAACTATGAAAAATGCTCTGGTTACACTGTTTGGTACTTAATGGTTTGGATCAATCCCAAAGCCAAGCCACTGAAAAAATCCTCCCACTCTAAGGGCTATGCAAGGTGACAACGCCTCCTCTCAGAAACATAAACTTTACTCATATGCTTTAGCCTGCCAATTGTTCTCATCTAGTAAATCACATATTCTTCGAATGAGTTTTGGGACTAGCGGGGGAGGAGGTGTGAGAAGTTAAACTGTGTAGCTGATGAGGGAAGAGCTGGCTCTTTGACCAACAGGCTGAGCACACAATAGAGTAAATACCCTTTCAATATTTTGTTCATTTCAGCAAGCAGCACCAGGAAAAATAATTTTCCAATTAGTCAGCAGGTTTCAGCATCATTAGCTTCTATATCAGATTTGCTACCATTCAAAAATGCATCAGGAGACAAAGCAGGAAGAGTTAAGTATCTTTACTGGAATCTGAGGTCTGTAAAGAGGTGAAATTAGATTAGCTCTGTGGAAATGGGGACACTTTACATTACCAGAGGGGCCCTACCTGTCTCTAGGCTTGACAATGAACAACGCCTTTAGCATATGGCATTACAATGGATTAGTGATCAAGTGCAATTAATCCTAATATATCCCCTCTTGAACCTCAGTGGCTTGTTAGTTGGAGGGAAAAAAAATCTGCTGTCCCCAAAGTGTCAGGTGAAACTCTCATTTGAGGTAAGGCTACCATGTGGAGTTGTGCCTCCATCTGGTGACTCCCTTTTGTGATACTCAAACAGAAGGTGTTTTAATGAGGCTTTTATAGCAAGCACCACCTGCCACTGATCTTCCTCTCTAAAAAGGTGTAATTGAGGGTTGGTTTTACAGTATGGCTTGAATCTTAACCTTGGGAATTCATCAGGAGATGCAAATCTGGGAGTGATGCTGCAATTCTAAAATGCCATTTTGGCTTTTGGTTTAGAGTGAATTGGTTAGAGAAAATTGTGGTTTGGCTAATTGCAACCAGTTATATGGTAGCTTCCCCTTTTCAGATGGTTTAATAGAAGTGTCATGTCAAAATTAAATATCCAAGCTGATGGCGACCATATGTCTCCATTCAGTCCCTTGTATATTAACAATACAGCTAAACTACAGGCAGCTCTTCGAACAAAATAGTTTCAGCACTACTAATATTTACACGGTTTTAATTTTATGACCCCTTATAATGTTACTAAGTATATATTAAAAATTACTATGTCACATAACAGTGGAGAAAGTTGAACCAACTCGGCCTTTTTCTAAAAAATAAATTAATTACAAGAAAAGCAGAGTCCATCTTCCAGCACAATGCATTTATTTGTGAATTTTGGACTTGCTGAGGCCCATTCCTTAGTTCTTCAATGAGTACACAAGTTATTTTACTGAGGTACATACAAGACTCTTTTGTAGCATTCTGTATTGAAACTCTTGTTTGCAACTGGCACATGGCACAATCACCATCACTTCATGCTATTCTTGAAAGGGCTCTTAGCTACTCTCCCTCCAGACTGAATGCTTACCTTTAACGTTATGCCTATGGAATCAGCAGTGACTCCCAAAGGAGTGACACAGGACTGAATCAGAATTATTTTGTGAAGCACGGGGTCAGCACTACTCCTACTTCTGTCCTTCCTCCAGAATACTCTAACCTCTTTAATGGCAGAGATGTGGAGTGCCCATACTATTTCACGGATATTGATTAGTCCTTGCCTTACTTGTTTTTCATTTGTAACCACTTTGCATTGAAGTTCAAGGACAAATCCTTTTCCTATTAAATTGGGTGACAGAACTGACGAGTTATTTTACATGACTTTGCATAATCACGCTTCAGAAAACCTGTGTTGGAGTAGGAGAGAGGGAAGCATGGCATTAAAAAAACCTTTGCAATGAAGGGAATAAAGACATTTTAACCATCTATGAACTTCAACAAATCTTACAATAATCACAATGACAGTAACAGTAAGACAGCAATTCTGTGATGTTTGAGCTTCAGTTTTAAGGCAAGTTTGAACTACAGAGTCAAATGAAGGAGAAACTTTTACTCCAAAGTAAAGTAAAAAATAACTTATTTTGCATCATGGTGCCTTCAAGACAAAGCCTGTGTACAATTTAGCCTGCAGGATGGAGCGGTCTTTCCTACCATGCCCTTGGGAATGAACAAGATGAAGGTCCTGGCTTTGCCTCACAGAACTTCTTTACACTTTCACTACCCAGCTAAATTGGCTTCACATGTAGGGCAGCTCAGATGCAGAGTGTGAGCTGACTGGGAGTCATCCATGCAACAAGCAGCACTGAATGCTATTCTCAGAGCTTCAGAGTCCATTTAAATCAAAGCCCATTTTTATTGTCAAGCCCCCATTGGCCCTTCTACAGAGACTGTTTCCATGCCTAATGTTTGTGACAGAAAAATATAGTTTCTTCTATATACATACACCTCTCCCCTCTGACACATGCTTTTCAGAAGAATTAGTGGGTAGGGAGCAAAGGCAGCGGACAGATTTTTCATGCAAAACTAGAAAAGCTAAAGGATGAATGTTTCATCAAAGTAGTAAGTGATTGACACAGGAGTTTGGAGCAAAAAAAAATTACTCTCTTAGCTGTAGGAGTAATGAGTGCTTACAGGACACATATTTGTGCATGTCACAGAATTGCGTTATTCAGACCATGCTCTGTGAAGAGAGAAAGGGAAAGCAAAGCATAAGCTCAAGAAAGGGTGAGCTGCCTGCCATGTGCTCTCAGATCTGCAGTTGTCAGCATCTGACAGCTAATAGTGGTCCTCATCAATTAATGGGCCAGAAAATAAGATTTTATCAGAATCTTTGTTGTGTGCTTCGTAAAAGGTATACCTTGCTATGAAAATGCCAAGTCTTTACATGTGAATTCATTACTTGTCACATGGGATAGTAGGTAACTGTTCCCCAAGCCAGTGTAACATTTAAGTTTCCATCTAGAAAACAAAGGCAAGAATTACTTTGAATAAGATTTGTTTCTGTGATATGTTGCCCAAAAGGCAAGAATTTGCATAGCTTTAGCACTGGATTTCAGTAATAGGAAGTTAGCCAACTCCACCATGGAGCAAAGCAAATTACTTTCACAAGGCTCGTAATATGTCATTCATTAAGACGACTCTCTTGGCATCCAGTGTGGGTGTCCGCTTGCCCTACCATAGAGCCTGAGGGAATATGAAAGATGCCAAGCCACTAAAAGAGCTGAGCAATAGAAGCCACTGTGGTCACAGGGCTAATGCCAGCACCAAAGGCATGTACTAACCAAACTGCAGATGTTAACTCTGGCTATGTAACTCGGTATGTGGGCCTTTCAGATCAAATGAGCTGAAAAATTACAAAAGTTTCATCCTCTAGCTTGTGTGCATATGCATAAGTAGGCCTATAATTCACTGTTGCTCAATATAACCTTTACATTTTTTTTCACCTTCACATTTTCACTTCTTCTCCCAAACTTCCTTTAAAGGAAAGGCTTTTTTTTTATTGGCTAATGTGAATTCCAGAAATGTTGTATTAGGAATAATCTCCAGTTTGTATGAGCAGATATTCTTGCAGGTTGATAGGTGAAAATCTATAGATATGTGAACAAAGCAAATGCACAAAATTATTTTCTTGTCTTTATGTGTGAAACAATTGACCTGCTGAAAATAATACACTGTATTAGCATATTGTAGCCTAAACATATTAGCATAGGTAGACTAAAGAAATTAAACCCCATAAATATTAAATAAATAAACATTGAGATGCCTGAATTGCTTCCCAGAAAACAACCAATCTAACTTTTTTATTGTCATGCTGCTACTTGAGGCCAATGTAAAGCAGGAGTATTCTTCTAAATGCAGTGGATAGCATCAAAGTAAAGGCTGAATGAGACAAATCAACCCCTTCATCTCTAGAGTTTGACTAAGCGGCTTTTTAAAATCCTCAAATCAATTGAACAGTTTTCAACCAGTTATATAAATTTAGAAATTTAGATTTCTTAAGCTAGGTGAGGAGAGGGGAGAGAAGGGATAAGGCATTTACAGTTAAATTTTATTTATGCAGTACAACTTCAGCTCATCGGCTGAATTTGTTAGGATGCACTCCAAAGCATTGATCCTGTTCTTTGACTGGATGAACACACCTACATGTCTGTCATCAGTTGTCTCTAATGTGAATTCAGAATCTGATTTCTATAAACATTTCTGTTTCTATATATGACCCAAAAGTTGACTACATAAAAGAGAACATAGAAATGTTGTGAACTTTACATTGGAAAGCTCTCTTTTGGTTATAGCTTAGAAAGAAACTGTTCTCTAGCACAGAAGTTGATGGTATATACCAGAGCAGAAATAGAGGTAAGTTTTCAAGGGATGAGACATAGAGATTACACCAAACACACTCACTGATAAGCTATACCTACAGGATAACCTCATGGTGTCCCCTGTTTATAAACTAACAATTTCAATCTGGGAAAAAAAGACTTCAAGGCTGAACACTGAGCAGGTTTTAAAACCAGACTAGAATTATTTCCATGAAACACCTATGACCAAGTATCAACCTAAGTATTCTCTGCATTTCAATTTGTATCAGGAAATCTCTCCATCTCAGAATATTTATCTCCTCTTCTTCCACCCATACAAAAGCCCATACACCCATACAAAAGCTTTCAGGCCTAGAAGTCTTTGACTGCAACTTGGTACCCATAGCCACAGGCTGAAACCCCTCATTACTTCACTTCAGGAGTCTATGTGCCCTGCTCTGTGATTCTTCTCTGTTTGCTGGCAACTATTACACAGCTAAGGATATAAGCTGCTGGTAGCATAAATACAAACAGCTTTGCCACGTCTCAAAGTTTTATTATGAATGTTGCAATATGTATTCTTAATTAAAGTTTTATATGATATTATAATTCCTGACTTTGAATGTCCTAATTTTCCTTCATTCAAAACATCAGTTGCTGTCTATTTCTGTAAATGAGGCCAAATTTAAGGTGTTTTCCTTCTTTGCAGGTTCATGAACAGTAGTGGGGCTACACGTCATAGAGATGGCCACCTGCTCTCTCTGCTTTCAGATTTGGTGTGATCTAATTGAGGATACCCACAGAAAAGCAATCATCCACCTCATCTCAGGAAGCCTGATAAGAGGCAGATGATATGAACAGTTGGCAAGAGTCTAGGAGCACAGGAGAAAAATTTTGAAGGCAGTTGAAAATAGGGAGTGGAAAGAAGGGCATCAAGGAAAGTACTACCAGGGCAGTCTGTATACAGCCACATTACAGAAATCAGGTACTGATGGCTAAACCCTAGGTCTAAATCCTACCCTATTCCAGAGCTCTTCTCTTTTCCTACACCTCACTTTTTGTATAACCTTGTTAAAGCACAATAGTGCTGTTCCTCTCTTATTTCCAGGCAAGGAGGTCCAGAACTCCCAGGACCCACTGATGAATCTGGCAAGCAGCTATATGAGCTGGAACCGTGCCCTTGCCCTTGACAGCCCTCCAGAGGTACTCAGAGGTAGAAAAAGCTGCTCCCACCACCCTTTTTTTGCCTCCAGAAAGGGCAAGGGAAACAGACCAAGTGGGTCAAATTCGCATTTCACCTTATTTTCTGTTTGAAATGTAAGGAATGTTTGAAAAGAGAATGGTCCCAGTGCTCAGGAAAATAGGCTGGGTGAGCTCCAGAGCATCTGCCATCTCTAGTTTCTACAAGTCTGTTGCTGAGATTTTCTATTTCTTTCCTACAATTCCTTTCTATATCTAGAATTGAAATCTTTGTACAAACATGTCAGGTGTTTTGTATCTGGATGTTTCAGGATGCCCATTAATTTGTTGTCATTTGCTTTTGCATCCTATCCCCTTCATTGTGTTCAGAAATAAATCTATTATCTTTTCCCTTTGTGCTCTTTTTCTTGCAGCTGCTGTTCCCTGCCTGTCTCATACTGCATCAGGGCATTCTGTTGCCTCCAAACAGGGTCTTCCCTTGCTTCCCTGGTATATCAGAGGAGAATTTTCCTGGGGTCAAGTGATAAAGTTGCATTTCTATTGCCAGTGGCAAGCATCCAGCACCAACATGAGGTTGAGAATGAGAGTCACAGAGCTGTCAAAGCACTATTCAGTTACTGCATACAGTAGTGCAACTGGAAAGAGTTTTCTTGTTGTTGTGCCCTGGAACTGTGGTTGGACTCAAATTCCTCAAAATGTTTGCATCCTAGCCATGATATCCAACACATGTTACACTTCACTATTGATCTCCAGCACTGGAAAGCTCCAGACCCCAACCGGAGAGACCAAACCCAGATGGCAAAGGGTTCCTCCCTAATAAGGAGCACTCAGTCACTGTAAACAAATGTCTCCTCAAACCTGTCATAACATTTGTGGTGTCTGGGGGTGGGAGAGAGAGAAGGAAAGGGCTGAGGACAGTTTCTTTGCCAGAGGGAATTTTGAAGTAAGGGAGGAGAGGAGGAAAGGTTTCTCCTCCTCTGAGGGATATGCTTCAAGATTCAGCCCAAGAGCAGCATCTGAGGAATCCCCTCAAAAGGGTCTGTGAGACTGTCATCACACTGGGGGGTAGATAAAGCAAAATGCAGAGGGCCAGAACCATGTCTACAAACTCATTTAGTTCAAATTAAGCTCTTAAAACAAGGTTTGTGTGATACTTGAGTGCAGCACACATGCTTTGAGCCTTCATCCTATTTCAAGGGCCAATAGGTCAGTGAGAAAAATAACATGTGATTCACCATAACGAATTAGCTGTCAAGCAAGGTCACTTGGTAAACATAGTAATAAAGCACAGCACTGATTAGGGGAAAATATCTCCAACATTGCCCTTCCTTTCTTTTATAAAAATTTTGTCCCTTCTTGGGCGACCTTGAAGAAAAGCATTGATACAATAAGGAAGAAATCTTTACTGAATACCAAATATAAAATGTTTCAATAGGTTCTAGGAGAAACGTATCCTCTTTTTTCTTTCACTAGATAGTACTTAAATATGTTAAATATAATTAAACAAGCTGGTAGTATTCAGGTCACTTTTGTGGAGCATAACACTATAAAGGCTGTGATAACTATGTCATTATTGCTACTTTAATGTCTGGAAAACTCTTTCCATACTAGCCATCACATTCCCCTTATCACCATTACATCTAAACACCTCCTAGTTTTACTACATCAGCTGCCATGCTACCTTTTCAATATAGACAGAACTGGTGGGAGGTGAGGGCATGCCACCGAGCCGGCAGGGCTGGAGCCCTTGTCTGGTTCAGCTGGGAGAAGTGACAGCTTCAGGGCCCCCCAGAAGCATCCATTTCGTCTGCAGGAGGGGATGGAGGAGACACAGCCAGGCTCTTCAGAGCGGTGCATGGCAGGAGGGCAAAAGGCAGCAGAACAAGCTGAGAGAGTCTCGGGCTGAAGATAAAGAGAAGCCTTTTCTGCATGAAGACAGTGTAGCAGTGGGGCCAGGGTCCAGGGAGGCTGAGCTGTCTCCAGCCTTGGGAGGTTTCACGTCCTGACTGGCTGAATTGCTGCGAAGCCCACTCTGAGTCCATGGCTGATTTCTATGTACTGTTTTCCCCATTATTTTTGAAAGAATGGAAGCACAGACAAATGGGGTGACTCATCCTATGATCCAAGTTTACACAGAAAGCCAATGGCCGATTAAGGAATTTAATTCCAGTTCCTCAGAATCAGAAACCTTTGGATTCCACTGAATCAAGGGGGAAAGGTTTCAAGACTCTAAGACACAACTGTAGCTGGAATCATAATGAAGGCAGTGAAGACCAAAGTACTGAAAAGAAAAACCACATCTCCAATTAATGTCCAGTCATTTATGTTGTCCATGGAAGTCAATTTTTTTTTGGAAAGAATATGCAAAAGTATGAATCAGTGAATCAGTAGAAACTCATTACTCGAGAGGCCAAAACAATTGATGTGAGGACCACTTCTGTTATTAGGCTGCTTGTGCTTCATATAGCCTGTCTGACTGGACCTGTTTGGAGGATGAAGGGCTGCTGCATGCAGAATTTAAATCTTGAGTCAGGTTACCACAGTGTCCTGTAAGAAATAAAGGCTACACACTGCACTCTTGAATTCTAAATGTATTTTGGTTATGTAAGTTGACACTGAAGAGCACCAGACTGAAAAGCTACAGCAGTTACCTTTTATATGTGACTTACCAACTGGATTCAATTGGTTAGAAATGGGACTGGATGTAACAGAGAACAGAGTTAAGAAATCCACATCATAAAACTCCCCAAACTTTTATGCTTAAATCAAAGGGTAGGGATTCAAAATTACAGGGAAAGATGGAAATAAGGGAAAGACATTGTAAGAGGAGACTTTGAATCTGTGACAGATGTGGCTGATGTAAATGGAGAAGATATACAGCAGAGGACCTGATCCAAGGACCTCTCGCACAGTGAGGGGGACCATAGTGAAAAATCTCCTACCCACTTTGCATTACCCTGGAACAAGCTAATATTAAACAGCAACTAGTTGAAAACTTCAGAAAAAAGAAAGGCTTATGGCTTGACTGAGATTTCTAAGAAGTGAAAGTCTGAAGAACAGTTTGATCCACACAGGCACTTTCTGCTAATACTGAATCATAGGCTGCCCAAAAATTATGTTAACATCTGGGATGAACATACAGAGTTCAAAAAATAATGTTTGGATGCCTCTACACCTAGTAGTTGTTTGGAGCTCAAAGAATACAAGGTTATTTTTCTTAGGAATCTTGTAATTAGTACCTCTGTAACAGCTTTATTTCATTTTTTTCAAAGGCTGTTGTTTTGTTCAATCATCAGATTTACTGAAAAGACAATGCTGGCGTGTTCTATTCAGAAAACGGGTTTTGTTTTAGTTTGACCAGTACTTTGACAAAGCATTTTTTGTTGTTTGGATTTGTTCCAGAGCTATATGTAAGTGAATGCTGACTTATGCCCTAGCCTTGTGGCTTCCTTAGGGCGGGTGAATAAAATGTTCCGAAGTCCCTCATTCTGATACACCAGCTAGCATCATATGCACTGATAGTAGTGGCAATATATCCAGTCTACT
>JAOXJM010000019.1:33616834-33641424 GCA_026413425.1 Tringa solitaria
CTCTACAGCCTCCTTTCAGGTAGTTGTAGAGAGCGATGAGGTCTCCCCTCAGTCTTCTCTTCTCCAGACTGAACAACCCCAGCTCCCTCAGCCTCTCATAAGCATGTGTCTCTCCCTCAGCCTGTATCATAAGCATAGGGTTTGTGCTGAGAGACAAGAATTACTCAGTAGTCAGCAAGGACAAACTGAGAGTTAAAGCTGCTTTTGTTTTTGTGGGGGCAACATGTCATCCACTACCAAGCTACCCTGAAATCTCATAAAGAAAGCTTGACCAAAGATGCTCCTTCACTCAAAGGACCTTTGCTTTTGTATGAATTCCAAAGTTATTGCTTGTGCAACATGTGTTGCAACAGATAAAGTGAAAGCAGGTCAAGAGTGCAACTGTTGGAATGTAAGAGGTAAGAACAGCTTGTCTTCAGCTAAACTGTGGTACTGAGGTCCCTCAGCACTTCAGCCCTGAGCAGGATTAAACAATCAATTTTCCTAAACACTACCATGCAATATCAGCCTTTCCTCATAGGAGAGTTGCTCCAGTCCCCTCATCATCTTTGTGGCCCTTAGTTGGATTCTCTACAGTACATCCATGTCTCTCTTGCACTGGGGAGCCCAGAAGTGAACCCAGCACTGCAGGTGTGGCCTCACCTGTGCTGAGAAGAAAAGAATCACCTCCCTTGACCTGCTGGCAATACTTTACCTAATGCAGCACAGGGTCCTATTTGCCTTCTTTGTGGCAAGGGCAAATTCTTGGCCCATGTTCAACTTGCTGTTAATCAGGTCCCTTCAGGTCCTTTCCTCACAAGCTGCTTTCCAGCTGGATGGTCCCCAGCATGGGCTGGTGCATGGTGGTTGTTCCTCCTCAGGTGCAGAACCTTGCACTACCTCTTGTTCTACTTCATGAGATTCCTTCATCTTCAATTCCTTCAATCTTCATTGCTTCAATATTTATTCCTATTAGTACATTGCCATGATGTCTTGTTATTTCTTCCATTCACAGTGAATAAGGTGAGTTCTAGAAATCTTGTATTGCTCCTCTATGGCCAACCATAGAAACTGAGGGCCATGTTTTCTTCTAAATGAATTCAAAATCTTGCACCATTTTGTGGAAGAGTATTGGCTTGACTGTGCATCCAAAGTCATCCTTTCCTCAATACAGCCACTGCAATACCCTTCTCATAGTGAAATTCTATCCTGATGGTAGTTCCATTTTGGTTGTGATATGTATTGTGTCCCTAAGGCTTCAGGAGAACAGCTTATCCCCTAACGCAGGACTATAGTCTGAAAAGCACATTTGATTCCCTCTGAATAAAAGACATTATATAAATGCAAGATGAGATTATGTAGCACTCCATAGAAAGTGGGTTTGCTATTTCCAGCTTTTGTGCTAGAAAGTATTAGGAAGCATTATCACTCAAATAAAAGGTGAACTGAACCAAGGGGTCTACAGAATGCCACATAGAATAGAAAATTCCTGTGGTAAGGACAGAGGAAACCAAGCCTAGTTTCTGAAAAGCTTTGTGATTGCTTTCATCCAAGAAGAAGAAACAGCAGACAAGTATGAGAACCAGTCTGCCCAAAGAGTCAAAAGTTGCATCAGTAGCAGGGAATTAGTAAAAGAAGTGAAAACTCAATTAAACAATTTTCTTGGCAATTAATTAATATAGCATGAAAAAGATTCCAAACTCACCTTCCCACTTTATAATAAAATAAACTATCAGCATGAAATCCTGTAGATAAATATTTCAACTTCCTCCATGCAAGAGCAATTACTGTAGGACTTAGGAAATTTTAAGAAAAAAAATCAATTATCTCATCAAATGAACTCATACAACTTCATATCTGCAATCAACTTTTTAATACTACCCAACATGGCCTTCACTGAAGTTAACAAATATTCATTCAAGAGGCAGAAAAACCTTTTGGAAGAAATAACTCACTTCTCAAAAATCTCACAAGCTTATTTCCATTGTGTCATAAATGGACATGTGGCCACTGTAACCACCTTGGAAACACAGAAATTTTATTAATTCAGAGTAGCACGATATAAACATGGCTTTAGGGCTTCCATAGCTAGCTGACAAGTCTTCCTTGCCTTGCCTAGTACTGCAAAAAGGTGTTCTCCAGGAGCACCAATCTCTGCATTGCATCCCCAGTTCCCTCCTTCCTATTTCTGAGGTAGTACTTCCTCGTAGGCCGATATTCTACATCTCACCATCTCCCATAGCTCTTCTCCAACTTCCTGCTGTAGGTAGCAAGAAACTTTCTTACAACCTAAAGCTTTAGTAATGCAGCTAAATCTCAAATCTTAACTGAAATTACACTTTCCACAGGAACTACTACAAGACCAAATATCTCTTTATTCAGAGAATATCTTGTATCTCTGTCCACTTCAGGTACTGCAGCTATCATCAAAATATATTTAAATAGTTAAAAAACAAGGTGTCAATATACACCATCAAGTATGGTTCCTGGAAAGAGCAGGATTTGTAATACTTCACTTATCTTTATGGCAACTGTGCCCTAGTGAGAAACAGGAGAAAGTCTGCATTCAATTGCTACCTATCCCTGTGTCGTAAATCTAGAAAACCCTCAAACTCAGATCTGGAGGTTTGTTAGTATCAGCTACCCCATACAGACTGGTATTCAGGTTAGAGGCCAAGTGTTCCTTTGTTAGGAAGGGTTCAGTAATAACCATCAGTGAAATAGTGATGGCCATCTAGTTAACTTTTCACAATTCCTCCAGAAGGAAGTGCTGCAAAGATCAGGGATAAATATCGGGATGTCTTAGGATAAAAGCCATAACCTCAAGGCCAAATAGATCAAGAGCAGAAACGAAGGCATTGTGGTATCAGAGGCAACGCTTTGCTGTGAGAACATTTGCAGTGTTGATGTTAATTCAGGTTAGATGTATATGCCAAAAGTTCAGCTTAATATGTTTACATCCACAGTTTATTCCTAAATTGTTTGTTTGGGGGTTTTTCTTGCTGATCCACTAATGACACTTTATTTATGCCACATTGATACAGTAAGTCAACTATGTGAATACAACTGAAACATCCTTGAAAGGGGCTGCAGCAAAGCCTTTGACCTTATCAGACACACAACCATTTGAGTATAGGTTCAGCCTGTCACAGGATTCCCACCTATTGAGAAGCAGAGAACAGCTGAGGGACTCTGAAAACGCCTTTTTTTAACTAGGAAGCACAGTCACTCCAAAGTGTGACAGTATTGCTACGGATGTCTGCAGACCCCTGCCATGAACTATCATAAAATCATTTGTCGTTTCTATCTAGTTAGCCTGCAGCATATTACAAAAACAGCAGCAACAAAAACCACACATTGCTATTGACTTTCTGAAACCAAGTGTAAGTCAATGGATGCACCTGGCTTAATCTGGTTCAATAGCCTGAAGGCATTTCAGCAAACCAGGGCAGGGAGACATGATGGAGAGAGTATTAAAACTGTAAAACAACATGAGGCATAGTTTGACACCAGTGTGTGGTAGATCCAAGCGCTTATTTGTACGAGTAGATCATCCAAGCATTCCAAGAGATGTACCAACACCTTTCAAGGTGAGAGCACGCTGGCTGGCCTGATTCAGGATCTGTGTTATTAGGGGAGCTAAAAAGAGTGGTTTAATTTCAGGCAGAATTCCAATATCCCCAAATTTGCTCATCTTCCAAATCAGAACAAAGTTAGTTGATCATTTTTAATGGAACGGAAAGTAAAAAATCTCAGACTTCTGTTTTCCAATATAATCAACCCTTATATGGTGGTGGTATAACAATGTAAAAAAGCTAAATCTGGTTGACAATCTGAACAACTTACTTCAACAATTCCTGTCATAAGAAAAAAGGTCTGAAAAGTGTGGTTTTGTCAGTTTCAGGTGTAGAACTGTTGCAAAAATACCCCAAAATCTAATCAGCTGACCTCTATTGCATTATAGTTAGGTAAGCACATACAGAATGCAGAGTTTTGTCTCCTTCAGAATTTAAGGCATCTATTTGGAAATGGATCAAATTTGACTTTACCTGGCTGAATGTTGATTGATTTAGCCAACTGAATTAAGTGCAATGAGCATTAAGTTATACTTTTCTGGCTACAAACCGAGCTTTAGCTACATATTTTGCTAACAACCTCCTGTAAAAACACATACATGTACTTATTTAAAAGAGAAATTGTTCGTAATCCAGTAAAAACACTTCTAAGCAAAACACATTAATAAATTATAAAATGTAGCACAGAAAAATGAAAGTGAAATCTCATTTTCATGCATTATTTTGACATACACATTGGAACCTAAATAAAATCTTTCCTTTCTTCAAGTTTTCTAATTTTAAGGTAACGCAGTTCCCCTTTCAATGTCTGTATGGCTGCACCGTCCCTCTTCATACTTGGGGGCAATAGAGGAACCACATAAGCCATGTAATCATCACTTTTTAAAACAGCTTGCTGACAAAACAGAATACAGCCATATGCTCATAAACCTCTCCAGAAACTCTGTTGTTTTTCATGCCTTGCCTATTGTAACCAAATAGGTATGAAGAAAAAGCCTTCAAGACGTTAGCAAATAGAGTAAGCACAGAAAGCAGTTCAAACAACTTCAGCCTTCCCAATTCTGCTCCTAAGAAATGGAGGAAAATAAAATGAGTTTCAGGGTCTTCTTAAGGGCTCTTCACTGTGAAACAAGCTGATGACCCCCTCCTTTCTAGAAAGAACATGGCAACATGAACAGCAAAAGGAGATTTATAGCTAATTATTTGCTATTACCTTGAAATATGTCAAAAGGCCTATTTTGGAATTTGAAGATTGCTATGTTACAGTGCAGAAGAGGATAGCATTATATGTAATGCACAATCCTCCTATAGATCAAAAGCAGTAACAGGCAATAAAAGTACAGACAAAATAAATCAAATCAATTTGAAAAGAAGTTGCATAAATTTGCATGTCTGAACTGGCAAGGAAGAATTGCTTTCTGATCAGAAATCTGCATATATGAAGTCTATTTCTAAGAATGTAGGATGCATATGTAGCTACCTAAAAATGCATGGTGTTGATCTTACTTGACACCTAAAACACGAACATTAGTTAAACCTGAAATTGCACAAAAACAACTTTAGCATTTAAAGTAGTCGGAGTGAAAACACTTACCTAGAACAATATTCACAATGAACTAATACACTGATGACATCTACACAGTAGGTACAAACTGGGTAGTGAAATCCAATCAGCAGGTGTAACATTTTGTAAACAAGTCTTTTCAGTAGATATTTGGATACAATATTTCAAACATTTGCACAAAGTTTCAGAGTTCGGTTTGGGATCCAGACTTTTTTATTTTTTTAAATGTTCAGTGCAGGAAACTATTTGAGGCGGTCAGGAGGGACTCTGATCGACCTAAAATTCACACTTACATCATCATCAGTTGTCACTTTCAGCTTTGGTTTAGAGTATGGAAAAGAGATTTGTATCCCTAGAAACATTCACAACAACAGACTAGTTTAAGTCTTTAAGATAAAATTGTAAGAGACAGCATCACCATGGTCGTGTCAGGTCTTCATACATCAAGATGGGCCGAACGCCTTTAGCAGATGCCAACATGCCAAATTTCTTTTCCTGCATGACGTCCTTACCATATGAAATCTTGCCATTAAAAACATCCCTCCACACATCCTCCATATTAAGTCAGCCAAGCAGGAAAGGGGATGAAAAGGGAGAATATGTGCATTTGCCAGTCCAGCTTGGAGGAGCTGCTAGCAGGTGTGCCAGCTCAAAAGCTATTCCCAGCAGACTGGTGGGGCTTGGACCCCTTCAACCAGTCAGGTTTCCCAGGAGAGCTATCTACAAATTATTTTTTTCCTGTCTGCTCCATACATAGATATATCACGTGCAATAAGAAAGTAATCTGTCTGTGTTAAAAAAAAAAAAAAGAAACCAACAAAATCAAACAACAAACAAACCCAAATAAAAAACCCTCAAACAAACAAACAATCCACAACAGAGTGGAAGAAAATGTTTTAAAGGGATATTCTGTTTAAGTGATTTCTCTTGTCATTTTGTTTGTGTAAACAGTTCCCCAGGTGGCCTCACACAGAGAAAGATCAAAGAAAATGCATGCTATTTTTGTCATTTTTCTTGTTAATGTCTGTTACAGTAGCAAACCATGGGTAGGAAAAAAAAAAAAAAAGATTCAAAAACTGCATCCATTTTAGACTCAAGTGTTTCTTTTCCTACAGTAAAAACCAAGCTATCTGAGGAAAAAAATTATTACCTTATAAACAAGTGCACTGATATAATATTATCAAAGTGCCTCAAAAAAATGCATGTCTTGAGAGTGTCCAACTTGGGATAGCTTAAGAAAGAGTTTTAAAATGTGCTTAATGTCTGCAAGACCACCTAAAGGACCAGGCACTGGACACTTGAGAAGACTTAGACCTCCAATGTCTCACACTGAGCTCACAGTCAAATTGACGTTCAATTTCTGTCTCTAAGATTATTTAAAAAAAAAAAAAAAAAAAAAAAAAAAAAAAGACCAAAAAAAACCCCCCCCCAAAAACTTGACATTTTAATTCAGAGATTCAGAGTGAGTACCAGAAAAAGTAAGAGGCAGCTGTGAAATCTAATGGGTTCCAAGGCGGAAATATGACATGGCAACGATCTCCCTATCATGTAGTCTTCTTGTACCTAAATATAAAAATGATGAAGTGTATGTTTCCCATGGTAGATATCTGCATTTATGCAAATCTTCATTCTGCTATTTCTTGCAAAAGTGTGTTGACAGACAGGTAGTCTTCCTATCAATCAAAATCAGAATTCTTTTACCTTTCCAGCAGGATGTAGAGCAGACATGTTGGTCCTGTAAAGCAAATATTGCGCGTAAAAGTTTAATTGAAAGACCAAACATTTAGCAGTTCTGTTGCTGTGTAAATGTTTTTTATTCTAGAGTTCTTCCATTAATACAATGAGATGTTTTTTCCTCCTCTCCTCAGATTCACAGCAGTTATTGACTCTGAGACTCAATCAGACAAAAAAAAAAATCTGCTGCTAATTTGTGTTCTTAAAAGTATTGCTAAATTAGCCTGCTTACAGAAGCAACATTCCCTATTTTTCCAGCAAATCAACACATTTGACATGACAAAAATCCAAACTTGGAATGAGTCCAAACCCCAAAGTCAGATCCAAACCTACATCTCTAAAATGTGGAGTTATTTATAGGAAGGGGGGCAGTTTGGGCACATCTAAAACCAAAACCTCAAGTTGAACTTTGGTTTTGATTCAGTGTTAAAACTACAGGTTCCTTCTGGTTCTATCCAAATCATTTGGTTCATTACTTGTCTGAGGAACAAACTACCCAAGCAGTAATTGTCCAGCAATTTGTCTACTGAATACTTATTTAATCCTTTCTGCAAAAATACAACATTTGAGCCGATACCATAACTTTGCATTCATAGATAAAGCATTTGCAGTTGGAGGTAGTCCACACTGGGAACTCCTTAGGAGACCATAAAAACCACAAGATGTACAAACTACTTTTTCCCTCTTTTTCTCTTCCTTATTATTTTTTTTTTTTTTTAAATCTCAAAGTGCAGTTTGAAACTTGATCCCGTTGCAGGAGATGAGGATTGGAGTGGAGCAGGAGGGAGATGAAAAGAGGAAGTTTTAATGCCAACAGCAGAAACACACCAGTAACACTCCAGAAGTATGCTCGGTTGTAATTAATAGCACAAAGTTACAACTTGCAGCTGACATTGGTTACAGTGAAAGGTCAGCATCCTGCCGCCCTCTGCATTTACTGATTTGGAAGATTGTTTCAGACTGTCTTTCCCACTCCCATGTATTCACACTCCCCTGGGTTTCCCTGTCTAGCTGATCCTTGCAGCATTCTTTAACTTCCTTATCATCTCTATAAACAGTGGGCAAAACTCCCAAAGGCAAATTAATTCAATGCGTTTCTTCTCCCTGCCTATTTCCCACCCTTCTCCCTCGTCACCTTCACATGCGATTTTTATTTTTATCACTGCTCTGGGAGCAGGGTTGACAGTACATCACTCATCTCCTTGACTGTGGGTGCGTATCCCAGCCAGGTCCCAACATCTTGAGGTACAAACTAGGACAGCTAAATTAAGAGGAAGTAGCAGCCTGATTTTTGAACTATATTGCCAAGAGACTGACACCCAGGGAAGACCTTAGAGATTGCCTGTGGCACTGTTTCAACACAACCAGTGCACCACTTGCATACGCGTTCCCCATCAGTGTGGCCTGATCCCCACGGCAGCCTCTGGACACTATCTCCATACTGCTCACTAACACCCAGCCATGCTGTGAGAGCTGGCAGGAAATGAAATTCCCCTTCAATTTTCTTGCTTTCCTCCCTTTATTTTTCAAGAAAGCAAAACATGAAGGCTTCTTTCCCCCACCTCTAATTGGCAGGGACATTTGCTGTTGAGCAGTAATTTCACTATTAGCAATTTTTACATGAAAAACAGAGAGACACTTTGAAAATCAGTTTTCTAATGGAAATCTGGACAGGAAGGTAATGACTGCTGGCAACACTTCTTGCTTGTAGCTATTAAACACTCCTCAGGAGAGTTATACGCTTCTACGAACAGCTCAAATACCAATTATACCTTGGGGACCCGCACTGTTGCTGCTGAACAAATACCTAAGAACTTTACCAAAGAAATGGAAATACAGAAGCAGAGAAAGTAGGTATTTTGAGTGGAAAAGAGAACTTCAAGACTCTGAGAGACTCATCCTAATGAAAGGCCTGTCTCAGAGTTAGGAACAAAGCCTGAGTAACCCACGTCTGTACTGCATTCACAATAAACCCAAGTGAAAGGGTAGGAGGCTGTTTCCACTACAGTTCCTCAATATTTTGATTACTGTTTTCATGGACAGTGGTAAGTCACTTAGGACACAGTGCATGTATGCTAGGCGTAAAGAGTGTCAGGAATTGTTTGAAATTCAGGACAAAGCCATGGTAGCGGTAGCCTGAGTTCATTGCTAAGAATGTAGATGGTAGCTATTAAAGTTATACGACAGCCTTGCAAGAAGACATGCAGTTGCAACCATCCAGAGTAAAAGCAGTATCTGGCTGAGAGACAACCTGCTATTTAGTGAAAGGTGGTTGCACGCATTGTTGTGGTGTGCAACATAGCTCATAAAACTTATGAGCCATGCTGGACGATGTGACCTGACTGCCATTTGTTCAGCTTCATTGGCAGGGTAATTAAAAACAATTGTGTACTTGGAAAGATAACACTTTTAATCCAGCATGTGGCTTGAAGGCCAAACTGAATTTACAGTGAATAATTCACATTTCAGGAATCTTTGACTTTAAAAAAAAAAAATACCCAAAAAAACCCCACCCAGAAACAACAAACAAACAAACAAAAAAAAACCCACCCAAAGAAACCCCACCAAAACTCAAACACCAGTCTGGGCAGAAAAGCAGATACCAGAACACATAGTTTCTGGATGGTCACTCCATAATGACCCACTGCTGCAATTTACTGTGCCCGTGTACTTCACCCCTCTCTTCTCTCAATTATAGTCAGTGGTCCTGTGGTGGACAGTAGGCTGGTTGTATTCATTTCTCAGTTTGCACTGTGTTCCTTTGAGGAGAAGAATTGGTGTAAGCCCTCCCAGGGAGAGGGAGGGAGGGGAGTGCTCGGGGCTGCCAGGGAAGGGAGCATGCCCTGTGAAAGGCTGAGTGAGCAGCCACACAAGCCAGATGTGACAGAAAGAATGTCTCGACAACTGGAGGAGGCTGCAGTGCCGCCAAAACCCTGAAGGTTACGGAAACCTATTCAAAACAAGCATGGGACCTACCTGCTAGGCCACAGTGGGAAGTGGGAAAGCTGGGTATAAACAATATTCTTAAAAAGAAACCTATCTCCCTTTGACATTTTATGTTTCTCTTTCAAAAGTTAAATTCCCTATTGTTTATTTTTATAAAATCTAACTTTTTTATTTTGAAAGTCTTCTATTCTCACACTGGAAGATGATAGCATATTCATTGTAAACCTCCGTTTATCTTGGTTCCTGTAACGTATCAAGGATTATGATCTTACTCACTAACCCTTCTTGCAAGAACTTTTACAGACCAGGGACTGGCATTTTCTCTTACAGACTGGAACTGTTAAGCTTCTCAGAGAAAGCATGGTCAAATCATCAATCAAAGCAACTTTTGTTATTCACAGGCAGTTGAAGCCCTTCACAGAATAAAGCACAACTCATGCAAGTATCATCTTATGCAATGAGTGATCACTTAACACTACAAAGGACCAGACCAACCAATAAAGTATCTGCTAAGCTGTTTAGGTACTTATAAATAGCACTCCCATCTATATTTGCAAACAAGAGTCCCAGCAAAAGAAAGAATAGTTGAAAGATTATAATACCTATTCAGAGCTAGCCTAGAGTGATGTATTTGATAGTTTTGATTTGCAGTTGTGCCAGAGTTTTCATTTGACTTCTCTAGAGAGGATGAAGAAGAAAACTATAACAAATGGGTTTACCAGAAGTGTATATAATACTTATGGGTGGGATACTGTCAAACAGAGGATGTAAAGAGAAAAAAAATATTTGGCAGGAGTAAATGAAGCTGAAGGGTTAAATAGTGCAGCTTGGAGGGACCAGATCTGAAATTACTACTGGAATAACTACAGTTAACCAATATAAGTGATCACCTGTTTGAAGCCAAAGCTTACAAAAGGCCAACAATGTTCTGGCACTGAATACTTTTTAATAAATACAAATCATTACAAGAGGGAAAGGCTTTAGAAGCTCCACATCATAGGGAAAAATATTAACCAGGTAAAGCTTCATATACGATTGCAAACAGCAAAAGTCAGCACAATAACCAGCACAGAAGAAGAAATGCAAATCCTTACCTCATGTTGAAAGCACCATCAAAGCAATTAGAGAGAATGAATCCACTACTAGTTCAGGTAAATTTTTCAAAGCAGAGATGGATATTGTAATAGGAGTCAGCATTTGAAATATTATTCTAAATGCAAATGCTGTGCATTAGTTCTCAGCTGAACATAGGTACACAACCAATAGTAAAAAATAGTGTTATTAATAAAAGAAGGAAAATGTGAGGACAAGGAATACTAACTACGTTGTTAGAGGCTGATGTCGGTTACCAAACTTGCAGTAAAATACAGGGGGCAGAACATACAGAGCATAAGCAGAGAATGCAGTAGTCTATGAAGGAAAAAGCCAGAGCAAAAATACAATTTTCAACCTATCACTCTATCATGAGAAAGATCTCTTCATCTCTTTTATGACTGAGAACAATTGCAAACTGCAATACTCTCACCATTAGTCAGGGGAGGTTAAAACTCACATAGGCATACAATGCCATTTCTTGCACTTTACTTATCCAAAGGCCCTGAAGGAAGATATTAAGGGGCTTCACATCTATCCTTTTGTCCCAACAGATTACAAGCAGTTAAAGAAAAAAAACACAAAAAGACTCCAAAACTCCACCAGGACAGACTAAAGGAAGAGAGCTTCAGGATACAATGACCAGAACAAGTGAAATTTATTTGCAACAGCTGCAGTGTTTGTTTTAGAAGGAAACCCTTGGAGGTCCAGGTGCAGGATACCTCAGGGTCTAATTGGGCATTCTTATGAAAGTCAGCTATTAGGTGTAGTATGAATATTTGCAATGTTTTCTTATGCTGTTGATTTAAGAGTTGGGGAGTTAAGTTTTGGCTGGGGAAGAAAGATAGGATAAGATAGGTTGTGTCTCTCCACAGGAGAGAACGGGCACAGGGGTATCAATGTCATATACAGTTAGTCAGCACGAGCCAGAGACTAAACCAATTGTTCCAGAGGTGCCACAAACTGTCATCCCTGACCGGTGAAGTGGAGGCAGGGCATTCTCTCGTTCAGTTTATACAGAATCATAGAATGATCGAATGGTTAGAGCTCAAAGGGACCTTAAAGATCATTGAGTTCCAACCCTCCTGCCATGGGCAGGGACACCTCCCACTGGACTAGGTTGCTCAAACACTGGTCTTAAACACTTCCAGGGATGGAGCATCTACAACTTCTCTAGGCAACCTCGTCAGTTCTCTTACCACCCTCAGAGTAACTTCTTCCTTAGAGTAATTTCTTCCTTATATCTAATCTAAATCTCTCCTCTTTCAATTTAAAACCATGACCCCTTGTCCTATCAATACATTCCCTGATAAAGAGTCCCTCCCCATCTCTCTGTAGCCCCCTTAAGATACTGCAAGGTTGTTGTAAGATCTTTGTGGAGCCTTCTCTTCTTCAGGCTGAACAACCCCAGCTCTCTCAGCCTGTTTTCACAGGAGAGGTGCTCCAGCCCTCTGATCATTTTCGTGGCCCTCCTCTGGATCTGTTCCAACAGGTCTCTGTCCTTCCTGTGTTGAGGACTCCAAAGCTGCACATAATACTCCAGGTGGCATCTCACGCAGAGTAGAGGGTTAGAACCACCTTCCTCAACCTGCTGGCCAGGCTTCTTTTGATGCAGCCCAGAATGTTCATCTCACCTCTGAGACAAGCAGATCTCATGCATCAGGAAATAAAGCTTATTATCAGATGGCATTAGGAAAATACTTCTCCCATGGTTAAACTGTTCCGTGATTTTGTGCCTTTCAAGTAATTTGTGCTGTCCGCTGAGACACTTGGAAGAAGATTGGTCTAGGTGGTTCATTGATTTTTTCACTACCATAATTATTATCATTAAGTTATAAAGATCATGTAAAGACTTGTGAAATAACTTTGTTGAGTCAGAGATTCAAACAGATTGGACAAGGAGGACCAGCGTTAAAGCAGGGACTGTATGAGGTTTTCTACATTACTCTTCTTCGCAGTTCAGGAGCTGCTCTGTCATGGAGTCTTCTGGGTAGGTATCTATGGATCAGTTCTTAAGTACTAAAAAGACATTAGGAAAACCAGAAATATTTAAAAAATAACCTATAGTTTTCTAACTATGCAAACAAATGTTTAAACACCCAAATATCTAGAAACAAAACTTAATCTTTGAGCATTCTATGTCTCCATTTTCCAATAATTAGAATATTTTATTACTTCATAAATGTGTTCATTCACACAAAACAAAAAAACCACACTATTTCAGGCTGCTACAATAAAATGAGCTGAAAAAGAGAAGAAAAAGATTAATTAATCAGCTATGCAGAATTGCAGTCTCATTTGCAGATATATATTGCACTCCTAGCACAATTACAATATACTTCAGAATAAAACCCTACTCAGTGCCTGGTGTGATTGTCTGGTTTGTTTCACCTCATGTATAATCATCCTGGTGCAGGTTATTCATTTGAACATATACAAACTTGTGATTTTCAATATTTTGCTGCTTTCACTTTCAGTGGACCCATTCACCAAAATGCAAATTTGTCAAGAGAATTCTTGATGGAGGCTTCAAAACTACAATTAATATGTAATTTTTTATCTCCTCTAAAAATATAGACTTTTCTCAGAGTGGGGAAGATAATGCTTTCTTATAAAAGACAGCAGTTGCACTATCACTTCAAGTAAAAACAAGAACACCATCTATAGCACAGCAGAATTTGTTAATATTAATATATAATTAATATATAAAATATATATAATATATGTAATATAATATATAAAATATATAACTAATATATAAAAATCTTGCTGCATGAACACAAACGTTAATAGTAACGGTTATAATAATTTCAATAAGGATATTTTCTCCTAGAACATATGCTGGCTACAATGCGAGCTGGAGTTTAAAGACTTCATGCAAAAATATTTCATCCAGAGGCCACTGAAGGATAGGACATACCATTTGGGTAGTTTTAACCTCCTACAGAAAGATTCCACCTCCTCACTTTATTGCTGTCACAAAAGTCAATTACATAAACAGCATCTAGGCTTGCATTCATTATTTTTTTCTGCAGCTAGGAAGACAGTGGCTGCTGTATGATGCGTGCAGGTCAGTGACAGAAAGAAGGATCAGATAAAAATCATGGAATCACATAGTCACAGAATGGTTGAGCTTGTAAGGGAACTCTGAAGGTCATCTTGTCCAACTGCCCTGCTCAAGCAGGATGTCCAGGATCATGTCCAGACAGGTTTTTAAGATCTCCAAGGATGGAGACTCCAAAACGTCTCTGGGCAACCTGTGTCAGTGCTCATAGTGAAAAAGTGCTTCCTGATGTTCAGAGAGATCCTCCTGTGTTTCAGTTTATGCTCATTGTCTCTCATCCTGGCATTGGACACCACTGTAAAGAGCCTGGCTCTGCACTCTTTGCATTCTCTCTTCAGGTATTTGTATACATTCATAAGATCTCCGCTTTTTCGTCTGCAGGCTGACCAGTCCCAGTTCTCTCAGCCTCTCCTCATAGAAATGTTGCTCCAGTCCCTTCATCGTCTTTGCGGCCCTTTGCTTGATTTTCTCCAGTATGTCCATGTCTCTCTTGTATTCTGGAGGCCAGAACTAAGAACAGAACTGCAGGTGTGGCCTCACCTGTGCTGAGGAGAGGAAAAAGAATCACCTCTTTTGACCTTCTGGCTCATGTTCAACTTGACATCCATCACGACTCTCAGGTCCTTTCCCTGGAAGCTGCTTTCCAGCTGGGCGGTCCTCAGAATGGGCTGGTGCATGTGGTTGTTCCTCCTCCACGTTCAGTTCCTCGTTGAACTTCATGAAGTTCCTGTTGACCCATTTCTTTAGCCCCTCTGAATGATAGCACAATCATCTGGTATATCAGCTGCTCCTCCCAGTTTTGTGTCAGCAGCAAACTTGCTGAGGGTACACTCTGCCTCATCATGTAGATCATTAATGAAGGTGTTAAACAGAACTGGACCTAGTTTTGACCCTTGGGGCACTGCTAGTTCCTGGCCTCCAACTAGACTTTGTTTGACTGATCAGCACTCTCTGGACCTGGCCATTCTGCCAGTTTTCAATCCACCTCACTGCCTGCTCATCCAACCGATACATCAACAGCTTGTCTACAAGGATGTTAAGGGAGACAGTATCAAAGGCCTTACCAAAGCCACGTAGTCATGGTGAAGCCATGCACCTGATGATTTCCTCTTCCTTAAAGTAGTTGTAAATAATTTCCAGGACTAGCTGCACCATCACCTTCCCAGGCATCAATGTGAGGCTGATTGACTTCCATTAAAAAAAAAAAATTCAAAAAAACCAGTAGATCCTCAATGGTCAGATTATATGCAGATTGACATGTTGCTTTAAAATGGTTTGAAGGTATCATGGCCCAAGCAAGTTTTGGGCAAGGACTCCACAGGCATCCCAAACACAGAATACTGTGAGTAACAAATGAGCAGGGAAAGAAAGCACATCAGGTGATTCAATTCTTTGCAGTATCAGAGTTCAGTACAGGAAGGTTCATTAAGTGGACAGCACAACAGAATTCATTACATCCACTACACCAGATCTTAGCTGTAAAACTCTACCTTATACACACATTTTGTGTCTCCTCCCACCCTTTATTTTCAGTTCAAGAATGTCATATTTAAAAGCAAAGAGCAAACAACAAGCCCTATATCTGCAATGCTTCAGGTCTGCTCTGACTTAATTAGGACTTTAGAGTTAAGCACTCTGTGACACATTCTGATATCTGGCTATCCCTTTTTTTTCGCTCAGTATGGAAAGGCTAATTGTTTTGCTGAGGTAGTGTCATGTGCCAGAGGTGGCTGGGAAGGAGTCAGATAATTGACTAAGCTCCTGCTGATAATGTAGACCTTTTCCCCTTTCTTTTCAGTTTCAATAGGTTTCTTTTTTTTCCATCCTCAGAGCCATTATTAACTTTTCCTTAACTGTTATAAATTGCAGGGAGTGGACAACCTCAAATCTAACATGTGGAAATGAAAAGGGGAAAAGATTGCCCTGTAAAGAATTCCTTTAAAAAAATTTTCATGTTCCATAACAGAATATTAAAATTACATAGGCGCAATCACAATGAAAACCTTGTGTTTTATTAAAAATAAATCTTGCCCAAGGCATCAATTTCTGGCTTAAACAGCAAACTTTCAAATTTTAAAGGAATAAAGGGCCTTGAATCGGACTGTGTCCGGCAGCTGTCAATAATACAGCATCTTTTTGATATATTGCTATTTTCTGGACACTCAGGTCCCTCCCCCAGGTCCTGGCATGAAAAGAATAGATATGGATGCATACCCTTAGTGAAGGATCATTTTTCTATGTGTTGTTTGCTTGCTCCATGCATAGCCTCATTTGTTTGTCATGAGCTTGCATGTCAGAATTTTCTCTGTCTGACCTTATCTGATTCCTCCATTGGACCTTCTTCCAGGCCTGAGCTTCTTCCCACTTTAAGAGTTTGAAAGAACACCTTTTGGCAAGCATCAAAGTCCATCTGGAGAGACAAATGGAAGACTCCCAGGTAGCACACAGTAACACTCATGCCAGTTTCTCCTCTGGAGGGTGGAAGGAGCACCTGGTCTTCATTAACATCACTGCTATGGTTAATGTGTTGCAGGTGTTAAAGTGTGTAGCTGAAATCTGACAAAACACCTGTCTTTCACAGAAACATTAGATCTGTTTAGTGTGGGACACTACCCCCTCAGGTATGTTTTATCCTGCCTTGAAAGCCATAGTAAGCATTGCCCTGTAATTATGAAATCAGAGTCATCATTTGCTGGGAAGAATTCTTTAACAAATTATACCTAATTACTCTGAAATTACCTTTAATTCATGGTAAAAACATGGCTATACTCTGTTCTATAACACCTTCCTTTTTATCTTTATGGAAATATGATTACACACTATCAAACTGGCACAACCAGTCATAATAAACAGCTGCAGCTAGTTCTCTGGTTAATAAATAGGAACTGGACATGTGCCATAGATTATGTTTTCTGGAATGCTGCATCAAAAATTATCCAGTTAATTCCCTAACAACAGTAATTTTTTCACTCCCACTCAAGCCAGGAGTGTTTGGATTTGAGGTATTGGTTCAGTCTATTATACAGACCAGAAACAATAGAGGAGATTGGATCTGCCTCTGAATTTCATCAAATACAGTGAGCATTTGGAGCAGGATCTTAAGCTTACAATTTACTACCTCAGGGAGCCAAAATACAGCTCTGAGATGTTGCTTAAGTAACGTGATGCTGAGTAAGAAACAGATTTGTAAACATATACAACTCTCCAATTTTTTCACTATTCTCATTATCAACTTCAGACATGTCCATTTATATATGCTAGGAAGATTAAGTATTCAGAAGCAGAACTTAATATGGAAAGGGGAAATGCAAACTATTTCACTATGTAAATACACAAAAAAATTTACTTAGGAGCAAAATCTTTTCTCAAATAGATGTAATTTATTACCATGTCATAGGTTGTCTCTGGACATGCTAGACTTCTTTCTGAAATAAGAGTATCATAAATTCTTTTTTCCACTTTACTCTCTTCCAATCACTGTGCCATTTAGAAGACAGTTTTAAACACATTTTCTTGTAAGAGGACTAATTAATATAAATGTAAGTCCCTAGTAGCACCCACCCAAACACCAGCAGTGGTGAACTTCACTTTTAAGGAATTTATACAAAATAGCAGCTTTCTTCCTCCAGGAAGACCTATTCTGCAGTGAAGACAAACCTAACATATCCAACACAATGTATCCAATCTTTCTCTTTCCTTTTTCTTTTTTTTTCTCTTTTTTTTTTTTTTTTTAAGTAGGCTGTAGGAAATATACTTTTTGTTTAAACAGTACACAGTAAAACAGGATCTTTGTCATGAGTAGACCTTCAGGCATTACTGAGATACAATGAATCCTGATACTTTCAGATATTTCCTTACAGGTTTGATATATCACTTTTAGGGGCTGTCTTTTCATTGGGAGTTCATATCTTCAGTGTTCTCTCAGAAACATAAATGAATACAGTCACTAAGTAGTTAAAACACGGAATAGCAGCTAGGATTAGACAATGTTATTTTATTGTTCAGCTTTTATTTATTTTAAAAGAAAACTTTTTAGATGGCCCTTTGGAAAGTATACTGAACTCCCTCTAAGCAATTTTATTTATGGAGTTTCCTTTTTCCAGTATGAGATGCAACTGGTGGGCCATAAATCAGTTTTCAGAGTTCCTTTAATGAAAACATTCCCATCTCATTTAATGCTTCCAATGCAGGATCACATTCCCTTCTGTGTAGCAGGAATGTCTGTTGAACTCAAACACACAGACTCCTAAACTACTGTAATCACAACCTACCTACTCCCTAAATGTTTTCAGCAGTTAATTACTAATTCAAATATGTTGTTAAAATGTGCCCTCATTGTGCAATGACTATCCAGCTTTAAAGGAAATAGTATTTTCAACATCTCAGTACTTTTTTATGGCAAACTTCATGTAAGTGTGTCAGTGAGCAAAGAATTCCGTCATCTTTTTTGTTAAGTTTTGAGCTTTCTTATTGAAATCAGAATGATTCCTTCATCGTGCAGCAACAGAGCTGCAATGCTTATAGGTGTGATGATCTGCAGCATTTTGATAATATTTATTTTCAGAGTGCACATGAGTCCTGTTTCTTTTAGCAGGTAGTTGAAGGGAGGCAATGAAAAAAGGATCCAGTCGCATATACAAAACAACTTTCATCAAAAGGCCTCTGTTAAGCAGTTAAGACTTTGTCAGATGTAGCTCAGACTCGGTGACCTCTTTCCCAACTACAGTATTGGGCCATTCAGCTGAGAAACCTCTTGTTCACAGTTATTGTTAGAGACAGTGTGGTGTACAGCGGAAAGGCTCAGTGCAAGGGGCATGCTTTAAAAGGTTCATTACATCAGTATTGTTCTGGGTGCAACTATAGTATAGCAATTTTTTTCTCCTGTCATGGAAAGGAGAATGTAAGCACTCTGGATGCTTACCTCCCAAGACCCACTAATAGGCAAACCATTAGCACCTTTACCCACTGACCCACAGTTGTGGAAGGGCCAGCTGTTGCACAGCCACAGCTGCTTCCTTCTTACAAATTCTCTGTTCTAGAGCCAAATCCAAAGAACAGTTTTCCTCCAGTCCAGCCTCAAACCAAAAGCCCCCAGGTACCACAAAAAAGTCTATTCCTGGCAGCACAGGAATCCTAAGAGTACTTCCTAAGGCAGTTTTATGTCAAGAATTTGTGCCCTTCTTACCATTTCACCCCCTTTGGACTTGCACACTTCTCAAACACACCCTGAAATAAAGCGCTAGAACTACCAAGAATGGTAAAGAAAACCTTAACAATTTTTTGCTGAAGCAATTCCCTTTTTTGCACATATATGGCCTTTCATTGTCTCCCCAGTATACATCTTTAAAATCTTTTCTGACAATTCCAGCAGCTTCTGACTCAGATATTCCTGGTGATTTTAAGTTATTTTCTTTTAGTGAAAAGATAATGAAAGGATTATAGTTTTCCCTTTATACAGCAATTATTTTAAATTGCTGGCAAGTAATAGGTGTTTAAAAACACAACATATTTTTTGGCCCAAAAGTGAAACTAGAGAACATGTATCTGTTAGATAAAAATACACATAAAATCTGAGCTGAAGAGACACCAAGTTTAGAGCCTGTTCCAGGGGAATGGCTGGTAGTTCAGAGAGGGCATAGCTGTCCCAGCAGGCTAGCACATGTCACAGTCCATCCTGCCTGCTCCCTCCCACTCAGTCAGGTAGAGATGCAGGCAATTATATGCCACCAGGGTATTGGAGATGCAAAAGGAGTTTGAGGCACAAACAGGTTTAAGGGTAGCAATTGAAGTTATGGTGGGTTTGTGATGGAAGTTGAAATAGGACTCAAATCCTCTGAAAACTAGGCTTCATTAATTTTATTGCTTGCATACCTTGTTTCATCTTTACAATTCACACTCTAACCTTAGCAGCATTCTTTAATGATCCTAATTTAATCATGAGTGACCTTCTCCCAAGTGGTCTAAAAATGCCATAGTATTGAAGCTCACAATAAACTTGGAGAAAAGAACAACTATGTGATATCAAAGCAGTTAATTTTAGCTGCAGTACAATAAATATGGTTTCTAAGTTAATTCATTATTAAATGTGTGTTTGCATGTGTATTTATATGTGTATATATTACGCCAGAGGAAATTGTTTAAAGTGAGAAAAAATGGTAAAAACAGCCCAGACCAAAGTAGTAAAAGAACTTTGGGGATTTTTTTAAGAGAAAGAGATGAAAATAACAGTATTTATATCTGAATAAATTCTGGACAGTGAACTATATCTTTATGCAACAATCTCAAATAATAAAATTATCTTTGTCGTGTAAGCCTGAAGTTGTTGGAGACTTTACTGGTATAAATACTGTGGAAGTGAATGCATCACTTACTCAAGTCTTTAAGTCTGAAAAGGTATTCTATCACAGAGTGCGTTGTGACCCATTCTGAGCAGTAACTGGTCAAATACTGCAGGGGAACCCATGAACTGATAAACGCAGCTCTGTTTCCCATACTCTGTGCTTAAACAAAGCAGAGCTGTTTGTCAGTTTGCAGCAATGTAATCATTGAATTCTACACAGCAACATGCCACTCTGTTCTCATTTCACAGAAAAATGTATCAACTCTTTCTTTATTCAAGATTTTGTCTTGTCTTTCCTAAGATAGCCATTGGTTTGGAAATGGAGAACCCTTGAAGTGTTCTCAGTCCATTTTAGTTTAACCATCCAGAGAGCTGTAGAGGTTTTTTGAAGCACAGGAATTTCTGTCTTCACAGTAAGCAAGAGAAATTTAATCAGGGAACAAATAATCTTCAGTTTCTGTTTGCTGTTAATTGAGCAGAGTTACTCCTCTGCCTTTTATGTGAGTGCACCATACAGGTATAGCTATTTTCAGTATTCATACACATGTATCCCAGCACCTGCAACAACCCACTTGGGCTGATACTAGGAATTCACTTGCTCCAAAACAGGCAAGGGGAAGGACTTGGATGCTTATCAAAGTTCCAGCTAACCAGCATCAGAAAAAGACTTAGGCTGTATGCGCAGTTCTCCCAACCAGGGGCCTTAACTACTTTTTGTTTTATTTTCTGCATACAGCAGTGACTCATCTTTTTCATCACTAAGATATAGAATGAGACCTGGTGCAATAAAACCCTAGTACCATCTAACCATTCAAAAATATCCAGTAGAAAATTGCTGTGCTACTGTCAGCTTAATGCCTCTTCCTCAACTCACAGGATTTTGATGCAGAAGATAGAAGGGGCCATGTATCCCTTCAAGGAGAATGCCTATTTCCAGTGGTTCTTGTCAAATTAAGGCAGGCTTGGATGACAGAAAAAAATCAAACTCAATTTTGTTGTAATTGGATTATAATGTCATAACAATTCCTACCGAAATGCAAGCAATTACACAGAAGGCTTCAAGTTGCTCACTGGATCTTGTTCTTATGCAAACCCATGAACAGCTTATACATATAGATGTGTGTGCAACTGTATGTATTTTTATTTTGTATGCAGTCACATATATATATTTAATTTTTGTAAAAAATCTCATCACACACACTAATGCACAGATGCAGAGCTCTGAAGCTGTGAGTTACGATACTGTTGCTTTGTAGTGAAAGGAAGAGAAGACAGCATCCACCTCCCCTGTCTTACACTTCCTGACACATTCACTTTGCTCCTCCATGGTTCCAAGAGCTACTTAAGCCAATAACAACTTAATGACTAGTATTGTGATTAGCTGAGCTTGAGCTGATGTTTTGGCAAGTTGTTTTCATACTCCAGCTGAGTCAGGAAGATTTTCGAGGTGGCTTTCACACAAAATAAAGCTATCCAGAGATGCTCAGCAGGGCATTCTCCAAACAGTTCCAGTATGTTCCTGTAACAGTAAAAGAGTTCACTTCAGGATTTATCTCCCGTCTCCTCCACCAGCTCCCATGTGCGCCAAACATGCTCCATGTCCTGACAAGAGTCCCACCGCCTAGGGAAGTCATGGTGCAAATCTTGTCAGCCACAAAGGAAGTCAAGCCAGACATGCTGCCTTTGCCTTACTTCTGGTTTGCTTTGTGCTGCTTGAAGCAAGGAACCAGGATCTGCAGACTAGCCACAGTAAGGTATATTTAGCCACCATCTACAGACTTCACATGTTTCTGCTTGGCACTGTTTCTCGACACAACCCAAGTGTGAAGTTTAAGAAAAACCACATGCCAAGCTGTTATGCACCTCCAGCAGCACAATAGTTTAATTGCACTGTGGTTTGTTTTAAAGACTTTAATGCTAAGTGCTAGAAATGCTTTCTTTACTATGTGGTTTGGAGCAAGTCAGAGGATAGAACGAAAAACTATTCAGTGTGAAAGACAATTAAAGAACAAGGCATGATAAGGTCTGTGTTATTATAGTGGTTACTACACCCTATGTATTATAGCTTACCAGCCTAAGACATGACATTGTCTTAAAGAGAAGTGTACTTATTCATTTTGTTTCTTTGATTTGATTTGGGAAATATGACTTGCAATGTCTTCACTTTGAGTATTTCTCAAAGTATTAACTACTGCCTGCTGAGGTGAGGTGTGGAAGACATTGACAATCTCTTCCCTCTCACAGACACCTTGCTAGTTGAGCTTTTGTTCCTGTCCACTCCTCTTCGCCTACAATACCCTCATGTCAGAGGTGCTCTGTTTTATTCACTGCCTTTGAATGGAGACTCTCACTTTTCTAGTAAGTCAAAATCACAGATGATGTGCCTTCGGCATGCTGGGTGAATTGGATTATGTCTCTTTTCTCTGCCTCAGCTTTCCTAAGTGTAAAATGATAAGGACAACGTTTCAAGGTCCACAGGTCAATGTTCTGAATTGATGTATGTATCCACAGCTACCAAATATAGCAGCCCAACAGTAGTGAGGCTGCTGCAGCCCCATGTCCCCAGGCCCAGCAAGTGACAAGGCTAAGTATATGTTCCCAACAGGCAAACATGCACACCTATACATAATACATGTATACAAGTACACACAGTCAGCCTCACAGACAAAAGAAACAGCATTATTGACAACACAGACAACACAAACAACCTCATCCTGTTCCCTCTGGTTCATCAGGATGAAAGCCTGTTAGTGGAAAATATATACATATATATGTATATATTCTGTATGGATCCCTCCAATAACTGGCCTTGGACATACATCCAGTAGCTCTGGACCACATTATCTCCCAGTTGCTTCATGCACGTGCATACATACACAAACAGGTATCTCTGGTAGCTGGACCAGACCCATGGAACTTAATCACTACCCAGCTCAGACCCTGGTCTCTGCAGTACCTGCCTTGGACCCATGTCCTTTCCAGTAGCCAACTCTCAGACCTTCTGGTCTCAACTGTACTCAGTCCAAGGTTAGAGCCACTCAAATATGAAGCTCCCGGACCCATTATTCTACTTGCCACTAGTCTGGCTTGATGTTTGCTAGTGATTGCACACACTGACATATGCACCCAGACAACATGGAGACACTCCAGTCTCTCCAGTTGCTGGCACCCTGGTGCGCACCCACATGAGCTGTGGTCCCACTCCCAAAGCTAGCACCGAGCCTCCACGTAAACATTCACACAGACAGAACCCCTTCACCCAGGAAGCAGAAATGGAGATCAGTGAGAAAACAAGATAGACAGTGCTGATCAGCCTCTGATCACACACCTCTCCCCCTTGAATAAGAGGAATACTGGACCACCTACAGGAAAAACATCTCAGGCAGGGTCCTCAATATCTGGAGCAAGGTTCTTTCTTCTTCCAGGATTACACACCAAGATGTATTTGCCTCCCTGCCACAATAAGGGCTTCTAATTATCTTTTACATCATGAACTGAGGCTTTACAATAAGTTTGAAGAATTCAAGTTCCCTGCTAGAAAGACAAATGGAAAATGCATCATGACAGTTTCTTGTAATACTGTGAAAATTCCAGCCATCAGCCCAAAGCATGGACATGGTAGCTCAAGTTTGGATTTTGCCCCCCTTTTTGTATTTATGACATAGTGGAAGAACTGATAATGGCGGGAAATTTTCATTTTCATGACCAAGGCGTAACCTCATAAACAAGTAGCAGAACAAAGCCCCAGGGAAGCTATGTCACACTATACCTAATACCTGAAAACAGAAGCATATTCCATTGCTCATCAGTGTTTGTGAGACTGAGGCTGTTTGGATGGAAGAGAGCATAATAATCTTCATAGGTACAGCACGGGATTATGTAGTGACTTTCATCAGCTGTTTTCAGTGTAGGGTATTATATTTGTTTTACGGACCTGACTATCAAATGGTTGCATCTAGGAAACATGTTTCAGAGATGTAATTCTGCACTCTTTCATCAGTGCCTGTCTGCAGAAGACAGCACTTACATAAGGACAAATCCTATCATCTGCCTAGCACATTATCATTTTACTACACACATAGGTCCCCTAATTTTAGACTACTCCTAGGCTAAGACACTGGCCAAAAGGAGCAAGTGTCACAAAAGCCAAAGTAGAATGAACTTGCCAGATTTATGCATTTTTACTGACCAGGCTGACTGAGTAGACCAATCAGAAGCTGAATGTTGATGGGGAAAAAAAAAAAAAAAAAAAAAAAAAAATGAACCCCAACACAAAAATGTTTTTAAAATGTAGGT
>JAOXJM010000019.1:33661565-33679805 GCA_026413425.1 Tringa solitaria
GCAGGGGAGTTGGACTAGATGATCTCTAGAGGTCCCTTCCAACTCTGACAACTCCGTGATACCTCACATTAGTACAGGGCTGGAATAAAATATGATAGCATGGATTTATGTCTACTTAAAAATGTGTCCAAATCCATGTCTCTGTGTCTGTCTTAGAACTGACATTGACATTCTGTAAATTAACCTAGAACATGTTATTGTCAAGATGTATTTTGACTATATCAAATATTCACAGGAAAAATAGAACCCTTGAACTGGAAAAACATGGGCACCTCGAGAGTAAGGCAGCTCTAACCGGGTATATTAAAGATCTCTTTTGGATCTTTGTTCTTTTCTCCTGTGTCTTGGATCTCAGGTAACTTCTATACCTGAGGAAATTTTCATGTTTGAATCTTAAAAACTTTTGTAAGCCTACCTATAAGGCTAAAAGTAGGTGTTCACTGCCACTGAAGTTCAGTAAGTTGAATATCTAAGTCTGTAAGGTATCTTTGAAAGTGTTAGGCTTGTTCAACTGAATGAATTATTAACTTGAAATTAATCTTCTTTCAGTCTGAAACAGAGCAGAGCTAAAACATACTTTCCTAAGTTATCTTTGAACAGTGTCCACTCAAGCAAGCCTTTTGGGGCTGTTGCTATTAATAGGGAAATTAAATAAAATTCAGGAGACTTACTACAACAGAATGCATTGCAGCTGTGAACTCTGAATTTTGATTAACTATCCACATTTAGTTTTAATTTCTCCCTGCTTCTTTCCTGTGTAATGCCTATTTAGAAAAACCTGACAGTACATCAATGAAGGAGAAGAGAAAGGGATGCTTATTACTAAAGAGTCAATAAAGTGTTACTCTTCCTTGCATATAAAAGAGCAGCCTTGATGACTAAAGTACACTTGATTTTTTGGGGGGTGGGAGTGAGAACATTATTCATTATTAACTATAAAATGGCCTGTGTAAAAGGGAACAACTTACAGGCTAGTAAGATTCCTGAGCTGAGATGTTATCTTCTATAATTCAATCATCATTCTTGTTAAACAAAACCAGAAACACTACTTCCACCAGTGAGGTTAAATAAGGGAATCCAGACACTTCTTCAGGTTGTGGACAGAGCAAAACCTTTGACTTTGTGTCAAAGAGCACAACAAAAACATGGAGGAACTAAGCTGCCTTTTTAAGGAAAAGGGCTTGCATGTTTTTCTATTTTTGATGCCATAAACTGACCATGACTGCGTCCAAACCCTAAAATGTTTAAACAAGGTGTTAGCTACAGGAGTAAAGTTTTACTGTTTCCTGGATAGTCTTTACTCATCTTCACAGAATAGATCCCAGCCAGCTGCTTTCCAAGCTATGGGAACACTTCCCATAAACTGCTATTTCCATGTGAAGATAAACAGTGGAATCCTTTACACTTGCAAGACAGATATGAATATGAGACAAGAAGGTGAATTAAAGGAGGAATAGTGTTTGTAGTAAGCTAAAACTTGCCTCAGTAGAGGTTTAATTCATGAAACTTTTTTTTAATTTTAAAAGTTCCAGCAAGTCTCTTGGGAAGAAAGACATGCGGAAGGCAGCCTGGCTGCACATGGTGCTTCAGGTGTCAGCATTTCTGGTAAGAGGATCTGTGGACATACCAAGCTGCAGTAGGCAGTGCTTCAGGGAATGGCAGTGGTTTCTACACAGCATGAGGAAAACCTGAGTGCTCTCTAACGGGACTGGAATTTCTGAAACGTCACTAACAGTGGCTAGAAATGGCTTCTTTTGTATTCACTTAAAAGTCAGTTTAACCAACTGGTCTGACTCTTCACAACATTTTCTTAAAATGCAGCTGTAGAATGGCTTTGTATGATTAAAAAAAAAATTCTCTGTTTGAAATTTAAATAAGTTTTCTAATGTTAAACCACCGCTAAAAGATATGTACTTTTGGACCTTGTAGCCCCACACTGGATAAGTAGATTAGTTTTCCCTACTTATCTTACTTAACCTGCTATTTTAGAGATCTCTCCCCATTACTCTCTGTACACCTTCAGAAACAGTACCGCAATGTCACTGAATAGCATCGATTTGAGGATCTGACTTGAAGAATTGTTCTTCAAATACCAGCTAGCAAATATAAACTTCTGAACTTGATTTTCTGTAGAATAATGTTGTCTAGGGCCAGGTACAGGGTAATTTTCGCTGCAAGATTATCACCACAATCACCCCCAGAAGCAGCGTAAGACTTCTGCTACGGGAAGTGGGCATGGCAAGTGGCTTATAATACAAGCTAGAGGCTTCAGCCTAGTTCCAAAGAAACTAGGTTCTTTACATTATGAAAGTTACAAATGACTGCTTTACCTAAAAATGAGAACTCTGCTCCCACTAAAGAAAAAATAAAACTAGGAAAAAAAAAAGGAAAAAAAAAAAAAGAAGAAAGAAAAACACCTCACTGTTGTGATTTTGGAAAAATTCTGCCCTGTCCTCTGAGGTGTTGGGTGGTGCTTCTCCAGGCACCCAGTCAGGCTTAGAAATCTGATCTGGACCCTGTCTTTCATTTGGTCTTGCTATTTAAACACTCAGAAGAAACTCTCTTCTATTCAGCTGACAATGCAAACCTAATCCACTCTATTTTTATACAGTGGAAAAACAATGAAAATTTATTCACAAAGCAACCCCTCCATTAAGCATGTTGTATTAATATATATCCACCCTTCTACATAGTGAAAACAGAAAGTCTTTATGGTTACTGACAAAATCCACAGTTCATCATATTTTATTCACTGAAAAGGAAGAAGAAACTTGGCCAGATTCCTAGGGGAAAGATAGCCTGTCATATTTGCCAAGATTTATTTGTGAAAAAGCACTCAGGATGATATTTTTTGTGCAACCCCCACTGTTTCTGCTTTGAACACCATTATCAGAAACTGAATTTCATGGATTTATTTGAAATCAAAATCACAAGCAGTCAAGGAAGGCTTTTCTCTACTGCAGTCATTGGCTTCTCCACTTAGTTATTCAAAATTTCCTTATAATTATGATTGCATATTTTAACGTCACGCATCTGGTTCTGCCTCTCCCTGCATTTGTTTCCCTGTTCCCAAGATAATTACATTTTGACAAAAATTTATTGAGACATCTGGTTTTTGCTTCAGATCTCCAGGTCATTCTGCAGCCGCAACAGCGGCACAGCGCAGCTCAGCCATTTTCACCAAGGAGGGGGCTGCAGTAACTAAACTGATGGCCAGATTGGGGGAAATCTCAGTATAAATCTGCCAGCTGGTTTAAGGTGGAAAGTAGCAGGATACTTGGGAATGCAAGGGGAGATGAAGAAGAGCATCTTTCTGTTAATCTTTCTTTCCAGCCCTTCTACTTCATCTCTAAAAACGCTAACTCGGACAAAATCAGCAGTGCCAGCAAGCAATCACACTGACTGTGAAGAAATGTTAAATTAGTGCAGCAAGTGAGAGGTAAGACTGGCAAAAGTAAGAGGAATGTTTAATAGCACAGCAAACAAAATCTAGATTAGATCATTTTGTGAAACAGCAGGCAGGAATAAAACAGTTCATTGACAGAAGAAGACTTGTGTACACAGCCTATGTGTTTAAAACCCTCACCCTGACTGGTCCAAATTTGGAGCTGTGGCACAGTGATCCAGGTGTTGCATGTGACCATCTTAGTATTTAACGCATACAGGAGGAAAATGATGTGATTCAAAGGCTGCACCATCAGCTGTTACTCAGGAGAAGAGGGAGCTAAAATGCTTTGTACCTGCTGCCACCACAATTTAGTCCTAAAATTAACTGCCAGTCTTCCTTAGCGTTGGTAATACTTCCCTTTTTTCAACAACCATTTTGAGCATGTGTTACAAATATTGTGTGGATGGTCAGCCATATTTTCCATCTCATGAACTACCAGAATAGCATCCCAAATACTCAGTGTTGACATTATCCCAGCATTTTTGTTCAGCGAGGGCAGGGAAAACTTGGAGAAGTTATTATTAGGAGCTTTAAAGGACACTTTAATAAACCTCTCTCAAATCCCAAACAAACCAGTTTATCATTACTAAAGCTCATCTTAGCTAAATCCTACATAGTGAAAAGTTTCCTGTTACTCCATTGTACTCCTCTCATAAAACGCAAAGTTAACCTTTCTAAAATTAACAGAAAAAGTTAACTTTTCCAGCATTTCTTTAACTAGAGAAATATAAATTTTTTACCATGACATCCGTGACTTATTGCCTCATCACATTTTGGAAAGCAGGAGCTGCTTTCTTGCAGAAACCAAGGTTTGTCTTTCAACTATAGGAAATTAACTACTTCTGTTGAAGATGTGATGTTTCCTCCATACCCCAGGGCAAACCACATGGCTTACATTCTAACTAACCCCTTAATGTAGTGCAAGAAAGACAGAGTGTTCACAGGCCACAAAAGGAGTTACTTTATGCAGTAACTATTTTTATGTGAACTGAAGCTAGTTAGTAGCCATCCCCTGAAGAGAAAGATGCATCACGAAGAGAATAGGTGATCCTTATTGCCTGTTAACTCCACAGACTAAATAAACAAAAAAGAGTAAAAAGATTATTTTTTTTAATAACAGAGGAATTCTTTGAGTTAGGTCATTAGATTCAGAAGGAAATAATTTACAAATGGTTCCACACAATTGCAATTGCAAAGTAAAGTTGGCCTTTACGAGAACTTCTTCCCTTACACCTCAAAGTGATCACTGGGCATTTCAGCTTGCTGGACAATTTTGTGATGGGTACCCTTGGTAAGCAGATATATTCCTCTTCCTAGTTTCTTTGTTGTCGCCTCTGTTTTAACAGACTCCATGTAAACTTGCATCTGAGCAAAACTTTGAGAAGTTAAAGAGGTGTGTCTTGGAGAAGGGAGGAGGGACAGACCTACTACCTTAACTGATTTCCATATCTCTGGGAAAATAGATGCTTCCACACCCAGCCGTAATCCTGGGGAAGCAGCTGAATGCAGGGTACATACAGTGGTGAGCACATGGACCACTGGCAAATTCTGTTTCACTTGTTTACCTAAACATTGCCCTTGAGAAATTTCCCTTTATGGGATATATGAGGTGTAAATTCAATCTCCACCTTTATTCAGTTTATGTCATTTACTAAGCTTACATTGCTGCAGTGCCAAGCCACATCAGTTGGACTAGTGATGAGTATGTCAACTTTAGAGGTTACCCCAAGAGGCCCTGCAAACTCATCTCAGGTGTAGACCTCATTTCATTCTCAGATGAGTACATTCAGATGAGATAGGCAGGATATCAGCTGCTTGATATCTTTTTTGCAGTACGGAAAGTGCACTCTTGAGACAAGCTCATAAAAGCCTACTTAAAACCAAAACGACTTCAAGCATAGTTCACTTTTCTTATTACATTTCCTGTAGATACAAACATGATGACTTTTTTCTACATAAATGCAAACTGAATGTGTAGGAAAGAAAACAAACAAATGAACAAACAAAACCCACAAGGCAAAACAACACATTCTTTGATTTTTCCATGTATTAGTAGAATCAAGTGCAGTTTATTTAGCTTCATGAAGTCCCTGACAATAGACATTAACAAAGAGGATGAAATGTATCTACGACAAAGGAAGACCCAAACCGCTACAGCTGACATGTTTGTTAAAGCCAGATGTTTTGCTGGCTGCTCAAATTTGATATATGTCACAATGATAATGACCACTCTATAACACTAATTATATCTCACAGACCCATTCATAATTTTTTCCCATGCTATTGTTCACAAAGGCACGATGTTTTTGGTTTATTGAAACAGAAATGTTTCTGTAAATTTTTAGTGTGTGCTCTTATTTGTTGGCTGTTATGTGTTCCTGTGGTTTAATGCATCTGTTTATGCCACATTTGCTATGGCAAGTTTTATCTGACACAAACAAAAGGCATTTTTATTCTTGAATTAATAATACACAAATCAAAACTGTGACTGAACAAGAGCCATTCAAACAGTTTGAGATAATACAATATTTTAGTTTAATCCAATTAATAAAGCAGCAAGTCTTCCTCTTGAGTGTTCAGAATTGCTCTGTTTTCATAGGTAACAGTATTTAACAAGACTTCAGGACACTTTAGGACTATTTTCAGTAAAAGTAGACAGAAAAATATACATGCTGCTATCTTACACATTGCACTTGCACATTTCAATATAGTGACTTGCTAAATCAGCTTTTTGGAAGTATGTTAATCCCATAATAATGCTGTCAGTGTTCAAAAGGTTTTCCTAAACTACAGCCTCTCTCCCATACTGAATCTGAATTTAATTCTGCTGTGAGAGCTCACTTTGTAAATAATTTATTACAAGCATNNNAGAATTGTATTTGAACCCCAACATGTCACTGAATTGAAACATTAGAGTAGTGCAATCCTATAAGACCGAGCAAGAGGATTTTAGGTATTCTAAAATGCAGTCCTGAGACTGTATCTCAAGTCACAAGGCAGAATTTCCTAAAACCCACCCAAGAAACATTTTCTGCTTTCTTGATAGGAAAAAAAGTGGTTTGGTATTCTTCAAAATATGCATACAAAAAATTATTCTTTTTTTTGTTCTCTTCAAGCATGCATATCGCAAATACTGGGTATCTCATGACATGAGAATTGGCACTGTAGGCAGGCATATTTGGGGATGTTGTCTGAAGAAAGTTCTAACCTTTATACCACCTGATTTTGGAGTCCCAAATCCTGAAGTACCTGACAGTGCTCCAGCAGAAGTCCAATATTCAGCCATACCAAAAGAATGGGTGAAAAACAAGGTGTGTTTGTTGCATTGTTTTTCCACCAGCTGGGCCTCCTGCAGGAAATCCTGTAATAGGACTGCAGCATACCTTTGTATGCTTCCCTTCACTCCAGAATTATTGTTGTGGGGCAGGAGAAATGCCTAATCTTTGGACAAAGTCACTAAATCATACTTCGTCATATTCTGGTACTGCACAGTTAGTCTTATGAGTTGTTTTTTATGTCCTCTCTACCTTCTTGGAACATTGTGAAAACCTTCTCTTATGTCTGATAAGAGTAACCTGAAAGGGTCAAAATGATTTTTAACAATTATTATTCTTAACTAGTCTCTGCACAGCTTTTGTTGAACAGAGGGTCCTGCTTTTTTCTTTTTTCTTTAAATCCCTGGGAACAGTGTGAACATATAGTGACAGCCTCTGGCAGGTTGGGTCAGCCTTCAACTCATTGTACAGAGAGAGAAGAACTGCAATTAGTCACATTCTCTGTGATGATAAAATACATGCAGGAATTAGGATTTCTGCTGTCCGACAGAGCTCAAAAGAGAAAAAAATTCATTTATTCCTTTACACCTGGAAATAAAAAAGAGCCCATCTGTTTCATGCAGACCAGAAAGTATGGGACAACTCATCAGTTCAGCTGGTGCATAAACTTCATGTACCACTGCATAGTCTTCATTTCCCTGTCATAAATCAGCAACAAAACTTACTCCTTCCTCTTCCCTCAAAGTAGCTTACTTGTACAGCTACACTATTGTCTGCCTGTCTCTGCTGTTCCACTTCAGGGAACTGCTGGACCATTTTCTCTTGCTGTTACTGAGCTAGAGCCTTCTTGAAGGAAATTGTCATGCACCTTGCTTTGGAAGTTTACAGGAGAAGAGTTATTTCAAATTCCTTACAGAAGGAATCCTACAACCGCAGGCTGGCTCTCAGCCCCCTGCTTCAGCAAGCTCCATCATGCTCTGTTTCAGATTCCTGATGAGAAGAGGGTCCTGGTAACAAATGTGGACATTGTTCTTGTGTTAGTCAATACCCTAGGAGTTGAATCAAGGTCTCGGCTAAGTTAAATGAGGTAATCTAAGTATGTGGCAAAGTTGCAGTTCACTTAGAATTCGTTTACCAGCACTTTCCCCCCTTCTGCACAGTCTTTTCATGTTTCAGCTGGAAACAAAACCTAGAAGACTCTAAATTAGGCATAATTCTTATAGTATTTGTACCCCAAATGAAAGGACATTCTTGTGAATCCCCCAGGCAAGCTGGACCTTGTGAGAATCTCAGGTAAAAATTTTATACAAACACTGTAAGTACAAATATTTTTCTGTATTGAAATAATCTTCCCAAAGTTTGTGCCCTTTCCTAGCACTGCCATTGAGAAGCTCGTCACTTCGTCCATGACTTCATTCAAAGAAATCACTTTTTAGTAGAAACAACAAGGTTGCCAATAACAGAAGGGACTTGGCATATGCTGTTGCAGAAAGTAGTATCAACTGTGGCTACTAAAACTTTTCAGTTTTCTTGCAGCCACGCGAAGTACAGCTATGCAGTTGTTAATCCTAAAAGTAAATCAGATGGGGGAAAATGACAAGGATACTGTAGTAGGTGTAGGTGTCAAAGTGTTGTTAGGAGGCTGCAGGAGTAGTCTCTGTGGAAGGGTTTGAGGTGCCCCATGCCTGATGCAGATGGCTCTAACAGACCCACCACAGGACACAGCTGAACCTGTCAGCCAAGCTGGTGACACTTTGGGGAAAATGTGTTTAGGAATGAGCAAAAAACACTGCACAGGCAGTGAGGACTGAGGAAAAAAGTCTGAGAAGCAGCCCTCTGAACAGCAAGGTCAAATGTGGAGAAAGGTAGAGAGCAGAGATTCCCCTGGAGCCCCTGGAGGAAACCACACTGGAGAAGGTATTTCCCTGCAGAGCACGGAGAGGAGCATGCCAGAGCAGATATCCACATTGCTGCCCATGAAGGACACCATGATGGATCAGGTGGTTATTTCCTGAAGGAAGTGCAGCCTATGGGAGAGACCACACTCTGGACCAGCGGAAGTCTGTGAGGAGTAAGAAGCAGCAGTGAGGAGCTGTTATGGACAGATTGTAACCTCCTATACCCCATCTCCCTATGCCACTTGGGGAAGGGGTGAGATAGAAGATTTGGGAATGAAAGAGTCAAGTCAAGCATTGGAAAAGGGGGGAGGTGGAGGGAAGGTGTTTTAGATTTTGTCTTTGTTTCTCATCCAACTCTATTTTTAATTGGCAATAAATCAAATTAATTTTCCGCAAGCCAAGTATGTTTTGCTTGTGAGTATAATTTTTAAATGACCTCCCTGTATTTATCTCAATCCACCAGCTTTTTCATCTTATTTTCTCTCCCCCATTCTTTTGAGGATAGAGAGTGAGAGAGCAGCTGGGCAGGGGTCTGGCAGACAGCCAAGGTCAACCCACCACAGACATAAAAGGAGAAATTCTGGTTACAAGAAAGTTGAAAGCAAACAACAACACAGCCTCCAGGTCAGAAAGGAGTGAGTTTGAACAGCCAGATCTGGTTCCTTTAATGAATCATAGAATATCAGGTTGGAAAGGACCATGTCAAAAGCCTTGGAGAAATCCAGGTAGACAATGCCGACCATTTTCCCCACATCAACCATGCATAGATTGCCATAGAAGGCAATAAGTCTTGTTAAGCACAATTTGCTTAATTGGATGGTGAATCCAGAATCCATGCTGGCTTTTCCCAGTCATGTGCTTCATTTGACTTGTGATAATGCCCGAGAGGATTTGTTCGATAACTTTCCCAGGGACTGCAGTAAGACTGATGTGCCTGTAATTGTCTTGATCCTCCTTTAAGGCCTTCTTGTAGATGGGGGTGAGATTAGCCTTCTTCCAGCCTTCTGGGATGTCCCCTGATCTCCACAACTTCTTAAAAGATTCTTCTTAAAGATTATGGAGAACAGCCTTGCAATGACATCAGCCAACTCTCTTAACACCCTCAGGTGGATAAAGTCAGGGCCCATTGATTTGTAGGGGCCAAGCTCCTGTAACAATTAGCATACCAACTCGTCCTTCACTGGTGGTGGGTCTGTATTTTCATCAACCTGGATTTTTGTTCCCAAGGGCTGGGGCCCAACAGTGCTAGTAAAGACAGATGTGAAGAAAGTCTTGAGAACCTTTGCCTTTTCACTGTTGTGGGTGACTAGTTCACCTCTCCTGTTTAACACTGGACCAATATTTTCCTTCTCTTTCTGTTATTTACATACCTGAAGAACCCTTTCTTGTACTTCTTGACATCTCTGGCCAGTTTCAATTCAAGCTGAACTTTTGCTTTTCTAACTGCATCTCTGCATGCCCTGGCAATGCCCTTGTAGTTCTCAACAGGTACTTGTTCACTTTTCTACCTCTGGTACATTTCTCTTTTGGTTCTAAACAGACTCAGAAGCACACAGTTAAGTCATAGAAGTCTCCTGCTCTGGCTGCTTCCCTTACCTTTAAAGGGGGTGAACTTTTTTTGTGCTTCCAGGAGAGTCTTCTTGAAAAGCTCCCAGCACCCACTAGCTCCTTTATCCTCCATGGAAGCTTCCAACAGAATCCCTCCCAACCAAGCTCTGAGCAAGCCAAAGTTTGCCCTTCTATAATCTAAAACCTTTGTCTTAGTACTAACCTTCAGCATCCTCAGCAGGATCCCAAACTGCAAAATATTGTGATCACGGCAACCAAGGCTATCACTAACCAAGATATTACAAAGCAGAATGTGTTAATAAGCTCTGTAAGAAACCACAAGTGGGTCTCCAGCATACACACACAAAGATTTCACCTACATAAACTTCACCTAAAGTGTGAATAGTCTGATGGGGAAAGAAAAAAAGGAAATTTTTTTTTGAGAAAATTAAGCCCAGATAGAATTCAGGAAATACTTCTTTGTTCTTTCAGTAGATTAATGAAACAATCAAACTTTAATAAGTAAACCAAAGTTTAACATAAAAACTCTGTGAGTCTCTCAAAAATAAATCAACATTTAGAAACTAAACTCACATAAAGTGCACTGTTCATTCTGAAAGTGAAATGTAGACTTCAATATTCATCAATCCATTTAGTTTCAGAACTGACAACTTCTTATTTGTACATAGAATTAAATGGTCTAGAAAGTAAACCTCTAAATAATTCCTGCTTCTATCACTTCTGCCATTACCATGTTTACCTATTCCTTACTTTCTTATCAGTAAGTCAGTCCTCAGCAGTAACTCAGAAAGATGACAGCAGAAGGAATTCAAGCATTACTTGTCCACAAACAGACATCAGCCAAAGGCAATATACACACAATGGCATCAGTCTGGTTTGAACGCCAATTATGACAGTTAATTTTATCCAGGTATTCCTGTTTTGATATGAATGTAACTTTTGCACTTGATGGAAGAGCAGCTTCAAGAAAAGATTCCTATTTTACTTGAAGAAAAGCATTGAAGAATACACCATCTCTTTTGGCTGCTTATTCATAAACTTAATGTTTGAAAACAGTCTTTCTATTTTCTTTTTTATTTAAATTGCCCAGTTTCACCTTATAGATATTTTCCTACTATTTTTTATCATATATATTTGATAAAGAAAACTGGCCAAGCTTTCAAAATTTCCCACAAAAATTTCAGCCTCCTTTATAGCATCAACTTGGCTGGCTTTTTTCAGTGTTTTTTCAGTTCTCATTACTCTTTATGAAATAGTCACTTTTCAACCTACCAAACTACCCACTCAAACTGTAACACTTTTTCAGGCTTTTGGATTTTCCTTAGTGCTTAATATTTATTAAGTAAATAAATTTGCAGGTGTAAATAGCCTTTGACTCCCTTTGAGAACCCCTTTCTGGCCTGTGTGTTATGTAGTTACTGTATGTTGCAAACAGTTAGTGCTCTTCTTCCTCACTAAAGGACTGATAAGCATGTCAGCATCCTGATGACATAAGGCGACTTTATTCTGCTTCTTTCCAAATAGGAACACTTTTGATGGAGCACTTCTCTGTAACCATTCTGTCTCTTCAGCATCATTATGAAACTTTTGCTATCTCCATTTGGTAATGGCCCTGTTTCACTGCAAAGATTTCTTTGCTCCTAACGTGTTCTATCTTCTTCGTGTTCTGAGCCCTGCCAACCATGTTACTTTCCTTAATACCCCTCACTTCCCTCTATCATTTTTGTCATGTTATATCTCTCCCCTTTCATCCATTTTTTAGCACACAGCTCCACTTCTCCACTAAAGTGAGATGAGATTTTATGCAAAGTTGTCTCTTCCTTTGCAAGCAGCCTGGGTTTCACAACTGTTTAACAAATGATTTCAACTGCCTCAAGAAATCAAAAGATTATGTAAACATTCTCTTTGCTTTCCTACCTTTTTTTTTCTCTTTCCTTATTTTTTTTTAAACATAGTGTTCAAATTCATCAGAGAAAAGATGATGTGTCAGATTCTTTTATTTCCACTTGAGATGGTTGAAAACTGACAATTATTAATGAAAGTGCTCGTCAGAAAAAAAAAAGCCTCTTGCAAGGTGACTGTAAAAATGGTTGCTACAATTAAAATTTCTTACAGTTCCGTGCTGGATGTTAGCTGATGTCTAGGAAAAATAGGCAAGCCCAGACAGCATAAACCTAATCAGAACATAAATATCTTATAAGTATTAAAGGTAACAAAACATACAACAAATGAGGAGATTTAAGTTGTTACAGCAACAGAAGTTTGAACTCATATTAAACACTTTAATAACAAGAAATGGGGTAGCACTTGGCTCTGAGTGCATTATCTGAATGTAATTATGATTTAACAAATTCTGAACTCATGTGCACCATACAAATTCCTTCACATTTAATGACATAGATGCTGAACAGACTGAAAAATGGCAGCCACTTGTTCAATAGTGACTAAAGCCACTTCTTCATGATTTTCAGAAGATGCATGGGTTGTGTCTTCTGTCTTAGTGACCTAGGCACCAACTCCCATTTAGCAGTTGTGAATTTATTTTGTGTTATTTATAGTTTTTATAAAATCCTTCAGATCTGGTCATCAATCCTTTAAGAAAGATGGTTGATTCAGTAACTTGGAGAGAACACTTTCTCTAGCTCAAATTTCCGAGTCAGCTGAGAATCTTCTACAACAAATCTTCAGAAAGAGATCAAAGTCTTCTCCTGGTCACATAAATGGAAAGCAGATAGGTAGAGGAAGCACAACAGTATAAACAGGTTTGAGAGGCAACCTCATTTTAATTTCTACAAGTCATGATGATCTGGTTTTGAAAACTCATTCCCAGAGATGTACTTCCTATCACACCTAAATGATAGAAGATTGTAAGATCGTTAAATACCCAGTTCATATTTTACATGTTCTGCTAAAATTTGCCAGTAAAGTCCAAAAACATAAGCCTTTTACTACAGATCATGACTCGGGACTTCCAAACAATTTAGTTTGACTTGAAACAGCTTTGTATTTGGTAAATAGATCTCCTCTCTCCTCCCTTAGAGGACTCAGAAGAATAAAAAATCAACCAAACAAGCAAAGCACAGAACAGCATTCTCAAAAAAAAAAAAAAAACACCAAAAAAACCCCCCAAAAAACCCAAAAAAAACCCCTAAGTACTTGGCTTGACCATGTAGGAAACCTCCAATTATCCTGGAGCAGTTGGGTGAGAAACATGACCTATGCTGAGTAAATGAGCCCACATTTTGTTCTGGTCTTCCAGATGTTACAAATGAAACTTTGTGTTGAAATAACTGTAATCTATTCTTTTGTGTATGAGTCATCTCCCTCAAAACTCTGAGACCAGTCTTTCCTATTATTATTAATACTTCTAGCAATATTATAATGCCTAGAGGCCTTACCTGGGGATCTGGAATTCACTAGGTACAGTGAATTCTGTACTTGGGTACAGTACATGTGGCTGAGGCAGGAAAGAAAGAAAAAAATATAGTTTCTGATCTGAACAAATACACTCAACAGATGGTGGAGAGTATGAAGCACAGCACAGGAATTTAACTCTGTTTCATCTGTCTTCAGAATGCTTCAAGCTTCAGACATATTCAGGTAGAAATCCCATAACTTGGTACCACATTTTATTTTTCTCTACAGCCCTTAGATGTTGATAAACATTTATAAAAGATAAATGTTCAGTCAAGCAATAAACTGTATCAATCATGATGACAGCCAACTGAATGAATAAACAATGCAACAGCCCTAAGGTATCAGTTTCCAAGAAATTAAAGAGAAATTAAATACTACTAAATGGAAGGGCTGGTGCAAGAAGACAGAGGGAAGGTTTTACTTAAGTAGAAAATGTGGGTTCCTCGTGCACTTTTTGACAGCAAAACAATGGAGAAGCATCAGGCAAGACCAATATGAGTGCTCCCTTGCCTTTCTTGATCTCTGAAAATGGCAAATCAGGCCATAATCCAGCAGTATGTTCCTGCACTTTTTTGACAGCAGCTCATATCTTTGCCTTACAGTGTCTGCCCTGCAGGCTTGTTCAGCAGGTCCTTTCTGTTGTGCTCTTGGAACAGCTGTTCAGCTGCAACATGCAACACCATTCTGTGGGACACTTGTTTTAGTTTAGAGTTGGTTCATATTTGCTTGTGAGCTGCCTTGCCAAACAGGTGTACATCTCTTCAGCTTTTTAATTCTGATCACTTTCAGTGAAGCCATACTTTAGAGAACGTTTTTCATGTTATATACCAGCACAGAATTACAGCAAATGTGCAAAGGCTTTCATTCCGATTCTGAACATACAATCAAAATGGTAACAGAACCACAATGATCATGCAAAAATGTGTGAAGAAACATCAACAATCAGGTAGTTTAATAACATTTTCTCCAGCTGAAGAATATTTTTGCCTATTAGTATATCAACATAATTGAAATAGCTGAAGAGAAAGAAAGAATTTAATACAAAAGGTGAAAAGAGTAAAACAATATACTGTCAACAAATTACAAGTAAACACTCAACTTTGGGAACTTTTCTCTATTCCACAACTACTCCTAGGTGTGGAGTTTAACGTTTCCGGTGTATCACTGTGGAGGCAATACACCGTTTATATTGCATCCGGTAGCTCAGCCCTCAATCCCCAGGTACAGAACCCAAAGAGTAATGCACTTTTCAGGGTAATTTTTGTCTTTTTCCTAAGTATCCAACTTGTTAGTTAACCAGTTAAAGTTGTCTTCATTGGAGCAACTTTGTACTTTCCTAAGTTCCTGTCCAGAGAAGCAGCTTCCGCAATAAAATGCAATCTAATGCTATACTTTTAGCAATGCAAAATCTATAGCCTGGGTTTGAGGCAGGAGTCATCAATATTTCCTTTCTTCCTACAACTGTTAAGGTGATGATATCACTGGAAATCATATTCCTACATTTATTTCAAACCCAGGCCAGACACTTTTTGTTTAATCAAAGTCAAGTTGTGGGAAGTTAGAGGATTCTACATATTCCAGTAACAACCAAGCAGACTAGTACTAGGAGCCAGTGCAAACCAGTTAATGTTTTCATTCTTTGCAAAGTTTCTGTCATGCAAGGAAGCTTTTCCTGTAGAGGAAGTGGGTTTGATTCCTTCATTCATGCTGGAAAAACCTAGGTTGAAGGATTCAAGCCCAGCAAAACTCTTAATATAGTCAAATTATTTCCATGTAGAGAAAGAGCACTGACCCTTTACCTCAAGTTGAGTGAAAACAACCTGTGTTAGAAGGCTTCAAAACCTGCTTCTTCCAAAAATGTGGATTGAGTCTGTAATATTAATTTCTTGTATTAATGAGAATACCTAGTAACATCAGTGAAGACTGGGGGTTCTGCAGTCATCACCTTAAGTTCCCATAAGCTAAATACGTAGACCATGCAAAGAAATGCAGTTATCCTGTTTGACCACATAGAAACCAAAATACAGGAACGTTAAAGTCTAACTACTCCAGCTTTCATTCTCCACAGGCCTTCATTTTGAAAATAATTGTTGGGAATCATCATTTAACAGACCACGCTGAGAGTATTCCCAATTAAGCCCTTGGTGACATACATAAAATCATTTTAAAAGTCTCATGTCACTTGTTAGCCCAACATCAATAAAATAAATCTATAGAGTGGACTGTTGCTTCCAGGTTTTCATGCCCCATTGACTGAAGACTCTCCAGAGAACCAGCATGGAGGAAAATGGGGAACGAGTGGCTGGCAGCAAGGTGTGTGCTGGCTGCTTACAAGTGGTCCGCTCTTCCCAAGGAGCACCAAAGATACATGAGTCCTTGTCGCATCTCAGGCAGGTGTGATTTGGTGTCAAATTAATCTAAAATTTTCTTCTTGCCACCAAAATATTTGTTTCTGTACCTTCAGGTCTAAGCCACATACACACAAAAAAAACGGGTGGAGGCCAAAAAGATCTTTCCAGTCACTGCATCCTACATCAATAATAAAACAGGCAGTAAACATCAGATAATTTAGAAGTCGGAAGTTTTACCTGCAAATGAACAGGAAAGTTTACTGTGTTGCTCTCTGAGCAGAGCCTTGAAATTATACCGGTTTCAAGGGGTGTTTTTGTTTATGAAACCACACTAACAGTTGTTGAGTCTGAGTGAACTTTCTAAACTCCAGCAGCTGCACCGTGCTCTGTGCTTCACTAGGAGATATTGATAATGATTGTGTGCTGACCCATGCCCCTCAGGAAGTGGCCAGATTATTATTATTTTTAGAACAGATATTTTATTATGCCCAAATATCTTTACAACTATACAAGTGTCATCCCTGTGCCTGAAAAGCAACATGCAAAACCAAAGGCAGAGAATTTATATTTGGAGTCATTAAACAGGGGTGGAGGGAGAGACTAGAGATTAAGCTCTTCCCTACAGACTGCTTTAAATATTTCTGTCTTTAATCTCTTGTAGATTTTGTGGTAGAGCAGCTGGGACCTATCTCAGTGCTGCACACAGCAGCAGCCACTGAAGAACTTTGTGCCTGGCATTGAGCACTATCTCATCATGGGGCGGGCTCCTGACCCCAGCTCCTACCCCTCAGCTCTCAGTCTGGGAGCTTGGCCACCCGTTGCAGCCGCTGAAGCACTGAGCCGCTGAGGCACTGCCCATCCAAAGGAATGGGGAGCAAATCCGTCCCTGAAGCTGCTTCAAGCTGCAATTAACATGAAACCTTCCCTTTCCATACCAGTCCTTCCTTCATTTTTCCTTGGTTTATTCCAAGTCCACAATTTCATTGTAATTGCTAAATAAGTTCACTCAGAAGTATAATTTCACCTTATACTATGCTCAGCCTAGTAGGACACTAGCTGGACGCTGCTAGGCAGGATCTTCAGACACTGAACCTGTCGCTCCAGCCATGCTTAACAAGGCCTCTCAGAAAGGTTTTGTTTATCAGCATTTGTCAACTGTCTTTGCAGCCTTTCTCCCTCTCATCACACCCCTGGAGCAAACACATAGAAGTGAAATTGTTTCTACCTACAGTCTTATGATCATCTTTACTGTTTCTCCAGGACAAAACCTCCAGCCTCGGAAGCCACAGATTCAGCTACCACAGACGCAAAATAAACAGCTTTTGCTTATTTATTTTAGCAATCCATGTTCAAAGCTGGAGTTAAGTGCAACCAAGGCAGAACACACATCTTGATCTGAAAATGTAATTCTGAGACAACTGAGCCCAGCAGGTCCCACCACCTCCTGAGGCAGCAGGTCAGCCAAGCTCAAGTCAGGCTGCAGAGGGGCTCCTGACACTGTGGCACCCTGGAATAGCCACTCATCTGCAGAAGTGGTGCTGTTGGAGGTGAAGGAGAGGGAAGGCATGCATGTCATCTCTGTGGATGCCCTTGGTGCCCCTGTGGGGCTCTGACATCCCTTTTCCCTCTGCTACTCCCTGAGCTGGGAAGGGATCTTCCTAGAACTCCTGCTCACCCATTGCATGCCATCTCCTTCCCTTGGGGAAAGTGATTTGACTCTACCATTTCTCATCCTCAGGAAGGACAAGGAGGACACAAGGCACAAGGGAAGCATTATGGGAACTGCTGCTGTGATTATTATCCAGTTGAGATTTTAAGGAATGGTAAGTAAGGAGTCTGAGTAAATGAAAAAGAAGGGTAAAGGCAAGGAAGGGGACGAGGTGCACTGAGCATGCTGGAGAAGAGGCTTGTGAGCCCATGAAATGTCCAGGGTATGGATAGCAGCAGGATTTGCTTATGAAGCCAGCTGTGAGTCTGGATATATCAGCTGTCTGTCTCTCCGGTCCCCACCACCCTGGGAACACAGAGTTTTGATGTCTCACAGTGGGATGCTGTACCCAGCCTTGGAAGTTTCCTCCCTGACCATAGGGCAGGATTCTTTCTTTTCCTGTCTTACTTAATATTGTCCTCCTGGGACCATCCACACAACTATCAAATTGCAAAGGGAATCAACTTCTATCCCACTAGTCACAGGGCAGAATGAAAGGATAAATAGGAAAAAACAACAGTTCAACTTATGGCTGAAAGGCTGGAGTAAAAGCCAGGACTTTGGATTCTTTGAG
>JAOXJM010000019.1:33708026-33723680 GCA_026413425.1 Tringa solitaria
ATCCCCCCCCCATCTTTTAATCTTCTTTCACAAAATATAAAATCTACGAATAAAAGCCCTTTGGCTGATTAGAACCATAAAGAATACTAAAATCAAAAACTTAGTGTTATCAAACGACTTTACGCACTCAGGTTTAGGTCAAAAATCTGGCAAGCACAGCTTGCTATAGAACCTGATTGCATTTGCCACTAGGGAAAAGACTAAAGGATTCATACATTATGTTTTAGTAAATCAACTTCTGCACTAAATCATTATATTCTTCCCACAGTCTGTATGAAAACTTTCCACGTATACAGTTAATGTGTTAAATTTATCATTAAGAAAGCTCCTAAAAGAGCTTTTCAAACCTATTTCATGAATGTTGGTAGACACACTTCACACTATACACGGTCATACATTCCTTAATACATATACATCTAATTACTGTAATGGTAATAAAACATGTGGATTTTATAAATATGCTACAGACACATTTACACACATGTGTGTGAAGATTCGTACTACACCAGACTTAGTGTAAGTGTTAGTGTAAACTGCAGTGCTATTCACTGCACCAACAGTGCCATACCTCTGGTGCTGACAATACCTTGAAGAACTACAGGTCCATATGACAATGGTTTCTGTGATAAGCCCAGGACTGCCTCAGCTATGCTGAAAACCACCTTACCAGTGTTAAAAACTATTGCTCCACACTCAGCAGGCTCACAGAACGGCCATGTTGTCTTTAAAAACTAACCTGCCAGGAAAACATGTTTTCTTTTTCCCTCATAAAATTTCTTCTCCCAAATCACTCCTGCTTAGAGATCAGGTTGTCTAAGATTTAGAAATACACTTTTAAAAGTATGTTGAAGTATCACATTCAAAGTGTCTGTCTGAATCCCTCACGTGTGTTGAGTCTTTTCTGGGTAAAGAGGTTGGAGAAGCTTAAAAGACCTCCACAAGCCCCGGCGCCATTTGATGGAAGATGTCTGTTCACAGCAGCAGTGGGAACACTGCCCTTGGAGGATGTCCAGACAGCCCAGCAGGGAAAGCCTGGGGGCACAGACCTTACATGAATACCAAGCTTTGGAAGGATGTAAGACACTTTAATACAGTATTTTGAGTCTTATATGTAGTCTGGTGTTATGCTGAAAGCTTTCTGCCTAGTTATAGTCCTCGGAGAAACTTAGGTGACCTCTAAAATCATGCCATGGTGTTAGCTGGAGACGAGAAGGCACATTCACTCTCACCCACAGTAAGCTACCTAAAAGAGTTTCTCTGCAGGATGTGTGAAAGGGAGAGGCAGGAAATTTCTTGAAGGCTACTTGAGAAAACTTAAATTCCTCAGTAGAGGGACTAAAGAAATAGTCCTCATAAGATGTTTAATAAATGCTGAAAAACATCACTAACTTTTTCAAAAATATACTATGAATGCAAAATAAAGGGCCTGATTTGTTATGTGACATGGTGAAAAATCTTTCCTAGAAGCCTGTTGGACAGGCCTGCTCTTCAGTCCCACAGCTTTGATATTTTCAGCAAGGCAAGCCACATGAACCCTATTTCAGTAACACCTTCCAACCACAAAACATTATCAATGTTCTGGTTTTCTTTTTTTTTTTTTTATTGCTCTCTCTCACCTAACCACCCAGAAAAAGAACATGGGTCTGTATTCTGAAGTGGAAAAGGATGCCCAGCTTTGCAGTAGATGGGGACACCTCACAGGCAGCCCAGCCATTTCCCAACATGTGAAGCTGCAGCGGTCTCTCATCCCTGCAGTACATCCTCATTGCTACACTCATGAAATACAAAGCCCAGCCCAAGGGCTTCTCCTTCATCTGCTTCAGCTGCACCATGGGAAGGGGCCACAGGCCAAGGGAGAAGCAGAGCAGAAGGCTAAGTGCTTCTCCTAGCTCCTTTACTTGCCTGCAAGTCATCCACCTCCCTGCTCCTGTTCTGTCCTCTGTAAAATGGCAGGGAAGTGATTTTGGTTTGCACTTCACAGTGCTGTGAGACATACTGATATGGAGTTCTACCCAAGAGCTAGATTTCACTATATTGGCCTTTTCAGTTTAAACTGGGCACCTTCCAAGCACAACCATCCTACAGAGTTTTAAGTATGCAAATCCTACGTACATTAAAAACCCACAGTCAACAGCTCAGTCTTTAATCATAGTCTGAATAATTTTTATGGGTTAATATCAAAGCAGGTTTTTTTATTCTCCTATTTAAAGAGTGACTGTCTAAGACTAAGATCCATTTCAGGCTTCTGTGATGACTAGTGAAAGGAGATACGTACTTTTGAAACTGTAATAGGAGACTGTGCTATAGCTTCTATTAGTTGAGAAAAGCCCATAAAATTTAACATTTGCATATTGACATTGTTTGGACTGAAACTTCCTTTAAATGTGTTTCCTTTCAAGCAAGCGTATGTGAAAGGTGACCTCTTATCCATTTACATACCTCCCTGGTGGTCACGTGACCCAGTTTTACGTCAAACTGTCAATTATGATAAGGGACACAATAAGAACAGCCTAAGTGTTGATAACCTGTTTCCTGGCTTTACTGCGAAGTTCTGTTTAGGAGTCTACTTATGTTCTTCTTTTAGCCTTCTGATGAAAGCAGAAGCAACATCCACCCAAAATATTTTGCAGATACTCCATGTTCATCAGACACTGAAGTTTACCACTCTCATGATGAACAGAATGAAGAGAACTCCATTTTGAACTGTGTGATTCAGTAACTAAAGGATGTATCCGGTAAGAACAACTTCCTACTGAAGAGGCAAGGCTGTCTCGTGTGAAGGAATTAAAAAGCTAGCTACAATTTTCTGATTTTGCATTTTAGAGATCTGAAGTGTTTCTTATTACTACGTACATGGCAAAAGTCTCTCATAAACGTCAAAGCTGTGTGAAAAACATGCATACCACACACCAAATGCAGAAAGCCCAAGCTCCAGTGAAAACCATGCCTTTGTATTAATCAGTGCAAAGACTGGAAGAGTTCACTAGCTCCTCAGTAACTTGGCCACCATTAGTTAGCACAGTCTACTGTAACAGACAGGAAAGTTCTAGACATCATTGTCTTCACAGACCTTAATAGCTACCCTATTTACTTACATTTTCTCATTAAAAACAGAATCACATGTACAAGGCTCCAAGCTGCATTACAATAAATGGCCAAAAAAGAAAACCTGATAGTTATTTCATTCACTCCAACAAAAATCTTATTAACTGTGAAACTATTAATCTGTATTTGCAATAAGTACAAATGTCCATTCATCCATTCATTCATCCATTCATCCATCTTTTTATGTTGTTGACACAGTTAAAGTGCATGAGTAGCATTTCTGGCAACATTCTAGCTTTCTAGCCAGAAACATCAACCTGTCTCTAGGTGTCTATCATTTCAAGATAGACAAGATGTAATAAAGATGCAATAAATCCATAAAGTTGAGAACAGTAACACAAGGAGGCTACAGAAATGCCATCCAATAACCATGAGAATTCCGATCATTAAGACTTTGTTACTGAACTAAGGATTTCTCCATTAAAATCACTTAGCCAAAAGAATGGAGAGACAAATAGAATCTGGCAAGGGACTCTGTTCACTTGTAGAAGATTGTATTTGACTGAGTTTCCTCAATTTGTTGCTTTTTTTCTAGTCTAGGCTTAGAAACCACAAATCTTCAGTAGATGCAAACTGGAGAAATAAGGTGGGGAGAAAGGTGCTCCCATATAACTGTGAAGATTATCTAACCTTTCTTCTACGCACAACTCATTTAAGGTGTTTCTCAGCACAGATGATGAGCACCAAGTACTATATTTGGCTTCATAAAATAATCCCACCAGCCACCAATAGTAAAACTAAAAAAAACTCACTCAGGTACTAGCTCTTATCACTTCCCTTGCCCCTTCCTATGATGCTCTCCCTGCAGTTACATTATCAATACTTAAGAACTCTCCGAAGGTGATGCTGAATCAAGAAAAGCAAGCAAGTGGTCACTAACAATTTGTAATACACAGTTTTGGGGGCTAACATGACTTCTTTACAACAAAATGATAAGATACACATGACTGTCTAGATGTCACTGTAGTAAGAGATATGTTTTGTAACTATTTATGTCACATAATGACATAAATAGAAATACATAATGTTTCAAGTCAGGTAACAGGAAGGCCCACCAGCAATTGCAGCAGGAAGTGGACTGCATAGTTATAATACTCATTAGAACCGTGTATTCCTAACTATCAACATAGCACACTAAGTAATGCATGTAGCAGCATATTTTTCACAGTATCCAGATCAGTAAAAGAAAATAAAGTGCTCCCATTTGTCCTATAATGCACTGTCTTTCAAAGCTGTATTCAGTACTTCCCATCTAAATGTGAGTGTTCCAGGTAGATTGTGCTATAAATTGTTTACTGGAAGTTCTAGCAAACTGTTGCTTTGTCAAAAGACTCCATCTAAGTGTGCGTTGCAAAATACATGCGTAACTTTTAAATTTATTGTGGTTACTGTAATTTAAACAAGCTACATAACGGTTCTTTTTAAGAACAACAAAAAATACTCAACGGTACATGCCAATATTTCTCATAACCGGAGAGAATAAATCTTCATAAAGACTCTTCCAATGAAGTAAAAAATGTACTGGTGACAATATTTATTCTTGAGGGGTCAATGTGCATTATGGGGAATGGTGAATGTTTAAAAGACCTCTCTGGAACTAAAACCATTGGGTTTCTAATTTAGAATTTCTCTCCACTAATACAAAATGATTGATTGCCTTTATTTCATGTACCCCTTGATTTTTCTTTTCATTTATCACGGGCTGCTTTAAACCAAATGCATTTAAAATCTGCCACAAGAAGAGTGGTCTCTTTTAAATTGTTGTAAAGCAATGAAAGGACATAGTAAATCAATCTCATTTCTGCCTTACCAAAGGATAACCTTTGCTCTATTAAAGTTGTTTAGACAATCTCAGTACTCTACCTCACTTTATGGGTAATAAACATATATGGCACTGTCACTTCAGAGTTGCCTTTAGGACATAAATGAGTGAAGGTATCTAATTCACTAGAAACATATATATACATACTTATATATTGGTATTTACTCATCTGAAAAAGCTTTGTTGTTAAACCTTTCTGTTGTTTAAAATGGTTTCTGCAGTATGTACTATTCCCTAATTTTGTACATATTTGTATATGTAAGCATCCATACACGCACCCCCAGCAAACACACTCAGGCTGGCACACACATATATCCATTGTATAAATTAGAAAATAGAGAACTCACAGCAAAGATGAAACAATGACACAATTTTCAAACTTACTATATGGCTTACTGGCCATCAATTGATGCTCTTGAATTAATATAACGAGACTATGAAGCAACATACTTTAGAAGGGAGAACATGAGTTTCACACAGTGGCATTGAAGAATTTTTCTGTTTATAAAGTGTATGTGAGAACTAATTTATTTTCCCCTTCCCTCTAAGCCATCTGGCCACATGTTTTACCATGAAAGGGAATATAAGACACAGTGCATATAAACACCAAAGACTGGGATGACCCTTGAGATCCCCCTCAGTTTTATGTCCCTGTGACACTGCTCAAATCTCCGATCTTATTTCCATCTACACAAAGCCAAAAATATATAGAAGATGCATGAAATAAGCAACATACGATTTACATGTCATAAACTCAGCCAAGACAAAATTAAGCATGCTGCCACTGCCTTCTAGCATGTGGCAAGAAGTTTGTAACTCTTTCAATGAACTTGGAAGAAGGTGGAGTGGGCTTAAGCAGCATCAAATTTGCAGAAAAAATTGTGTCTAAAAACATGTAGAGAAAAAAAAATATTATTGCACTTCCAAATTAACTGGATGCCAGAGACTTTTCGAAGTATACTATATAAAACTTCACATGAAAAGAAGAGAGAAGTTGTATATGTTTTAAAATACAACAAACATATACTGTATTTCTTTTAAAAAGAAACATAGTAATTATAACACATTTTATGATACTACAACCTTTGAGAGGTTAAAAAAAGCAATACACCAGAAAATTTCCTGAAAGATGAATGGTTGGCAAAACCACTAATTGTCATTTACTATTTTCATAAAAGTGTACAGATGTTTCCAGTTAGGCCTCACTGGTTACCAAAAAAAAAAAAAGTTGGCAAAGCATCAACTATCTTGCATAAATGATCATCTTTATGATTTTCTCTGAACTCTGCATGTGGTGACCTTTAAAACGGACACACTGCCACCTTGCCCTGGGAATGGGTAGGGATAGAGAGTTCCAGATGAAGCACACTTCAGCTATATCTCAGCAAACACTGAACAGTTAGGTTTTACTGAAAAATGAAACAGGCATGAAACAGTACCAACTGTTGACAGGAACCCAAGCCTCAGAAAAAAACACACTACAATAAATACTAATGACTGCTTAACAGCCCTTTCCTTACTGCCACATTCGGCTTTTTTCCTTATTATACATGCTGTTAATTTCAAAGTCCTCTACTGTTAAGATCTAGAAGTAACACAAGCATACATCATAAAATATGTTAAAGTTCTAAAGGGTCTGAATTTATTCCTGTTACTAGCAATGTAGCATTTCTGTATACACATGGCCTTGCTACTGACTGCAGCTAATTTGTTTGTAAGCCATCATTAATCTCGGCTGTATATTTTCACAGTTTGGGTAAACACTTCATTTGCATTAAATTTACAGCATTAATGAGATGTGAAATTTAAAATGCTACTTGAAACATAAATGATGTAAGAAACTAGAACAAAAATGTGGTTTTATCACGTTTAAAATCAGCAGACCAATTTAAACCTATTAAACTAGAAATGATGTTGTGTTGCATTGAGAATCTGCTTTTGTAACTCATCTTCTAGAACTAAAATGAAGAAACATAAGCTTATACATGTGGGGAAAAAAAACCAACATAGCATGAAAATAATAAGTTAGATTTTTTGCTTTGCAAATTTTGCTTATTTTTAAACTGATTTTGAAATGAGTATTTGTTCCTCATACACCTCATTCTCTTTCATAAAATCCTATTACAGATTACATGTATGTTCTCTTGAAAAATGAAATAATTGAAAGAAATATGATTAGTTGTTCCTTAAGTTGTCACAAATCTAAGAAATAAAGCATATGCTAAATTGATATTTCTTAAAGGGTTCATTTTTGTTTTGAATAAACAAATAACGAAACCCTTAGGATCCCAGTCTAATCCAAGGTAACAGTGGCAGCACGTAGGAAGGTAATATCACAAAAGCTTCTCTGTACCATTACACCTATGTGAAACTTGCCCACCTGTTGCTGGTGTAGGAAGGATGGGTCTCTTGGGCTTAGTCCCACATATCGATTGGCTTGGGATGTGCCTGAGGCTGTGTAGGCTGATTAAGGAAGAACAAAACAGATTGATATAAATACCAACCTAGCATAGCTATTACCCTGTGCAGGTACAGTACAAATATGAGATATCCAGAGTTATGAATTTGCAATATATAGGATGTGTCTGTGGTTTTCATTTTTTTAAACTTTAATCGAATGCAAAAGAAAAAAAAAATTGGACCACATTTGGAAAGAATGTGTAAATTCCTATGAACTTCAATGGAAGCTGCATGTGTAAATCATAATGATGGCTCTTGTTAAATAAAGTTTCTCTGATTAATATAACTTTTTTTTTTTAAGTGATTAAATAAGGTATGTATTTGAAGGAATCATGAGCTTGATTCTCATTTCCACTACACCAATCCAAGGCACCAGTGAAATCACCGAGATTACAACATTGAGAGAAAATATGAATGCACACTTATTTTTCTCAACACTATGAAGGCCCGTGTCAGAACTGTAAAAGAACAACAAAAATCGGAATCAAAAGTTCAGTTTACTTATGTGGCATGAAATGAATTTCTATAGGCCTTTGGAAACTGGATGTAATCTATTATTATTTTCATGAGAAGGGAGCCAATTTTTACTGTGCAATATAATATTAAATATTCAACTCCCCTATGCATCAGGAAACAGCATTTTCCCAACGTGGCAATTTAAGGAAGTGTCTTGTTCTCTGCTACAGAAGATTAAAGAAATCCATTTCTGAGGAGAAAGGGAATGGTAGGTTACACTGGGATTAGCTGCAGGATATGGATCTTTCCTTCACCTGTAGGTCACATTCCTGTCTGGTCTCTGTCAGTAATCCCTAAAACCCATCACCCTCTTAAGGCTTTTGGTGGGACTTATGAATCAGGTAGGTGGTCTTACTCCACTTCCCAGTGTGGAGATCTCTGCACTGCAACTTGCAACATCACAGCCTGGAAACTTGCTGGCAGAAAAAGCAAAAGTACTAAAATTTAAGACATATACAAAGATGCCAATGAGAAGCTAGATAGGAGTACTTACTGAATTGGCCTGTTAGTATTAAAGTCACACAGCAAACCCAAGCAAATTAAATCCATTACATTTTCAAAAAAAAAAAAAACAAAGAAAAATAAAAGAGACTTTATACAGTAAACAGGCTTTACTGAAGAACTGTCATAGAAATTAATCAGTTATTAAAAGGAAATTATGGGGGAGGTCATAGGGTTCCCCAAATACTATCAAACCCTGTTGTTCTTTCTCATTCAAAACAATTCTGCTATTGCACTTCAGAAGGAAAATCAGTGCTAATCATTTGCCACTTCATTTTTATCAGACTGAATAATCATGATAACTTGTTGGCCAAGCCTATGTTTTATATATCTGTATCTATATATATTTTGAACCAATCAATCAGTTATTGCAAATAGAAATAAAACTATGCCTTAAAATATATTTAGTCTTGATTTTCCCATTAAGTTAACATTAGCACTCTGTGTGGCAGGTCTTTTATGACTGATGATACAGTTTATATGTATTTATATATAATTTATACATCAGCAGGAATGAACCCTCATTTTTTGCTATTTTCTTCATCAACAAGCTATGTTCCTTTACTTTTTGGCTCCTACAGTTACCAATCCAGTTTCAAAAGGCTTTACCCAGCAGAAAGACTACTGCACTGCTCTGAAAACTGTAACACTCTGAACATGTAGCTTTTATATGCAGAACTAGCACATTCAAATTAAATTTGTACATAGGGGGGTTTTATTATTATTTACGTGCTGCACTGACAGATATTGGATCTTCAGATAAGTTACTTGCACACTTCTGTGGAAGTATGAGGCCTTATTTCAAATATCGAAGCCGAGATGTTCTAAGGTTCATGGGGAATCAGATGCCCAAGTTCCAATGAATCGAATGAATATAGCCCAAATTTTTCTCTTCGTAGTAGGACAATGAACAGATTAGGTTTGCTCTCCTGTAGTGATGAATAAAATGGTCAGATTACCAGAAAACATCCCAGCATAGTTCTGACATTGTATTTGTTCTTTTTGTCATTTGTATCAGAAACCCCCACCTCATCTGAGACAGCTATTTTGGCCAGGCGCGATCATGTCAAGCAGGAAGAAGAATGAAACCGTGAATGCTTGAAACTATACATGAACTCAGTTTTTCTCAATTTTCTATTCTGGATGAAAAGTCTAGTGCAACAGCTTCTTGTTTGCTGGTAAAACTAACTCTTCTTAAAACATGCAAGAACCTGGTACCACAAACCACCAGGGAGGATATGGATATACTCTACCACCTTTTAACAAAACTTCTGCTGTATTAAAAGAACAGCTAAAATCCTTCCATAAATCTATCCACATAATTATTTGTTTATACTTAAACAATAGTTTGTCCGATATTTCCTCCTATCCTTTTATAATAAAGGCATAAACATTTTTCTTCCTTTACATCTTGGCCACTCCTATGCATTCGGGTCTCATCTTTGCTACACATCCTAATAAAAAGATTTAAAGTAGTGTAATGCCTAGGAAACCTATGGTTTATGGTCTCTGTTAATGACAGATCAAAAGTCAGGGATTGGATTCACATTTCAAATACTAAACAGACCTAAAGCAAGTCATTCTAATGTAACGGACTCTAAAGAGATCAATATTTTTAAAGACTGGTTAGTTTTCTTCCAAAGTACATGTCTGAACATGTCTCCTAAAAATCTACAGTACTCTGACAAATACTGGTAACACTGGCCATCTCGAGTCCAAATAAAAGTTCAAAGACAACAGAAATGCAGAAAGTAGTTAAAAAGCAACATTCTGCATCACTGAGCATAAGATGAGTATTTGGAAGAGAAGAAATTAACCTACACGTAGTAGCAACTTTGCTCTTATTTCCAAAATCGCAACTCCATTGAAGATAATAGGATATATAATATGGTCCTATATATTAATAAGGAACTTAGATCATTAAAGCTAGGGTTTGGGTTTTTTGTTTTTAAAAAAGAGCAATGGATCTACCATCCATTGCAACAATGACAAAGAATTAAAATTTTCTTTTGTCACATCAGTTGTTTTTGCTAAAAACGACACAACCTATATCAAAATGCAATTGTCATAGCTCGGATTCAGTATGCGTTCTAACAAGGCTTGATTTCTGTAGGAAAGCTCATTGAGGAGCAAATTATCCAATTTCTGTTTGGAATTCCGTCTGTGGCTCATTATAAAACCTTGGTGTCTGGGTGTGCTTCTCAATGTCTTTACAATGTCCACCTTAGATGAAAAAATACATTCTCTTTTTCTTGAATAGTGGTCAAATATGCAGGCTTTTCCCTTTCATTTTGGTTGTCATGTTACAAACTTTGCTACATGTAACATGATGCACTCGTTGAAATTTGGGGAGGAAAAGCTTTGCAGATACATCATGTTTGCTCTCAATGTAAAATGATGAGCATCCGCTTGGTCAAATAGTAGGAAAAGGCACCTTTTTCTGGCCTCAATTTGAAATCATATAGAATCTTTGATGGACATTTTTTGTTTCCTAAAGAAATACTTACTGGTTGCTGTAGGTGAAGATGCCTCACCTTCAGTGGATGTAGTGATGGGTTTAGTATCTGTCATGGTCAGGGTCACAGGTCGCACCGCACTGTGATGGGGAGAGGGTGCCAAAACTGGAGTAAAATGGCCAGGCACTTTCCCTACTACTTGACCACTGCTGTTAGGCTACAAAACAAAACCAAAAGAATGCCTTGTGAAACATACACATTGTGTTTAAGGAACCTACCCGCCTATCTTAGGGTTTTCCAGAATGCCCATCACCACAGCAGCTGCATGCTGGAATGTGCTGTTTTAATAAAGCTACAAATTTCTATGTGGTATTTTCAGTAGGCAGATCCCTCCTCAGATAAGTGCTTAAGTAGCAAATTTTTGGTAAGCTTGCTTTCTTTCTGGATGCAGTATGCATCAGATTGTTTCAAAATACATTTGCCCTTCACGCAGTGGCCATGAACCACAGCAAATCCCACGATAGCAGGATTAAACTGACCAGGCATAGGCCCTAATGTACAAAGTATTAAGAGCAAATGAATGTTGCAAAACCTCTGTTTTCACAGGCCATACCACTCTGGCTTGGAGCACAACCAAGACTTGACCACAGTTGTCCACAGAGATTACACATACTGGAAAGCTAACTAATAATTCACATGTCTGGGAGTTGGGGAGAGGGTTAGGATACCATGCACTATAATGCAGATGTCGTAACATCTAGCCAAAAGCCACCTACCAAAAACACAGAAGTGTTTAATAATGTCAACTTTGCAATTCAAGGGCCTAATAAACAAAGAGACTTTCATAGATACAAGAGGCAGTCTCCATATGATCTTATGGTACAAGTCATCAACGTAATATGCTACTTTCTGCATATATGTACATCTGAATTTGTCAATGTTCACTGGTAAATGTTTATCCAATGCCTAAACATACTTTAGACATTTTGCATGACTGTAAATACTCCACAGTAAACAACGTGCAGTAAAAATAAGCCAGTAGTAAATAGTTTTTTCAACAGTGGCTGATAACTTTCGTTTTATTATCTAATCTATTTTATGTAATCTTAAACTGATTACGTGTTCTGTGAATCCTAGGTATTTTAAAACAAAGACAAACAAATTGAAAATACTGGGAATCTTATCATCAGAAGGATCTTGTCAAATCTGAGATAACTCAGAGTAAAGAAATGGACTAATAAAGGACCTGATTCAACCTGATACAAGGAAAGGTTAAAGGAGGTAAGCATGACTATCTTAATGAAATAATAGCTGGGCTGAGACAATTACAGCCAAGTATGTGCAGAATATAAACACGCAGAAGAGGAAGGAATTATTTGGAAAATACCGGAAGTATAAACTTGGGGTAATGGAATGAACTCAAGAAGGAGGAAATTTAAAATTAATATCAGGAGAAACTTCCTAGTGTGATCTACTAGACTTTGCAAATGCCCCCAAGGGAGAGTCTTGTTCTTTAGGACATCTAAAACTAAGCTAGAAGAAAACACTAGAAAATGTAAGTGTGAATGGAGACCAATCTTGTATTCATAGGACCATTGAGCAGTTAGCAGACTATTTCCCTCTCTAAAATCACAAGCCTAACAATGAAAAATAACAGTAAAAACCTACACTAATGAGAAGTGGCCAACAAACTACCCCCTAAAAGAAAAAGTCACCCCCTAAACATAACTGTACGTTTAGGGGGTCGTTTGTGCAGGAGTGGGGACAGAAGAGCCATGGAATCCCAAGATCTTAGAAACTGGGATGGTATTTACCACTTTTTCATTTGTGTCCCTAGTTACATAAGCTGAGAAGTTACTATTAGGATTTTAGAAATGGGAATAAATATCAGCTGCCAAAGTAGCTTCAAACTCACAAAGCAGCACAGATTCAAAGGAATGACAATACACAATATCCCCAAGTAACTGGCATGCTACATTAAGTTTTATTCATTGGATGAAACTTAAAAGTTAGATAGAAATCCCTTATTATGTATACTTGAAATGAAAATGAGGTGTGGCAAAATATATACAAGACAATTTCTAGAGAATAACGTGGCCTAAAAGTTTACTGAACATCTGCTTGCATGCTTACATGACCAATGGTTTATAAGTGAGGAATTATTTTTATTATCACTCTAATTACAGAGGTCTTTCCTCAAGAACACAAATTACATTTTTATATTATAGCAGTCACATATTAATTATGTGTCAAGAAGTCCATTTTCTTTGAGATCTGTCTTAGCAGTCACTTAGGGAATTTTGTGAGCTCTATTTTAAAGGCCTGGCAGCCTTTAAAACAGATGTCTTGTTGACCAGAAATCTGACTCCACATGCTTTAGAATAAAATGAAAATTTTAACTAATATAAATTCAGAAAATCTCTAAGAGTTACCTAAAATAAATTTTCCATACAAATAACCCAAGATACTCCAAAACTTAGAGGCATGTATCCTCACTCACTGATTGCAAGTTCTACAGAGTTCAACTCAAGACATCTCAATGTTGCAATAGAACAGGCTGTCATAAGCAAGAAAGCCATGACACAGTTTGAAGCATTTGTGGGGAAAACTGTCAGAAATTTAGGCAGGTCTTATGATAAACTTTTCTCTTGTGATAAATACTTAATACTTAAATACTTGTGATAAACTTTTCTCACCAAAATTCTTGTCAACAAGACCCAACTGCTACATTGGACTGAATTTTCCATATGTTTCTGGGGACGCTGCTGCAGATGCAAGCCCCCTCTCTTGCCCTGGCAGCCCAGCTGTCCACACAGTCTGGTGGAGGGACTACCACCTCTCGGTTACATCTGGTAGCTCCTAGGTGGAGTCACTGACCTGTGACCACAAGCCTAATTTTAGGAGCCTTAGCTCATGTACTGTACTAACATATCACAAAAAAACCCTGAGAATCCCTCACCAAAATGACCAACTTCTCTTAAAAACAAAGACTTACAGGGAGTTTATGGATTAAACAGCCAGTGTCATCAGCTTCCAAAAGCAGCTCTATCTCCAAAGCCAGACTCAAATGAGTTAGAAGGACACAGCAGGAGACCAGAACAATTTACAGCAATGTATCACCTTCTACTAGTGATCCCGATCAACAGAAATGCAATGGCTGACGTGGACTCCAACTTAGCCCTTGTGCATATGGTCCAAATAAGCAAACCCCTTCCTTGCTGAGGTTTTCCCCTGCGAGATACCTAACAGCAGTGCAGTACATCACTTCATCCAAATTGAGGGTGAAGTCCTGTCTTTGTTGAAATTTTTTGCCAGTGATTTTGTGAATGTGGTTTGTGACACCCTGACCAAGTGTCTACACTTCTATTTTTTTCTTTTGTCTTTTTTTTTGTCTTCTTAATTTGTAGGCATTGTTCCATATCTGTCCTACATGCAAAACGGAGTACAGTCACAATACAATGAAACTGAGGCCTGCAACCTCTAGACAGAAAAATAAAACCTTCGAAGTGAGAAAAGGAAAAATTTGTTACTTCAGTAAGTTCAATACTTACAGTTCCAACACTTCAGAGTCTCACTGCATATTAGATTTCAAATGCTTTTATAACTTAGTTTCCTGCCTCAACAGTTTTGCATTTTGTCACATCTCCCCAAGTATCTTCTCACTGCACTTAATGATTTATTCTGGTTTTATTTTTCTAATCTCTAACAAAAGCAGGCTCTCAGATGTCTCATGTCCTCTGTCCTGCATTTTTAAGAGGGAAACCCTATGGTCAGAAGTAGCCTTGTGAAGCTGTCAATTCATAATCTTATTGAAAACTGGCTGCTAGATACAGCTTCTGCTACTTGTTCTCCTTTTAACTTTTGCCATTATGTCAAAATATATTTTAGCATGGAAACTATGTATCTATTTGGACAGTATCTACTTGAATTACAAGTTTAAATGTTTATAGCATATAATTTAATACAAATTCCTTTTGTCCTTACTTAAAACAAGTTCTAGGTTCTAGTTCCAGTTTTCCCTGAAGAGATTCTTGCAGACAAATGCATTACAGGTGAAAAATCAACTGTTACCATCAACTAGGGCATCAATATGTCTATGTGATGGATTCACAAGCAGAGAGAGATGACGCCTGAGGCATAAGCCTCAAGCAAATTGCATGGAGGCAGCTGTGTTAGATAAACAAGCTGTGCATTTGAAAAGAAGCAAACACAAGGAAGGTCTAGCAAATTGAGCCCAAATTTATGCAGGTGTACATTTTTCTATTGTTGGATTGGAGGCTAATTTGATTTTCTTATCTGTTACATTTTCCAGTTTTTTAATTCACACTATCTTGAATTGCCACAGATTGAGCCATTCATGTGCCCAAAGCCACAGATGACTTGTATTTACTGTCATAGCTGTAATATGACTTAACTAAGTCTGTCAGACTGTTAACATCTGATTGTGTGCACTACACACACTTTCAGTTAGTCCTTAGGTCTGAAGTCTGAACAGAAACTTGTAACAGATATGAATACAGACTTTCTTAAAATCAGGATTCACTATACCTGTTTTCCCTGCTCAGATTTTACTTACATATTTATAATCATTAATTAATCAACTGCCTCTCAGGCTTCTGTTCAATTAGTTGCCCAAATATCAGCACATTTTCAACTTAGGTCTTCACTTACATTTCGGGACATTGTTTTGTCATCTAAATCACTATTTACAGCATTAAAAAAATCTTTCTGATGCCACAGTGAAATGGCAACACTGACATCTCCACATGAAATATTCAAGCATAACAGAAATTT
>JAOXJM010000019.1:33723787-33746001 GCA_026413425.1 Tringa solitaria
TTCCAAATTCCAAATAAAATAATTCCAATTTTCCCTGGAATCCTAAATACAAAGCATCTTCAAATAAATAATCATCAAAGGCCAGAGGCCAAAATTCAGCCTGGATATGTCCTATGTACAGTTGCACATGATACTGTGTTAGGTATTTCAAAAAGAAGTTTTAGAGCTTAATAAAAATTACAGTATTTCAGCTAACCACTATATTTGGAGAACAATATATTTGCATCTCAAAAAACAGGCTTTTCAATAGAGACGCTATGTTTCCTAAGAAGGCTACACTATTATAGCCAGGTAATCAACCAATGAGTGCAGTTTAGTTAAGCTGGATTCAGTGTGTTTGGCAATACTCTGTCACTCATTTCTTCTCAATAGTTCCAGTCCCTTTTAATTGCAAAGCTCAGATACTATGGTGAAGAATATTACTGGAAAACCCTATGGCAGTGTTGTTTTGAGACCATTGATTGAACTGATTTTGTTGATGAAGATGGATAAGATCCAGTTTTGCATATTTTGGTCCCCTGCTCATGTACCAAATATCTGGTTTTAACAGTAGTCTACTAGCCACATCTATAAACCTGGAAACAACAGCTGGCAAGTTCTGTCTTTGAGTCCATGCCATTGTACTCTGTGATATCCACAGAGGGTGATGCACGTTTCTGAAAATCTACAAGTAAAGGAAACTGGAAGAAGTACCTTCCATTTTTCTAAAACAGCTACCTCCTTTTTTTTTTTTTTTTTTTGTCCCAGTTATATGATGCAAACCCAGCCATTTACCTCGGTAGAGCTTTTACCTAAGGCACCCTAAGGCTACATCACCTGTGAACATCCAATGGCCATGTCAGTCTCCCCTGAGACAGCTCAATGGTACAGGAGGCAGCATCATCAAATGTGCAGAAGACACATCTTCAAGTTACATATCATCAAGTTATTGCCTATCTGAGTAACATAACGAAGTGCCTTTGAGACTCTGCTAAACATAAAGGAATGGTATTATTAGACCACTGCCAGTGAGACTGAAAAAGGTACTGCAGGGCAGTTTCACCTCAGGTTGAACTTGGTGGGTTCCATAAAGCATTTTTTTAACAAGAAGCAAGGCTATACAGATTTCCTTTCTGCTATTGGACACAATGGTAGCAACAGAAATGTACTTTGCCTTTTTATAGTGCCTCTTACCATTTCTCTTATGGATGAACCTCACTAGTTTCCATATGCTTGCAACCCGAGTAACTCATTGCTACAGCACATCTTACACAGACCTCACTGGGAGATGCCACACAAAAGCTTCAGGTGGCGTGACACGCAGCTACCTGCCTGCTTGAGGAATTAGCTTTAGAAAAAACATGTTGTTGCCAGTTCTTGGCTGACAACAGCACTTCTGTACTGCTTTCTGAGAGAAATCAAGGTGCTGACTTTGATTTATAAAGCTCTGAGTCTCATCCATTTGAGAAAGTATTTTCCTCTTGATGTAACACTGCTAAAACTGAGAGCAACTGCAGAGCTTCAGCAAACCATGTTCAGACACAGATATCATAGGAGGTTATAGGCAAAGATTTCTCCATCCTGAATCACAACTTTATCCGTGAGCTCAGAGAATCTGAATTATTTGTCAACAGGTAAACCACGACGAAAAATCTAGCTTACCTTGTATATTTGCCTTTACAACAGGGTAAGTCCATGTTACACAAGCATGGGAAAGGAAATCTCTTTGTAGGTAAATGTTCAAAAGATATCTTTGGGTTAAATGGTATTTCATGCACTCTAGATACATAACTGTGTGTTTAATAAACTAAAAATGAGCAATCTAAATACAAAGGAATCATTTACACCTGCAATTAAATTTGTAAAGGCCTTGTTAGTAGATTAAGTTGGTACTCTTTCTCTGCCTCCCAACTACAATTAAAAATGGCACACTGCCGTTTTATTTAATCTTCAATAGTTTCTTAAAAATTACAAGGAAACACTTGGCCAAGAAGCTGAAACTATTAAATTTGAATATAGGTACTAGCTATACCAGAGAAACCGTATGCATACATATCACTTGTGTTGGCTTATTCTGCTAGTATTCTCCCAGGAACCAACAAGAAACCCTTCGACCAGCCCAAGCAGAGCCTTAGTAGATTCCCTACTCATGGCTAAATGACTGCAGTTATTGTATTGAAGAATGACAAACCATCTGCCTAGCATTCCTGAAGAGTGTGCCTACCCTTCATTGAAGAAAAATTGAATACTCCAATCAATTATGAGAGGAAAGTAAATGGCCTCACCAGCTTCCACAAGCAGCTCTTCTCAAGCAGTTCAGACATTTCTGTCTTCAGACAAAGATAAAACCATTAACAAGACAAAGCTGCAAACTAGCCCACCTTGCAACAAAGAACATTTTAACAGCCCCAGGAATTTTAGTCAATATGTGGACAGCAGTTCACTTGGACTGTAGTATGTAACCACTGCAAACCATTTCTTGTAAGAGGAAAAGGGTTCAATATTTAAGTCCCCCAAATTGGAGCCAGTCTTACCATGTCATTGAAAACTGCATATTTCATCAAAAATATCACAAAATTTGATTTGAAGGTACCTGTAAACGTTGCCCTTCATAATCCAAACTCAACAGGCTTGTAAGACTACTTCTGTTTGCTTGGTTCAGTAAAAAAAAAAAAATTCTCACTGATGCCAGGATGTTCTTCAGCAGGATTCTTCACTCTGCTTTACCGTTGTTTACCATGGTCTGCTTCAACATCATTTCCTTCATACTTTCTGACCCTCCTGTGATTCACCACACCTTAATGAGGAAGTTACTCTGTTTAATTCAACAGGGCATTAAGTTTGGAGCTTTGGGCTTTGACTCCAGCCACACAGGTGTTACTGTGCTTGGTGATTTGTTCAGGCTCATTGGAAGTCTGATTTTGATACTGCATATTGATTCATACACTCTCAATTATTAATGCATTTCAAGTGTGTGCAGACTTGCGTGTGTGCATGCGTATGTGTACATACACACAGAGGAGGTAATATATTCTAAGATTTAAAGACTGACCCATCTGGAACCTCTGAAACAGGAAATACATGTTCAAAATTTGCAGTGGATTTGAAAACTTCAGAACACTGTAGATGAATAAACACCGTAGGTGGATTAGACACTTAACAATCGATTAGTTTTTGCCAAAACCTACAGTTAGTAACCAATCTCAATTTAACTGTGGAGAGACCAGCACCCCATCATACTACAGATACATACTCACATGCACAATCTCATCCAGTAACATGTGTGCCTAGCTAAGAAGAAAAGCACTGAAATAAATATAATAAAAAGGGCTGAGCAGAATTACCTAATGAGTAGAAAGTACAGCAGTTCTCAAAACCTTGGGAACTTTTCAGACTACTAGCTGGAGGCAAGTCCAGCTTTGTATCTAACGAGGTCCATTTCTGTTCAGTATATTTGTTTATTTATTCTCCATATAAAAAGCAGATATGCACGAAACAAACAGCCACAGCTCTCTTTTGTTTAGGGTCATCCATTGTTTAATAGTTTTTCACTGCAGCCAAAGGGTCTGTTTGAACTTCCTGACTGTTCATCACACATAATTTGGAGTATTTAATGTTATGTCAAGAAAATTGCCCACCGCTTCCCACTGTGGAAACCTATGGGAGCTCTGTATCTTTAAATTTTACTTAAAGTATTCCATGGAATAGCATGACTGTCTCACTATAATCAGTGCAGCAGTAATGTAATTAATCTCAAAATTGCTGTGGGGAGTACAAGGCATCTCAGTAGCTTGTCGTAACAATCTAAATTAGTGTATTACTGAAAGATGTTGGGGAGGAACAGTTCATTTTAGGTAAATGCTGTCAGGGTATCCATCCTTTCTATTTCTAAAGCTGAAATTAAAACTATCATCACAGTTCTGCCTTTTGAAATCCAAATGAGTATGTTTTGAGGTGGGAAAGTATAATTAAATTTGATGTGGTATTCCTACAGATGCAGTTTTGCATTTTATAATAATTAAATTTATTTGAATAAAAATTCATGTTTTATTTAGAAAAGAAAAACTGGTTTGGCTCAAAGCATGCCATTGTATCAGAACAATTCCCTTTTGTCATTGAAACTTCACAGACGGCTGCTTCTTCTTTTCCTAAGCAAAAAAAAAAATATTCTTGCTGTTTTACTTCTTGTACAGCCATCCTTTAACTGTTCTATTCTATTTAGAGATATTTTGACTAGGCATGCAGCTCCTCTAATGTACAGCATATCTCAGAGGTGAACTTTAAAGAATTAAGTTTTAAAGAGATTCCACTAATAATAGTGATTAATGATAATAAATTGTGGAGAATAGCTGATGCCTGGAATCCCATACTTGTTGTTTAACTCATCTCCTTTTCTCTGGAGCTAAATCAAACATCAAATTAAATGAAAAACATTACCCCAATATAAAGGTTACAAAAGGTGAGAAAAGTAGTAAATTGAGGCTAGTCTGGCCTGTTATTCCCTATGGTGCCACAACACAAGAAAAGGAAGTGTTCTGAGTTTGCTACTTTTCTGAAAACAATCAGCAGAGTACAATTTTATCTTCTAAGGCCTAAAGATTAATCTTTCAACCACAAATAGGGAAGAAAGTAAGACTCTTGTTGGGCAAAGAGTTGAAAGCCCTTCTATTGCTCAATGAATATACTCCCCAATGTTAAAATCACAAGACAGCACATTTGTCAAACGTCTGAAAGTCAAATACTTGATTTAGATGTTGTATTTTTTCAGCGATGATTCAAAGTAGAACACTGAGCAATCCAGAGAGATTATCACCTAATCTGCTCTTTTAATATATATGAGAAATCAAAATGTAAGTAAAACAAGCACTGAATAATTAAATAAATGCATAACAGTAAGGGTCTGATTTTAATTTGCATAATTTTTCCCTTAATAGTGCCTAATTAAGACATCAGTTTAAAAAAAAATCCAACAGAACTCTAAGATTTTCCACACTGAATTAACGTTAAGGACTTTTAATGGATGTCTTAATTAGACTTTGTTATTCATGGAAATTTTGCACAAATTAAAATCAGGTCCTGCATGCAACATTCCCAGCTGAGTCTCAGCAAAAATGCTATATGGGACTGAAAGACTTTTAATCCACGCGCACATAGCAATTTGTATTCTAAAGCCGACATACTCCATTTTCAATTTTTGGTTTAATTTGCATTAATATGGTAACCAACAAAAATCATAACGTTAGGATTTCTCCCTTCAAAGAAAATTTTTATTTTATAGACTTGGTTTGTTGGTTTTTTTTAATACATTGAAAGTCATGCAGATGGACCAGAGCATTAGCCCATGGAGACAATAGCCACAATAACCTTCTGAACAGCCCAGAGGGGCCGTATCTCTTATTCAACATAGAAAGTTTGATTCAGTCTCATGTTCTATTGCTGTTGTGCCTGAAATGCAGGCTGAAAGGCCTGTCATTATTGGCAAAAAAATAAAACAAAATAAAGCCCAAAACAAAATGCCATCACAGCAACCCCTTCATTCCTGATAAGACAGTCCTTCCAAAGCAACCTAACTCCCAGGAACAGGAAAACCTGACCGTTTTCACTTCAGTTTACATTCCCAAGGCTTTTCCAAAAAACATGCTAAAGCACAGGCTACAGAGCTCCTCAGGAGTCTTTCAGACAAGGCATCAAAAATAAATAACAGCCTGAGCAGCAAAGATTACATTATACTGACACTGGAAATATTCCAAGTATTGACAGACCAAGTCTCAACTGCAGTTTATCCTATAGTGCAGATCACATGCTTACGCTATCTGCTGATGCTATCACGGAAAGCAGTTTTGCACACAGTCCTTCACAAATTACTTTGCTAATGAAAACCATGTTAATTTCCCATACCAGACACAAGTTTGAATCAGTGTAGCAGCCAGGAACTCATCTGTTACTGCATGTTCTCTACACAGGGGAGAAGAGCTATTTTGTGAGTCTCTGCTATGCTCACTACAGTAATGTCTTTGCATCTGTGCAAAGAAATGTCAGGCGCCTACAAAGCAAGGCAAGTGTCACCTTGCCAGAGTTTATTTCCATTGTCAGTCTGTAAATACACCTGTACATCCGTGCGTGTGAGTGTGTTTGCCTGTATGTATCAGTGCACTCTGTGCTCCATCCCCCAGCAGGAGCTCCGTCCCCTGCAGCCCTGCACAGCCACCAAGGCACCCAGCCTGCAGGACAGATGTGGTACCAGGACATGCCTTGTTAGAGCTGCTGGGTCATTCAGAACAAGCATTTTTCTTACACTTGATGGCAGAAGAGCAAGTGGATATGCACCCTTTATTCAACCATGCTCAACAGGAAAAGTTGCTGGATCACTTATATGCTTATATGTTTATACACTTATACACCAGCTCCCAGCTTGCTCTGAGACCAGAACTAGTGAGACTCCCTGGAAGACATATATTCCTCATAGGATTTCTTTTGGACAGTTCACATTGTTTTACAGTACCTGGCTAGTCTGCGGGCTGGACGGGTCATAAGAAGGTACATAATTCTTCAGAGTATCCTGAGGATTCAGGTGGGGAGGATATCTGATCGTTGGATGAGAGAAGTAGCTAGACGGGGCAGGAGGGAGAATAGCTTGTGCTGGAAATGGCAATGGTGAAGGTGGAGGTGGAGTTCTAGTTGAGATGACTGGAGAAGATAAAACAAAATTAAAATTACTTCGCATCTTGTTTCTTCTAAAATTCTCCACCTCTGTGTTACAGCAAGATAAATAGAAAGTCAGTTACAAATCAGTACGCTGCATTCCTGCTTCATGGCAACTTTACAGAAAAACTTACTTGTCTTCCCCTTCACATCATCCTAGGCAATGGAAAATGCTACTGTTTCAAATTCATAAATACTGTATCTTGTTTTGGGTGTGTGGGCTATGCCATCATATTTTTTCATTTTTTCTTTAAACAGGAATCATTCTCCAGCATGAAAGACATTTCAAATATACAGTTTTCCCATCTGGAGCCCAAATAAACCAAACAAATACCTTAATAAGTAAAAGCTACGTTTTTATCTACACTCTAACAGAGGAAAGTGAAGTCACCAAGTCCTAAGAAACAGGTACTGATTCCTCACTGCATTGCACTCTACCTGCCTCATGTGGGGACAAAGCAATAACTACTCATCAATAATGCCATGAATATTAGCTGACCTTTGTGGATATGCTAATGAACATTCAACTTCAGGGCCTGGGAAACCAATCCATCCAATAAAAATATCTCTGATAAACCAAAAAGTATCTACCCTATACATATTTTTCTTTGCATTCTCTTTCCTCCCAGCCCCTATAAACACACCCCTATCTATCTATAGACTATATGTAATGTCTAAACAACCAGCAATGTTTTCACAATGAAAGGAATGTACAGCACATCCTGCTGTTGCCCAGTCGTCCCGCTGGAAGTAGAGAGTGTTCTTCGATCACATTGCACAACTTACTTTCCACCCTCACTGCATATCTAGAGGGCACCTACTTGGCAGTGGATTAAAAAGGAAGTACTGAGTTCAATGGAAATAGAGAAAAGACAACGGTGATTTCATCTTCATTAGTGGGAGGGTACAAAAATCAGGTCTGTATAAGCAAGATATTTTATAAACTGCTCACAGTTCTATACTCTATCAGAATAAACACATCAACACTGCTCTTCTGGGCCACCTTACATATCTTTCATTTTTTCCAACTTAATTTTTAAATTACTTGCTATTTTTGAGCTGGGACCAAGTCATAGTTTGCCCAAGAAAAAGCAACAGTAGGAATGTTCCAAAATTGCTGTACTTGGTAATCAAAACTTTGCAAATCTCAAAACCATTGCTCACTGCCACAATAGAACAGACTACACAGTCAGAAATCAGGTTTTCCTAGCAAGTAAGTATCTCATCTACAAATTGGGTTTTGGCTGTCACTCAAATGCATATACCTAAAAATTTTACATTAAAGCAAATGCAAGGATTTACACATAAGTATAGAACAAATAATAATTATGGAAGCTTCTTTTGTGACAGGCTCATTTTAATCACAGCCCCACTAGTTCAGTTTACTCATAAAACATTAGTTACTGCTCGGACATGAGAGATGTGCAAAACAAATAAAAGTGAGCACAAATCTATCCCCTCCATTTAACCCACCATCTCTGATGTGCTTGAGTATTTCCTGACAGTGGAAACCTTAGAGACCAGAATGAGTTCAGGCTCACTTACATAATATAAAATAGGTGGATATTAAGGGAAAAATAATCTTTACTCATGAATTGAAGGCGAGGAACTTGAAATTGTGGAGAAATCATAAAACAGAAACTTCTCAAAGCAGGACTGCATGTCAAAGAAAAGAAGAAAGAGTCCTCAGGTTTTACTATTTTACTCCTCTCATCACCCAGCTCTGCTCAAGAAATGAATCCTTTTATAAGCAGTTTATAAGGAGACAAGATGAGCTGCTGAGGAGAGACTTCTGAGGACTGTGTTCTTATCTGAAGAATCAAGGTCACTCTCACCTCTAAAATTAAACAGACCATGATGCTGGAATTTCCCTGTCATTCTGGATAAACACGCAAGATAACATGCATTCCGCCACATTTCAACTGTCTCCTTCACACTTTAAGGGAAGTTTTACTATGGATTTCAGAAAACAGATGTTTAAAAATATTTATCAGGATGCTACCTCTTTTGACAGAGCATTCAAAAGAAACACTGGTAATTATTTTATTGTGTCACATCGTGAACATGCTTGTGACTTCTCTTGTGTATTTAGCCCTACCTATATTGGTATTTAAAAACAACATAGTCATAAAAACAATAATAAAAAAGGGTATAGGTGGAAGGAGGAAAGATGGGGAGGATTTTTCCTCTGCTACTTCCTTCATGTATTTTACAGTTTATTTTATTCTGTGGTTAATCCTAATCCTTTCTGGTAATTTGTAGCAGTCAGACTACCTGAACTGGGTTTAATGAGCATTCCTGCAAGAATGCCCCAACCTTTTATATTTCTGCTTTCATTGGTATTATAAATGGGATTAGGTCTCTAAGAAAGTCTCCAAAAATGCACCACAATCTGATTGTAGAATAGGAGAACAGACCAAATGAATAAGGAGGTATTTCTTCCTCATTCATAACTCTCACCACTGTGTGCAACTCCTGGGATTCCTGGGTGGTGGTGCTGGGGAAAAGTGCTCAGTCTCGGTGAAGAATCCTGGGGAGAAGTAGGACTAAACAAAGGCTTTTCAGGTTTCTTCATTGTAGGAGAAGACATATCTGCAATAGAAAAACAATGGAACAGTGACATTAGCTTAGAAGCCCATCTCAGGACACATCCATTTGTAGACTGAAGATATTTATTTTTACTGTTCTTGCATAAATATTGTTTAGTGACCCAAGTCCCCTGTGACCAATAAACTAATTTTAACATATTGCTTTCAAACTTGAGAATGAATAATAATCTCCTAACTGGTCTTTGTCCTGCAAAACAGAAACCACATTCCTTTCATACCAGACAAGCCAAACAGGGAAGAAATCCATGTCTTCAAAACCTCCTTAGACACTTCTCAGCTTCCCAGAACATCACCAAATCATCTGCTCCTTCAGCAGTCACATCATCTTTATTGCATTTTTTAATGGAACACCTACACTCAGGTGTCTATGGTAACTGCCGTACATATGCCTGTTTATGGTATTTATTATTTTGTTATTTCAAAACCTATCCCTTACTCTTCCCAGAACCATACTATGTAACCCCAAAACAATGTAACCTCCCTGAAAATAAAGATACTTTAACTTCTCTGTCTCATATTTTCCATGTCTCAAGTAGGGCCTTCCCACCTCTTCCTTCCAGTTTTCCCTATCAAGAAAAACATCTCTTCAGAGCTCACTGCATGAAGATGACAAACTATCAGGGACTAATGTATGATTTCTACCATGCAGGGCTACTGATATTGCATAAAGCAAAAATACTGGATTCTTTCTGAAAGTTCAAATTAATTAAATAATATGTTAGACTTTGCATCAAATTATTTCAAAGTTACTTATAACATTTTTATAGGGCACACATCAATATTGTAAGTGGGTTCCATTTCAAATCAATGGAACTAATCCCTGTTTTAAACAAAGGTTATTTCTTAAGTACTTTACTGGACTGGGGCCATGTTGCATCTGACTTTCCTACATGGACGATATTAGCCCTTGAAGTGATTTCAGCACTTTTAATATTGGCACACTATATTTTGTTACTCTGAGTGAGATACAATCACCTCAGAAGTCAAAGGCAGGCCTGCAAGCGCCTTACCAAGAGCAAATTAGACCTGTGCTTTCTGAACCAGCTGGAGTTTAAGAGTGGATGTGAAAGCCACACTCAGACCAGGACCCATCGAACTGAGAGGCCACTTCTCCACCCTGCCCCGTCCCGCTGTCAAGACCTGCAGAGCCCCTGGCACCAGACCCTGAGCAGGCTCTGCCAATGCCCCTCCACCGTCCTCTTGCAACTCCCCTGCTCCCCTTCGGTGCTGACTACCAACTCTGCTGATCTCCCATACACCCTGCAAGGTTCACCCCTTCAAGAAGGCTGCTGAGAAAGGATCTTATTCAGCCCAACATTCAGCAAGAGCGAGGAATGACTTTACAACAGAGCAACTCAGTGCTCATTCAGTTTTAACAGATACGGCAAAGGTTACTGTACGCTTTTTATCGTACTGATCTGTTGCAATTTTATGTTGCTATCAAAAACACAGAGTGCTGACAGAAGAAACTCTAGCTGTCTCATAAAAATTTGGTAAATAAATTGTTGTTGAAAAAGAAAATAGAGTAATATTTTGTTTCTTTTAATATATCAGCAGGTAGCAAAGACAAAGTTGCCAAACGGTTACAATTTTTTTTTAATACATTCTGCTAAGCTAAGAAATAATTTCTAAAATTTCAAGACTGATTTTTTTTAAATTGAGTTTTGCATAGGCAAACCATGATGAGCAGGCCCATTAATTCTAGAATGATTTTCAAATATTTCATCATGGTTTATTTTCTGCTCAAATGACAGTCCTAGCTTTTTCACGTAAGACGCTAGTTCTATCAGAGCAAGAAAATTCTCACACCTCCATAACATATGGAGGGTTTTATAAAAGCCCAGGACAAAATTAACCAGCTATTGTCTTTGTACTGTCATTCTGTGTGTGCACAATCTCTGTCTCCACAGAAACACTGCAATGTTACAGTCTTGAGAAAAAAGATGAGTGTGCCTAATAGCCTGTAGAAACATCCTCCCACTACAGTGCTGTGGTCATCAGCAGTTGTCACAGAACTTATCAAATACCTTGTTGACTCTAACACATACAGGCTATCACAAAAGAGAGAATGTACACAAACAGTTTGATTTCATTTCAAATGAAAAGTACGGCACTTAAGTCTCCCTAAGGAAAAAAAAAAAAACTATGGGCTGAAAGTGGAAGATCTTTTCCTTATGTAAAGCTCATATTCAACAAAAGGACTCATGAAATACGGAGCTGCCTAGTTCCTGAAGGTCTGCATGTGTCAGCAGCTCTGATTTGTGGAATGCAACGAAGATTTAATTTGGTTGGTGACTGTTACTTCATTAAACAAGCAAAAGTTGTTGTGTTTTTCAAAACCAAAATATTTTAGATGCTCAAAAGAAGTATACTATATGAAGTGCAATATAATCAGAGTATCCATGAACCCCCCAGTGGCATCGCCAATTTGAAAAGAATCTACTGAAAAGGAGATTGGTGACTATGATAATGTTGGCATTTGCTTGAAAAATGTGTGATTTATTCCTGCTCCTACTTTACAGAAGAACTGTAGTTAGCACATAGATAACAGACAGCGTAAGTCACAAAGCAAACACAATGAACTTCTTATACAGGAGACTGTTTCCTCACCAAGGTGAACACGACTGGTAGTCAGGAACAGAAAATTCAGCACTGCCATAAAAAGACTCATTACCCCCAAAACAATTACTTTAATGTGCACTGCACAGCACACCGCCATGAACTACTTTCAGAAGAAGACTCGTTTCATATAGCATGGGCGACTGCAAAGAATAACGGCTGACGTGCGGGCAGCGGCTTCTTTGTTAAAACAACGCACTTTGCATTGAGAAGTAATTCAGATAGCCCCTTCCCCCCCGTAGCCCCCGCAGCTCTCCCTGTGTGTGCCTGGCCATCATAACGGAGCATTCATGCTCCTGCCACTGCCGAGTAACAGATGCAGCCAACAGGGGAGACAGAACAATAACTGTTTGTATAGGTTAGGAAGAAAGGCTGCAGCCATCTCGGCCTTGATCAAGAGAGAAGGTTTAGAGCTTTAATAGGAAAACACACAAGTTACATTTCTTCAGTCAGTTATCAGTTACAAAAACAAAAAGCAGGGGACGAAAAAAGCAAAGCAATTTTCTACTATCTTTAATTTTGTTTGTTAGGAACAGTACCTTTAAATAAAGCAGAATGAGTTGACGTGACAGTGACTTCATACGAATTTACTGATACCTTCTATGTAAAAGAAACCACACATTTTTCTCATTTTAAAACACATTTCTTCCACATCATGAGATGTAGTCTAGTAGCTACATAGAGCTTAGCAATATACTGATAATTACACAATGGATGACAAACAGAGATGACAAAAATAGGCCACTTGCTCTAACGTCTATGTCAAAGTTTCAGGAATGAGATTCCAATCCTTATTGCTTTGAGAATGAAAATAAAACACTTTCAAGCATGATTTATTTTTAGACTTTTGGAAAAAATGTACAGATGAAAAGCAGAAAGATGCCGAAAGTACTTGGACAAAGTTATCAAAAGTTCAACATTAATGAGACACTGTGTCCTGTCCTGCTGAGAATTTTCTTCAAATGTGAAAAATGGGCTGCCTTTTTTTTTCTTTTTTATTTATTCTCAGTGTTGTTCCAAATCACTCTTGCCTGTATTCTCATATTACTGTTGAGATACAGTACGTATGCATCGAAATGGGTGGCATATTACACATTTGAAAGCATCACTTCAAAGAAAAAACCGCTTATGCAAATAGAAAAAGAGTTAGATCATCTCATCTCCCAACAAGGTAAATCTGTCTGCATAGGAAGGCAGAAGAGCTGCTGTTAAGCATAGCGTATGTAGCCTGTTCATCAGCAGCTTGCACAAACGGTGCTCCAGATGTATAGCTGTTCAAGACAGCCCAAGGCAACAATTTTGTTCAATTCTAATGTGATAAAATGCTGCAGGGAAAGTGTGCAGAAACGTGTTTAAGTCAGCCTTTAATTAAACTGTTGTTCACTTCCAAAGAACCTCAGGAAACACTAATGAGACATGAGTTTTGGCAATTTCCTCATCAAAGCAAAGACCCCTTCCTCAGTCTGAAGCAGCTTGTCATCCAGGCTGTTCCCTGGATAAATGTCACCTTGGCACACCACTCAGCAAGCCACCTGTTTGCAGAATTCAGCTGGAATCAAGCAGTGATCTAGAGCAAGTTCAAACATCTACCTGCCTGCTTCCGGACTCCTGATCTGCTTTCTTGCTCACCGCCACAATATGGCACCTTCTCTTTCTTGCTCATGAGACACACTCATGAGCGGAGTAAGAAGAAATCATAAACAGATATTAAATCTCTTTTAATCCAGTTTATTCTTTAAATCCCCTTATTAATATGATTTCTACTGCTTAGTTTCACAAGTCTTTCTCTACAAGGTATGGTCCAGCAGACAACAATCTGTAAAGATTCATTTACAACTCATCACCTCCAGAGAAAGCAAGATAAAAGAATGTTCAACTGACTGTATATATAACCATAGTGAAAGCAGGAAAGCTATGGAGTCCATAGCACCACTGGCAACCTGTAAGAGGCACCCTTTCATGCCACAGTTTTAAGCAAACTGCTCTTTCCCAGAGGCAGTACCTGGGAAAATATCTATTGGCAAGATACACTACATACATCACATCTAGCTGGGCCTCACTCTCCACTGTCTCCACCACATCTGGTAGGTAGGCTTGTGTGAAGCATGCGTGAAAACTGCAGCAAAATTTTAAATTCACATCAGATAGCTGGATGATGATGACGATGAATCATGACAAATCCCACGGTGCTCAGGAGAAGAAGTTTTGGTTTACACCTGTGCACACGAAGACTGAGCAGAGCCATTCTGCACAGGCAGAGCCAGCTTCACCAATTTTCAGATGTGCTCAGTGTGACTTCCTCTAACTGCAGTTCTCCACTGTAGATCTTAATAAGGCACCTAACACTGAATACTGACAGCTGAGTGACTCTAAAGCACAACCACCTCTCATTTGTAAGAAAAAGGATTTATCATATCTGTCCTAAAGACTTGGCACTGGGGATGGATGGAAAATAAGAATCCTGAAAATCAAAACATTTTAATTCATTTATCTTCTTCACAACAAAAAAAAAAAAAAGAAAGAATGGTGACATATTTTTGTGAACAAATAGGACAGAAAGCCAGATGTGTCTGAACAGGTTGGTGTTTGAGGTACTTGAACAGAGAAAGACTTACTAGAATTCCTGTTCAGTATCAGGCAGAGCATCAGGCTTTGCATTTAGTGCTCCAAATCTGCACCCTAGTCATTGGCTTTTTGATGTTCTATTCCCCACCACTGCAAGTTTTGTTTTGGACCATACAGAAGCCCTCCTAAAAATTAAATTATGTATTTCTACGAAAAATTCAGTACACATAATCAATGTTTTTCTGAATGGAAAATCAAACAAACAAACAAAACAAACAAAAAAAAAATCATGGTCAGTTCTGTTCCATGGCTTTCTCAGACAAATATAGCAATTCTCAGTTTTGAGGCCCTTATACTCACTTTTGAGAGAAATAGTGAGGTCTTACATGGAGATACATAAGATACTGAGGTCTGATAAGAGCTGGTCTCTTCATGTTTAAAAACTTGATCTCAGTTTTATTTTTGTTTCTACATCAAGTATAGAAAAGCATTTAAATATGAAAATTTTATACTAGAGTAGAATATGTCAGTGTACAAAGATCTAGTAACTCTCCATCTTCAAGTCAGCCTACTTAGTGCCAATGTTATTTCACAGGCACACCTCTGATATTGCATAACCCAGTCTATCAGACTGTGATACTGGTTTTCCTATCAGGAGCCATGCCCAAGGCTAATCAAACACTCTGTTGTGCTGTTTGGCCATTTCACAACAGAGAAACCATTTTAACGTATTATCTTTTGTGGTTTGTAGTGAAATACCTAAGAAGAGGAACTAGACTAGAACTTCTTCCAGTGCCGCTTTCAGTACTGCAAGCTGGGGAGCAAAACACTGCAACGCTATGGCAATTCAGAAAAGCTACAGCAAAACAAGAGTATGTTTCTCACAATAACAACTGAATTATTTCCTCATTCATTCTTTATTAATCATTTCTAGTAAGTTACACTATTTTATTTTGCATTGCTCAATAACTATTAATATAAATAAGAGAAGAAAGTGATGTAAGAACCTTCAATCAAAACATGAGAGTCAGCAACCCTGTAGATGGAGTAAACATGTCATTCTTCTCTTCCCTACCCACATGCAAATTTGCAGAACACTGTACTCCATTGCTAACAGTTACATTCCATGGGATGTGTTAACCTTGATGATTTTCTTTTCCTCAACAGAAAGGGCTTTGGACAAAAGATAAAAGAGTTCTATCTACCTGCCCTTATATCTCCCAGCATATTGTGGAGAGAAGGACAGGACACCCAGAGGAGTCCCTATACAAGTAAGTTGTTGCACACATTTTTTTGTTAGTGCATGTGACCAACTGTATAAAGTTGGACAACCAAATTTCTCTATTGCATTACTGATTATCCTACTTTTTATGGACAGAAAGCAAAACAACTCAATACAGTTCCTGTTAAAATTAATACACTAGCTTTTCAAAAGTGTAATTCCAGTGTATGGTTATTTAAGTTGGGATAACTGGGAAAGCTCCATACACATTTCCTAAAATTAAATTTTTCTTCTTTTTTTTTAATTTTTCAATTTTAACAGAAGTCAGTTTATAAAACAGGAGAGGAGTAAAGATATGACAGTTAGAGCATAAAAATCGAGTATGTACATATCAAAAGTATCCACATCCCAAAGTAATTTCAAAAGATATTTAATAGTAGGACAGGACGTATGGACCTAATCTTTTTACAGTTGTTTGACAGTGTCATATGACATTTAAGTAATTAACTACCAAACAGAAGAGATTATTCCCATTTAAATTTACATCTATTCCCACTAAGATCAGGAGATCAGGCTGAAACTATGGCATGCTATCCTGCAAGCACAGTGTGCAGCAATTCTTCATTCTCATCCTTCAAACCCACCTTGCCACTCCTCACCAGGAAGTAATAGTAAACCTCTCTGGAAAGATTCATAATCAGCATGACTACATTACCATACCTGTGCTGCTTCTTGTGAGAAGAAAAAAAAAAACCATATTTTTTCCATGCACTGATTTGCTAGCATAAAGCTGGCCAGCCTTCCTGACCCTAAGTGCCTCATATCAGAATCATTGTCCAACTGTGAGACCCCCAAGGAACACCATGGAGACCATGGGGAATTGGAGTGCTGCTGTTGGAGAGAGGTGAGACTGTCTCCACCAGCAGAGTGCCAGAATTCATCTCTGCTGCCTCTCCTGCCTTGCTTCTTCCCACAACTTCAGACTCAGTTTGTCCAGCCACCTCTGTACCAGCACAGCCCATCGGATGCTGTATGGGAAGTACTTAGGAGTAACCCAGAGCTCAGTGGAGTGGCTGCCTGTTAAACATGGAGCAGGCACTGCAAGTAACGAGGCTGGCCTTGGAAACAGAGATATAAAGCATGAGACCAAAAATACAATGCTGCTGCCAGGAAGAATGTACTATAACTAATATATATACCACCATTAACAAACCCACATGAAGCTCCAAGTACTCTGCACTGCCACAAAGAATCCTTAACACAGTTACAGTGTACTTTAGGTACTCAGCTACTTTTTTTTTTTATTTAACTTTACACCTCAGAAACGAAATGGGCCATTTCATCATCTATGAATCATTGTTAAGAGATGTGATTCCAGTAAATAGCTCTGACAGAAGAGCATTATGGGAGACTCTGAAAAAATCTAATTAAAAAGCCAAACAAATTATAAAGACTTTAGAGTACATTTTAGTAATTTATTAAATTATCCCACAGAAAGTCACCCAAACTTCAAGGAAAAATGGACAGCTATAACATCTCATTAATGCTGAGAACCTAAGGAACTTGGCTAGAACATGAAATCAATATTGTGACCTTAACTGCAAAAGTCAGAAAAATATTCCCAATTCCTAATATAGTAGGATTAAAGAGGCATTCAAGATAAAATACGTAAGGGAAGCTGTCGATTTAGAAGCATTTAGGTTATGGCATCTCCTTTGTATTGCTAGTACAGTCTACACCAGTAACAGTTTACAATTTTTTAACAGGTGTGTTATATTTATTTGTAGATTCATCTGGGGAATGGTTTTGAACAGAGATAAAATCATTAATTCAAACTGAAATTTACTATTTTGATTGATACAGTTTGTATGAAAGCATTAAAAAGCAGAAATTAAGAACCTATCTATGTACACGGCACAGAAACAAAGAATCTATCAGTGAAGACGAAAAGGAGTGATGCCTAAAAAAAGTTACAAGATGTGGACTAAATTCATTTTTTCCAACTTATGGATGTACCATAACTGGAAAAAAATGTCAGTTCAGACACCTATGATTCATGAGGTACTAAATACCTATTCTTTTGGTAACTGAAGATATTCTGCACCACATAGGTTAGATGATACAGAATAAAACTTAACCTACAATTTCCAATAGGAGCTGATCAGTTTCAAAAATATTAATGAAATGTCTTATTCAGCAACATTCGAACAGGACTATTACACATAATAGCTCCTAGGCCAAATTTTGCAGTAAGACATGCATTTTATCACTAATTTCAATCAAAGGACATCTAAAGTAACCATCAGGGTAACAGGATGTTGCCATAGTATAAAGTTCATCACAGAACAAGTGCTACGCATACAAGAAAAAATATCCTTTTGCACTTAAAACTTGCATTGTTGCATATGGGAGATGCATATGCTAGCCCTGAGTGTATTCAACTCTCTAATCACACATGGAAAACATTAATAGGCTTTGCCACAATATATTAGTCAAAATAAAAGACAAAGAACCTATAATGAGATTTTTTACAGTGACTTTATTGAGCAAATAACAGCCATTTCCAGGAACGCAAAAAAAAAAGCAAACTTTTTTGTATGCTTCCTACTTTCTCTACAACTGTATTTGTCTTTCTGTCTGTATCTCTAAACATTTTCTTATTCTTCATTAATTCAGAAACTGAAGTGTAGGCGGGCTGAAGGAAAAGTCAGGTCCTTGCTCTGCCCAGAGTAGCAACTTCCTTATCTGCTACTCTGAATATTTGAAGATACTTATGAACTAATTGTAAATTGGTCTAAAGCTATCCTAAACACAGAAAAAGAGATACAATCTCTGTTGCTTTATTTTTGGAGAGAGTGTAAACTTAATGTCTTTCTCACCCAATAATGGAGGATGTAAATTTTCTTGACGTACAAACAACTTCACTCATTTTAAGATAATATTTTTGCTGTGTTGTTCATAGATTTTTTTTCTCTTACTCTGACTTTTTAATTAAATAAGTATTTGAAAGCTCCTTCACCTATGTTTCTATACCTAGGGCCTTTCAAGCTCCAAGGATAAGGCAGCACTTCTCATCTTTATGAAAGTAATGTTTAACTTTACATAACAGCAGTTTCTCTTGTAAAATTGACATTATAGAAATGAAAAGTAAAACAATTCCCTATTGATTTTAAATTTGTTTTAACTCTCATGACAAAACTGCTGTTTTTTAATGTAGACCTAATGCCCACTCATTGAACACTACCAATGTCTTGTTCTGCAACCAGGAAGAAGGAGGAGAACCCAACTTGTGGCCTCCCAGGAGAGCCTTCCTTGCTAATGCTCCTGTTTGTTACCATGATACCATGATGCCACTCTCAGCATCACAGCAGCCAACAGGCAAAGAGAAGCCATGGCTAAGAACTTGCTCTGGAAATAGACTTTGAAAAGTTACCCTTACTAAAAAGCACCTTTCACTTTACAAATGTAAAGTTATGACAACTCACCAAATGGCAGCATTTGACTATTGTGCACACATTACGCTAGTTAAAAAGACTGAAAATTCAGATAGATCCATAAGGTGTGTATGGGTATATACATAAACACGTATATACATGAGAAAGGTATGTCATATATATATATGAAAAGTATGTCTGTGTGTGTGCATATATTGACTAAAGGGTATTTTGAAATATTAAAAAATACAAAGGCAGATGTAACAGAAGTTACTAACAAGACATAAATTGCTTTATAACATGCTTTGATATAAAAGGATTTTGAAAAATTAGACTGAGTCAAAAACACAGAAATGCATTTAATGGCTATTCATTAAGGTAAAGTTTGGCAGATGAATTGATCTGTTAGATGGAGACTATGAGTTTCTATACGATTAACCTTTAGAAGGAGCACCAGGAGCCTGAAAAAATCCTGAACTCTGTCCAACACAGGCCACCAAAAAGCCAAGGTGATCTGTTACTGTTCTCAGCTCCTGGACCACATTAACTACTTCCTCTTTTAGTTCCCTCACTTCAGAAATGAGAATGTCCATCTTTGACGGTCCACGAGAAGAAGGCCCAAGAAGGAAAGAGCCATCGGGAAGGACCCCAATGGGGAAGGAGTGTCCAGTGGGTGGGGATAAAGCAAAAGGGGATAAGTGTCCAGAAGAGGGACATCCAGCAAAGGGGGTCGGGACCTGAGAAGTTGAGGGTCCAACAGCTGCTGGCCAATCAACGGGTGAATGCGATCCAGCTGTTTCAGTTTTAATGGTATGCTGGCATCTTGACTCTTGACTGTTGGTAGAGGTGGGTGAGGTGTAAGAGAATGAACATGATGAAGAAACTGTAAAATTAAAATTCACTTCATTGTATATTGACATTCAGTATTTCCAGACACCTGACTACTACAGAAATCCACATGAGTCTCTCCACTTTTATCATGACCAGCGTGCATTGGTGATAACCCGTTTTATTTATTTATAACATAAATAGTGTTGTAATACCGCAACAATATAACAGATCTCAAGGACAAATACTGAAATTGTCTGCAATTATGTTAATGCACTTTGTCAAGCTAGCTTTAGAAGGGAAGCCGTAAGTGCACACACCTCTGCTCTTCTGATGTTCCTGTTTCCTAATGCATTAAGGAAAAAGTACTTGATTTACTTACCAGTTAATAATTCAAGATGTTCACCAACAGTTCTTAGCCCATTATATCCAAAGTACTTTTTATCCACTGCACTAGTTGCTTTTTTTGTTCTATTTTTAATAACTTCCTTTACCAAATGGGGAGGAAGATTTATTTTTTTTTTAACTGTACAAAATTTTATCCTCCCTAGAATTTCTAAAACACTCTGCAAATTTTCTCAGGCAGCAACTTCTATCTATTTCATAAAGCATTACTATGCCGCTGCAGGAACTTGAAATTTTGTTTAATACAGAAATATGTAAATAATTCAGTAACAGCTACCTGAAAAAAAGGAAGACTGCAAGAGATTTACAACAAACTACTTTATAGATCTAAATATAATTCCAATTGGTAGAAATGTAAGTAAGACATGACCCAGACATTATTGTAGTTATTAAGACATTCAACTGGAAAAACTGAGGCATCAGAGAGAAAAACGACTTGCACAAGATATGACAGCAGACACAGAAATTGAACTCCTAATTGTCATTTTAGGGCTCTATTTCTAAATAATGCACCATTCTCAGAGATGACTTGACTTTCATAGGGTCTGGGATTTTTGGAGGATGGCTAATGGTATAGAGAAGGTTTGGGAGAAATCTTTGCAGTTAAACCTTCCTGTTTTCTCTGCAGGAAGACCTCACAGGTTTCAAAAAATCATGCAAATAGAACCATATTATAAATATTTTATCATAGCAAAAATAGTGTCACAAACTATAGAATCTTCCCACCATGACTGAACATGTAAACTCAAAACCAACATTGTAAATCCACAGTATTTTTTTTTAAATCTCTTTTTGAAAATGTTACACATACGCTTTTGGTTACAGTTATTTTTAGAAGTCAGAAACTTTTACAAGCCAATAAAGGACAGTATCATGGCTTCACAAGCTCTTACTTTCTTCCATAAGGATTTATAGTCTGACTTCAATAAATACAAATAAAAATTTATTTTTAATCTTAATTTTGGTTAATTAGAGGTTTTTTTCATTTTTATATCAGAACAATAACATGCATAAAAATACTAGAGCACTGGATAATGAAGCCACTGCTCATAACCCTTCATGGATTGGCTTTGACCAAACCTATGCCATCTGAAGTTCCCATTTTTCAAATATGCTTACTTATTTCTGTCCAGAATTAAATTTTCAAGCAGTCAACTCTCCTAAAATAAGACTATGACACACAACATCTGGAAATCTTGTCAAAACATTTTTGGAAGTAGTACGACAGGAAGACGAGAGATAACAGCAAAAGGACAAAGTCTGGAGTTTTACAACTGAAAGTAGTGTGTGGTATGAGGAAGATTTTATTGTAGATTTCTTTTTCTTAGTTTCACAAATGACACACTCTGGCTAAACCACAAGTACTCCTGTAGTCATGTTCCTACCCCTCATGATGCATGCTTGCACAGTACAGAACCTGTAGAAAATACGAGGATAACAACAGAATCACTCATACAGAATCACTCCTCTCCTGATGTCTACTTATCTACTAAACTACATATTTGTTTTTCACATCAATAAAAGGTTGATCTTACTTGTTCTACCCCACTGCAAATTTTCATCTGCCACAGTTTTAATCTCACTATGTTTCTGTGTTACCCATTAGTTTTTGTCCCATTCTCTCTATCAAAATGGTTAGATACCCCTTAGACATCTGTGAAACTCCTAACTGCTTTATTCCAACCTGTTTCAACTATCATTTTATTGTGATTATCTCCACTGTCACCTTATTTCTGCAACTAATGCAGAAATACAGCTAAAGATATGAAGAGCCTTCATGATAAAGGAATCTTTCAAGTCTATGTCATTTCTATTTCTACGAAAATACATTACACAGGTATGCAGATGAAG